>BPTQ01000004.1:301709747-302309747 GCA_019973895.1 Chrysanthemum seticuspe
TCTACTCAACAGCTTTACATATTATAGTCCTAGCAGGAGATGGTGCTACTGTGGGGGCAGCCTTTTGAAAAATACTAATTGTACAAGCTGCTGGAAGGCCACCCCAAACCAGAATAGAAGTTCCATCTTCTGAACAAACTGAACACAACGCTCTTACAATAACCAGTAGAAATTTACGGAGTCCGGACGTCAGCTGCTAAACACAGTACAACAAAGATTTCTGTTCAAAAAACTGAAATGCAGGAAACAACGATCACAGCTTGGTGAATTGAGCCTTGTTGCGTTGACACTTGTTGTTTATGAATTTGAGCTCCTAAAGAACTTCGACTGGTATTATGTAAAGAGGCAGTGCCGGTCCGCTTGTTTACGGCGACAAAACTCAACACGCTTCGCCTGGCCGTGACGGAGAAATGTATTATGGTCAGCTTCAAGAAATCCTCGAGTTTAAGTATTTGTTGTTCACAGTTGCGTTGTTCCGAGTTAAGTGGTTCGACACTAGCAACAAAGGACGTAAAGTCAAAAAACTTGTCTTTAGAAACAACATGACACAAATCGTCGACTGCAGGCCTGAGGCATTTAAAGATGACCAATAACATTCTCGCAACACAAGTCAAACAAGTCTTCTACCTTGAAGATAAGACCAAACCCCACCGGAAGGTCGTCGAACATGTTAATCATAAAAAGTTTTCCGACGGGGGTGTCATCGTGGTAGAGGACGATCCTGATATTATACATTTCGACAACTCATCTGATCTCCCACTTTCTACTAGTTTGAATGACTTGGATAATGCGACCTTGCATATAGATGGTCAATCAACGGTTGTTGACGCACCGCCAGATATCATTGATGTTCCTGACGAAGACGATGATATTATTGCTGATGAAGACGCCCTTCCTCATGATTTAGCAGATTCTAATGTTGAAGCCCTCATCAATGTTGATGATGATGGTGTTGAGAAAGTTTATTCTAGTGAAGAAGAAGATTGATCTTGAGTTGTAACTTGCAAAATACACTTATATATTTGAATGAATGAATGAAATTGTTGTGGATTGTTTAAATGTGTATATTTATTTGGATGTGTATGTATTTGGATGTGTGCATGCTTATATTATTTTGTTCATGAATTTCTATATCTTATGCTAATTGTACTTGTACAGATGTCGACAGATGTTGCACGGTCCCACGGCGGTGACGGTGGTGGGGAGGATCGTCCCCCTCCAGACCGCGTACCCACCGGTTGCTGGGCAAGCTTCATTAACAAAGGTAAGAATTTCCGGAGTATTGTAATACAAGCATAAATTTGATACATATTTATGACTTTTATCACTAACTTGATTTTGCAGGCAAAGGTAAACGAAAGCCCAATTTGGGCGGCAGGGCAGCGGGCAGGCTGAATACCCGCGACAAGACCCGGAACCTTTCGCTGAAGGCAATCGTAGACGAAAAAGGTCCCGTGTCGATCACTTTTGAGGTGGGTGACAAACAAACCTTAAACCCTCTCGGCCCCCATGCGGCGCATTGGTCTAACTACATAGGGGAGGTCGTTAGGAAGGTGCCGTTTTACTATCCTTCTTGGGACAAGGTCCCGAAGGAGAAGAAGGCGGGAATCATTTCAGATATTGGGGTCAGTTATCCTTTTATATTTATTTCATTATCGTGTTCATTTATTTAATTGTGTATATTTATCTAAATTCGCTTATTTATTTATATCATATAAATAAATAAACAAATTTAAATAAATATATAAATTATATCTCTAACTCTCTTTTCGTTTTGTTGTATATGATTGCAGACCCTATTTGACCTCAGGCCGCACATCGACTCCTCCCGCTGGCCCCAGATCTACGAAGGCATAAACTCGCACCTGCAAAAAGCCTACAATACTAACAAGGCTTCTTTCAAAGCCAAACATTGGAAGGTAGACCCCACCACCGGGGATTACGATGCGAAGGCGATTAGGCGGGCACGTCCCGAGGAAATTACAGCGGGTGATTGGGATGAGTACATTAAGTTTTGGAATGATCCCAAGAACATTTCTCGAGCCGCTACAAATCGGCTTAACCGGCAAAAGAGCAAGGTCATATCTAGACAGGGATCCCGGTCGCTGACTCGCCTTCGAGATAATATGGTAATAAACATTATAATTATTTTACATGCATATATACATATATATAATATGGTAATAAACATTATATATATATATATATATATATATATATATATATATATATATCTGATTATACGCTTTGGTGTGTTGTGATTTGTCGTTTTTAAAATTATTCATCTTATATGCGTGTTTATGTACAGATGCAGGCATCAGAGACTCATGAATACCCATCACTCATCGACACTTATTGGCTAACACATACTGTTGATGGGGTATTCCTTAACGATGAGGACCGCCGGATATATGTAAGTTTTGTTTCAAAACACACTTTAATGAATTATCGAGAAATAATGTAGCAACCCGACTAATATATTTACTATCTTGTGTTTTTGTCACTACATAGGACGAGATGAAAAAGCTTGAGGCCACGGGTGAATACACGGAGGATCAAATCAATGCGTTGGCAAGAGGGGGTAAGCTTCGTGGGCATATTCCCGGTGTGGGTCGCGTATTGCCAGCACGGGCCACATCCAGGCCAAGTATGCCCGCCCCCGCTGAGAAAGTCACCAAAGATGTAAGCTTTATGATGAGTCTCCTCAGAAGCGACAACAGATACGCGGATATGTTCAGGGAGTATGACTCGGGTGGTGCTAGCGGGAGTGGTGGGTGTGGTGATGACGAGGAGAATGGCGGTGATGAGGATAACAACGGCGAGAGGTAGTTGTGTATATATTATTAGTATGTTACATTGGTACTAGCTTTAGCTAGTTGTGTTATATATTATTAGTATGCTACATTGGTACTTTAGGTAGTTGTGTTATATATTATTAGGTTCATCTTGGCGCCATTTAAACACTTGTTTCCCTATCTATCAATGCACATATTGACTTTTGAGTCGTGTTTATGTAAAAGTTGTGATCTATTTGTATTGCGTTGATCCGTTATATGGTATTTGTGTTTTGGTACAAGTTGTGGCGAGTCTATACAGGTTTTGGTACAGGTTTATTTGGTAGATTTTTTCCGGAAAAATTCCGGAAAAAATCTGGAAATCGCCTGCACTGCAGGCTGCATTAAAAAAAAATGCAGACCTTTCCCCGGCGACATGTCGCCGGGGATAACACACGCTAAACGTTGACAAGTCAACGAGAAAACCAAGTTTCCCCAGCGACATGTCGCCGGGGATAGTAGGCTAACTCGTTGACTTGTCAACAAGTAACCATAGTATCCCCAGCGACATGTCGCCGGGGATACTTAATCAATATAATTAGTGTCTTAATCATTTTGCTTAATTCGACTATTCCCCAGCGACATGTCGCTGGGGATAATGTGCCACAGTGGCACTGCTTCTTTGACTTAAATTTGAGTGGGACCCACGTCGTCGCCGGGGATTGTCGCTGGGGATACAATCCCTTACGAGACTTCCCCAACTAGGATTCCCCAGCGACATGTCGCTGGGGATACCTTTCCCCAGCGACATGTCGCTGGGGAATCCCCCCATATGTCGCTGGGGTAGCCAGCATGCTCTTTGTAGTCTCCGCTGACGTGTTCCACATTGATGTGCCCATTCTCTACACATTCACGAATGAAATGATAACGAATATCGATGTGCTTGCTTCTTCCAAGAAAAATTGGGTTCGTGACGAGTGCTATTGCTGAAATGTTGTCGACCTTTAGCGTTATCCTTTTCTCTTCCCATCCAGTTAATTCACTAAGCAGTCATTTTATCCATAAAGCTTGACATGCTGCAGTAGCCGCCATGAATTCTGATTCACATGATGATAGCGCCACTGTTGGTTGCTTATGAGTACACTGTAACAATTCGCATTTTCAGGATTTCTATCCATTCTCAAATTTTTACTATTCATCTCGAGAAATTACTATTCACTTTTACTATTCACTTTCACTATTCATCCCGAAATTTTTTTATTTCACATTCTCTTAAGTTAAATTATTTTAGTAATAACCTGAGAGTTTGACAATCGTTAAATCATCTTCGCAAAAGTTATTAAGAAAACATCGTTTTAAAGTTTTGTTTTGGTCGGAACACCATTTAAACATCCCGCGCATAACGAAAATCAACTGACAATTTTTCTCACATCAGATTAATTTTTAGATCACTCATAATCAATTAGAGAAATTTTTAAAATTTCATTTAAATGTTACCAAATAAACCCTGAGCCGTACGAGACTAAACTTACGTTTTAAACAATCCTACTTAGACCCAGACTTAACCATTCCTGCACTGTGTTTTCTAAGATGTTTAGACACTTTTACATTTTTGGAAAAGTCAAACATATTTCCCTCCTCCTTTGACCATAAAGAAATTAACCTTGTACGTTCTACATTTTTGCTTAAATCACGTAACTTTTAGACTTCGCGTATAACTGTTAAGTTATCCCACGTATGACGAAAACCACATTTTGACATCTCATATCACTTATAGACTAATTTTAGTCTACTTTAAATAAATTCACGATCATTTCCCTGAAATTTCGTTCTTTTCTAATAAATTGCGAATTACGCGTTTTTGACCCGTGTTTCCAGCTTTAGACAGCATTTTTGCACCCAATGAGACTTATCACTCATTTAATATTTTTAGATTGAATATAATGATGAGTTTCATCATTCCTACAAGTTTCGTATTTTTACGATACCCGGTTTTACGTTTTATGGCTTAACAACTTACGGTTGGCATTTAACGGAACCAAATCATGCTCTAAACTCAAGATAATACCAAAACTATCCACCTAAGTCATCTTATCTTCATTTGGCCAACGTTAGGGGGGGAGTCATCATCTTGGTGGCTTCATCCTAACCATGGTTCATTTAGATCATTACATGTGTCCTAACTTAACCATGGTTAACATTTAACCCAATATATGGTTAAAAAAACATACCCTCCTATAAATAGCAAGTTAAATGCATCCTAAGAACCCTCATATTATGATTTGGGTCGTTCATATCACAAAACATTCATATCTTCCATAATTTGATCTATAAACTCCAAGTTTATGCAAAGAAGTTTCAAGTAGTAAGTTACTACATCAAATCTCTAGCAAGTTTAAGTGATCTTCTTGAGTTTAGATCCACTCAAGTCACTTATTACTTCATCACCAACTCTTCAAGATCACAAGGGTGCCAAGGTGTAGAAAGCTAGCTCAATTCAAGGTCCCTAGTGTTCAATTAAAGTCCGATCCTTACTAGTTACTCCTTTCTTAATTGAAAGCCAAAAGTTGTAAGCAACTAACCACCACCATCATCTTATCTTTATTATTCATAATCTTAACAATTTCATGCTATATATATAGTTACTATGTTGATTCATGATGTACATATACTCAATCACATGTTTTAATTCACATATTATCGTAAAAGTAACAAACTAGTAAACTAGTCATATTCTACACATTTGAAACCATTAAAACTAGTCACATATGGACTTTCTAACTTACATACTATGGTAGACAAGATAAAAAGGAAAACGTAGCAATTTGAATCACCTAAAACGAGTACACGAGTCAAAAGATACGGCCAAAAGAAGTTAGCAAAACCAAAACGCCGAAACTGCCAAATTGAATCTGTTAAGGGTCTGTCCGTTTTGAAAGTGGTACTTCTGGTCCGAATCATCAAAAAGTAAAAACACGAAAGTTGTCCGAAATGACGTTTTCCTTCGATACTAAAGAAGCTCGGACCCTGAAAACGCTTAAACAGGCCATTTCAAAAACTGAAACTGCCCTATATATAGTCTCACGACTATACTTTTGTCACAACTAAAAGCAAACCAAGAGGCCTAATGGCCATAAACCAAGACCACGGCCACGGCTAAGGTCAAAGTTGAGTCTCAAGACCATGAAAGTCAAGACCGAAGCCACGGCAAGGCCATGGCTAAAGCCTCAAGGTTTATTTACCCAAGACCGTTAAAAGGTATTAACCTTGGCAAATTAATACCAACACAAACCAAACGACATAACTTTATATACTTACATTATCTAATGATTATATTTATGAAACGATGAGAACTTGTAAAAACTAGATATTTACTAAAAACATGATAAACTTTATGATATAACAATCTTCATTCAAAATCTATGTTTTATCTACCAAGTGCTACAAAACTAGGGAGCCTCGTGTGAGGGGTTTCATTTGAGTAAAACGTATCGACGAGTTGCTGGATTTACGATTTAAAGTGTCCTAGCTCCTCGAACGTTTACTACATGACCTCTGAATTGTGATGGCCCGAACGGTAGTACGATATATATAAACTAAACACGTTTTCACAACTAGACCAGTTCTATAAATGACATACACAAAAACCATGTACTACATCATGATCAACATAGAGACGTATATAGGCTCGTTATTTCTTTCGCATCATTATTTCAAACCTAAGTCGCAACATCATATTCTAGGTTGCTCGTAGAAGTTCTCACGGCATATCCATCATTCTCATTATACATTTGATATCATTTACTCTGAGGTGAGTTCATAACCCCATTTTCTATTACTTAATTGTTTTACAAACCCTTGAAGGAAATACATGCTTTATTTTAAATCAAACACATTGCTTTCAAACTGTATGTTTATCTGATTGTCATATTGTCACTAAGTAACCATCATTTGCCAAACATAAGTCCCTAAATCATGAACCATTAATCACTGGAGAGAGAGAGCACGAATATTGTGAATAGATCTATTGGGATTGACGAATCCCGTTTGTGTTGACCGGGTAGGCAAACAAACGCACTATATTTGAGTAACATTAGGTAAAAACGGCAATTTTACCTATTAGGGCAAGTACCAACAGTTTCTCCAATTAATATTGGAACACGTTAACGCCTTGGTTTCATGAGCTTGGTGACAAACAAAAGCGGGCTCAAGTATCATGTACTTGAGGCAGCCGTACCAAACAATAATTACTGTTTTGTTTTCAAACCATTGGTGTGAGTCTAACTAACTCACACTACCAACATAATGTGTTCAACCATCAAACAAACTCTATGAATTTCACTCAACCTTTGTGTTGACAGTTTTAAGCATGTATTTCAGGTCCATAATGTCTGAAGCTGGCACGGAAGAGCAAGGACTAGATCAAGAAGGCTATAAATATTTTATCATTCACAAAACATCAAAGACTTTATATTGATGTACTTTGTAAACAATGGAACCAACTGGGACCTATTTTGTAAACTCTGTTATATTTGAATAATTTGAATGAAAAATCCTTTTTAAAACGACTCCTTTAGAGATCGTTTTCTATTATTATGACTGTTGTGCCATGAAGTAACACCCAGTTTGAATTCCGCTGCGTATCACGAAGTTGGGGGTGTTACAGATTGGTATCAGAGCCACATTTATAGAGAAACGGGTCTAATCGAGACTTAAACTATAACTACTTTTTCAAACAAAAACATTTTATAGCATTTCGTTCTCCGTGCCTTCCATCCTCCAGATGATTATGTGACTTTTAGGCATTTTAAGCTATACAAACATACTAGTATATTGATATATACACTCGACATATTTTCAATCATTTTAGCTAAATGATAGACTAAACATACCTGCGTATGCCTATTCTAAGGCATTACGGATCAATCATATTTTCCCAATCTCTCAATCATGCATCTACTCATGCATTTTAGGATTACGAAACTTTATCCAAGACATTGTAACTGATTACAATGGTCTTTCCTACTTCCCAGACATTGTGAGATACAATGGTCTCATTCATTTTTCAAGACACTGTGAGATACAGTGGTCTCTATTACATTCTCTGACACTGTAAATCCTACAGTGGTCTCTATTACATTCTCAGACACTGTAAATCCTACGGTGGTCTCAATTACATCCCCAGACACTGTAAATGAAGCAATTAACTCATTTATTCCTTAGACATTGTGATTTACACAATGATCTCTCCATCATTTCTCAAGACATTGTGAGTTACACAATGTTCTCTCCATCATCTTTCAAGACATTATGAGTTACACAATGATCTCTCCATCATTTCTCAAGACATTGTGGGTTACACAATGATCTCTCTATCATTTCTCAAGACATTGTGGTTTACACAATGACCTCTCTATCATTTCTCAAGACATTGTGGGTTACACAATGACCTCTCTATCATTTCTCAAGACATTGTGAGTTACACAATGTATTAATTTACTTCACAGACATTGTAAGTTATACAAAGTCTCTAAAAATTATCTTATAAACATTATATGATATTGTTTTACATGAAACCCGTCACAGTCTATGAATTTCCCTAATGGAAATACAAGAAATGGGATTTCTAAAGGAAAAACTAATTCATCATCTACAAAAAGCTGAAGTTCAGCAACTTTCTCTACATTCATCAAAATTCTCTTCTGAAACCTTCATTGTTAAAGGTGCGTAATGCTAGCCAAGTATGGACTATTTTAGAATTACTTAATATTTCCTTTCCACACGTATCTACTCATACTATCTTCTATGCAATGGAATGTGAAAACATAGGTTACAAGTCTTTTATGGCCAGGACTTGCAACTGAATGGTTGTATATCGCCTTTGCTTAGTGGACAATTTCTCAAAAGCTTTGGACATATCACAAGTATACCTAATTTAGGTATTTGAAAATTTTATTTAACCTCTGCTAAATATAGCATAATCACCTATATTTAACCTAGGGATAGTGGAACATAGTCTGATTAACTATGTTCGACTTAAAATTTTCAAACACTCAGAACAGTTATACAAGGGTTATATTCAGGTTAATTTCCTACTTAAACTCGATAAACCACCAAAATTCATTACAAAGATCTAGAGATACGATAGTGTCTTACCACTCAGCAAAATCTTAACATCTTAATCATACTACCTAATTTCATTCCTGAAATTTTCATACATGAGATAATCCGAATTACTATCTTGGGATAGTCATCAAATCTTCTCGTCATTTCTTAAAAGTACTAGCCTGATTAGGTTTCAAGGATATCATTCCGCCATATTCCTTTAAAATTCACTTTTGATTTTAAAACAAACTTGACATCTCTACCTAAGAATAATGGTAAGCGTACGCTACACTCTTCTAATCGTCAACATATCACATCATTATCTGAACCCCATTGAAATTCAGTATGTAAAACTTCACAATACCACGTTTCTATGAAACACTAGTAGACATAAACACTATACGATATAGCCTTCATCCCGAAACCACCTAAGACATAATCAACTTTGGAAATGGTTTGGATAACCACTTGCGACTATCAAGACTTTCCTACAAACGACAATTATCACACCATTATAAAACATTTCATATCAACAACATGTTATACCTTTAGGTGATCAACTTAAAGCCTCCACCAAAAACATAAAATGCTACATAACACATTCTATGACTAGAAACTTGAGAACAAAAAGATTAGGATTCGGCGTATACACCCTCATATTCCTAGACACTTCAACATCGGATAACACACACTGAATTCCGGGACGGAATTCCTAATAAGGTGGTGAGACTGTAACAATTCGCATTTTCAGGATTTCTATCCATTCTCAAATTTTTACTATTCATCTCGAGAAATCACTATTCACTTTTACTATTCACTTTCACTATTCATCCCGTAAAATTTTTATTTCACATTCTCGTAAGTTAAATTATTTTAGTAATAACCTGAGAGTTTGACAATCGTTAGATCATCTTCGCAAAAATTATTAAGAAAACATCGTTTTAAAGTTTCGTTT
The DNA here is from genome assembly GCA_019973895.1 of Chrysanthemum seticuspe. Taxonomy (NCBI): domain Eukaryota; kingdom Viridiplantae; phylum Streptophyta; class Magnoliopsida; order Asterales; family Asteraceae; genus Chrysanthemum; species Chrysanthemum seticuspe. The sequence goes on from BPTQ01000004.1 coordinate 301,719,582, forward strand.
TGGCCGGAACACCATTTAAACATCCCGCGCATAACGAAAATCAACTCTGACAATTTTCCTCACATCAGATTAATTTTTAGATCACTCATAATCAATTAGAGAAATTTTTAAAATTTCATTTAAATGTTACCAAATAAACCCTGAGCCGTACGAGACTAAACTTACGTTTTAAACAATCCTACTTAGACCCAAACTTAACCATTCCTGCACTGTGTTTTCTAAGATGTTTAGACACTTTTACATTTTTGGAAAAGTCAAACATATTTCCCTCATCCTTTGACCATAAAGAAATTAACCTTGTACGTTCTACATTTTTGCTTAAATCACGTAACTTTTAGACTTCGCGTATAACTGTTAAGTTATCCCACGTATGACGAAAACCATATTTTGACATATCATATCACTTATAGACTAATTTTAGTCTACTTTAAATCAATTCACGATCATTTCCCTGAAATTTCGTTCTTTTCTGATAAATTACGAATTACGCGTTTTTGACCCGTGTTTCCAGCTTTAGGCAGCATTTTTGCACCCAATGAGACTTTTCACTCATTTAATATATTTAGATTGAATATAATGATGAGTTTCATCATTCCTACAAGTTTCGTATTTTTACGATACCCGGTTTTACGTTTTATGGCTTAACAACTTACGGTTGGCATTTAACGGAACCAAATCATGCTCTAAACTCAAGATAATACCAAAACTATCCACCTAAGTCATCTTATCTTCATTTGGCCGACGTTAGGGGGGGAGTCATCATCTTGGTAGCTTAATCCTAACCATAGTTCATTTAGATCATTACATGTGTCCTAACTTAACCATGGTTAACATTTAACCCAATATATGGTTAACAAAACATACCCTCCTATAAATAGCAAGTTAAATGCATCCTAAGAACCCTCATATTATGATTTGGGTCGTTCATATCACAAAACATTCATATCTTCCATAATTTGATCTATAAACTCCAAGTTTATGCAAAGAAGTTTCAAGTAGTAAGTTACTACATCAAATCTCTAGCAAGTTTAAGTGATCTTCTTGAGTTTAGTTCCACTCAAGTCACTTATTACTTCATCACCAACTCTTCAAGATTACAAGGGTGCCAAGGTGTAGAAAGCTAGCTCAATTCAAGGTCCCTAGTGTTCAATTAAAGTCCGATCCTTACTAGTTACTCCTTTCTTAATTGAAAGCCAAAAGTTGTAAGCAACTAACCACCACCATCATATCATCTTTATTATTCATAATCTTATCAATTTCATGCTATATATATAGTTACTATGTTGATTCATGATGTACATATACTCAATCACATGTTTTAATTCACATATTATCGTAAAAGTAACAAACTAGTAAACTAGTCATATTCTACACATTTGAAACCATTAAAACCAGTCACATATGGACTTTCTAACTTACATACTATGGTAGACAAGATAAAAAGGAAAACGTAGCAATTTGAATCACCTAAAACGAGTACACGAGTCAAAAGCTACGGCCAAAAGAAGTTAGCAAAACCAAAAAGCCGAAACTGCCAAATTGAATCTGTTAAGGGTCTGTCCGTTTTGAAAGTGGTACTTCTGGTCCGAATCATCAAAAAGTTAAAACACGAAAGTTGTCCAGAACGACGTTTTCCTTCCATTCTAGAAAAGATCGGACCCTGAAAACGCTTAAACAGGCCATTTCAAAAACTGAAACTGCCCTATATATAGTCTCACGACTATACTTTTGTCACAACTAAAAGCAAACCAAGAGGCCTAATGGCCATAAACCAAGACCACGGCCACGGCTAAGGTCAAAGCTGAGTCTCAAGACCATGGTAGTCAAGACCGAAGCCACGGCAAGGCCATGGCTAAAGCCTCAAGGCTTATTTACCCAAGACCGTTAACTAAGGTATTAACCTTGGCAAATTAATACCAACACAAACCAAACGACATAACTTTATATACTTACATTATCTAATGATTATATTTATGAAACGACGAGAACTTGTAAAAACTAGATATTTACTAAAAACATGATAAACTTTATGATATAACAATCTTCATTCAAAATCTATGTTTTATCTACTAAGTGCTACAAAACTAGGAAGCTTCATGTGAGGGGTTTCATTTGAGTAAAACGTATCAACAAGTTGGTGGATTTACGATTTAAAGTGTCCTAGCTCCTCGAACGTTTACTACACGACCTCTGAATTGTGATGGCCCGAACGGTAGTACGATATATATAAACTAAACACGTTTTCACAACTAGACCATTTCTATAAACGACATACACAAAAACCATGACTACATCATGATCAACATAGAGACGTATATAGGATTGTTATTTCTTTCACATCATTATTTCAAACCTAAGTCGCAACATCATATTCTAGGTTTCTCGTAGAAGTTCTCACGGCATATCCATCATTCTCATTATACATTTGATATCATTTACTCTGAGGTGAGTTCATAGCCCCACTTTCTATTACTTAATTGTTTTACAAACCCTTGGGGGAAATACATGCTTTATTTTAAATCAAACACATTGCTTTCAAACTGTATGTTTATCTGATTGTCATATTGTCACTAAGTAACCATCATTTGCCAAACATAAGTCCCTAAATCATGAACCATTAATCACTGGAGAGAGTGAGCACGAATATTGTGAATAGATCTATTGGGATTGACGAATCCCGTTTGTGTTGACTGGGTAGGCAAACAAACGCACTATATTAGAGTAACAATAGGTAAAAACGGCATTTTTACCTATTAGGGCAAGTACCAATAGTTTCTCCAAGTAATATTGGAACACGTTAACGCCTTGGTTTCATGAGCTTGGTGACAAACAAAAGCGGGCTCAAGTATCATGTACTTGAGGCAGCTGTACCAAACAATAATTGTTGTTTTGTTTTCAAACCATTGGTGTGAGTCTAACTAACTCACACTACCAACATAATGTGTTCAACCATCAACCAAACTCTATGAATTTCACTCAACCTTTGTTTTGACAGTTTTAAGCATGTATTTCAGGTCCATAATGTTAGAAGCTGGCACGAAAGAGCAAGGACTAGATCAAGAAGGCTATAAATATTTTATCATTCACAAAACATCAAAGACTTTATATTGATGTACTTTATAAACAATGGAACCAACTGGGACCTATTTTGTAAACTCTGTTATATTTGAATAATTTGAATGATAAATCCTTTTTAAAACGACTCCTTTAGAGATCGTTTTCTATTATTATGACTGTTGTGCCATGAAGTAACACCCAGTTTGAATTCCGCTGCGTATCACGAAGTTGGGGGTGTTACAGATTTCAAGAATGAAATTAGGTAGTATAAATAAGATGTTAAGATTTTGCTGAGTGGTAAGACACTATCGTGTCTCTAGATCCTTTTAATGAATTCTGGTGGTTTATCGAGTTTAAGTAGGAAATTATCCTGAATATAACCCTTGTATAACTATTCTCAGTGTTTGAAAAATTTAAGTCGAACATAGTTAGTCAGACTATGTTCCACTATCCCTAGGTTAAATATAGGTGACTAGACTGTATTTAGCCAAGGTTACACCAGGTAATAGGTGACTCTCCGAAGTAAAATACTATCCTAGTAGTTCCTTTTCCTTGATCGGTGTTGATTCCATAACTATTGTCACTGTAACTTGTAATCTTGCAACCGCCTTATTTCTTGTATCTTATGCCATGCTCCTTTGTTCCTTTGATATATCAGATTACTTGTTTTACCGCCTTAAGGTGATGATCCTTCGGGTCTTGCATGAATCTGCTGGGTAGTCTGACGGAGTAACTAAGATCTGGTCTTGTATGTAGTAAGTACCTGAGACTTCCAATTAAGCTTATGTAATAAGTTGCGTCAACTGAGTTTCTATCTTCTGCCTTGACCAACTTAGTACCAGGATCCATTGGTATCTTTGTATCATTACTATCCGTCATACTTGTTTCCTTCAAGATCTTGTTAATATAACATGTTTGCTTGATTGTAATCTCTCCTCCTGTTTGTGTAACGTCTATCCCAAGGTAATAAGCTAACAATCCTAAGTCGCTCATTTCAAATTTGTCTTTCATCTGGGATTTAAATACTTCTATTTCTTTCCTTGGCGTGCATGTGATTATTAAATCATCTACGTAGACTCCAACTATAAGTGTAGAAGTCTTGCTTCTCTTCGTATAAACTGCTTGTTCGAGATTACACTTCTTAAAGTCTAACGACTTTAAAGTTTGATCAAGTTTCACATTCCAAGCTCTTGGTGCTTGTCTTAAGCCATATAAAGCTTTAGTAAGCTTATAGACTTTCCCTGAATTTCCTTGTTGAGTAAATCCTTCAGGTTGTATAACGTAGACTTCTTCCTTCAAATCTCCATGTAAAAATGCTAATTTTACATCCAAGTGATGTACTTGCCAACTATGATAAGCTGCTAGTGCTAATATCAACCGTACTGTCTCTATCCGAGCAACTGGTTCAAATACTTCATCGAAGTCTATTCCTTGTTCTTGTACATATACTTTTGCTACTAACCGTGCTTTGTATTTGATGATCTTTCCTTTTGCATCCCTCTTGGTCTTGTAAACCCATTTGAGTCCTATTGCCTTCTGATTCTCTGGCAATGTTGTAAGAGTTCATGTATTATTCTTGTTGATTGAATCCAATTCAATCTCCATGGCCTCTATCCATTTCTCTTCTGTTGATGCTTTCTTATAGTTACGGGGTTCTTCTTCCGTAAATAGTAGACTTTGAGGTTCAACTCTACGTGCATACTTATATATCTCAGACATATCTCTGTACTCTCGTACTGGGGTATCATCAAATGTATCTCTTGAGTTCTCTGTAGAACTAATAGTATCCTCTTCTTCCTCTTCTGAGTGTGGGATGTAAGTGTATGTCGGTGGTGTGATTGGTGAAACTGGATCAGGAATCGAATCCTGTTCATGATATGTGTTATCATCGTTTTCTGTGTTGACTGGTGTAAGGTTTCCATTGTCAACTCCATTTACCATAAAACTAGCCCAAAATGTGTCTTGTGTACTTGTATGCTCTTTATCTTTATTCCAATCCCACGGTTTTGTTTCCATAAACTTTACGTCCCTACTAACATGTTTCTTCTTGGCTATTGGATCATATAACCTACATGCTTTTGATCCTTCCTCTACTCCTAAGTAAATCATTGGTATGCTTCTGTCGTCCAACTTCTTTAAGTGAGGTATCGTTATCTTTGCATAAGCTGTGCATCCGAATATTCTTAGGTTTTCCATATTCGATTTTCTGTTGTAGAGTGCTTCATATGGAGTTTTATCTACTAGGGCTCTCGTAGGCACCCTGTTGAGTATGTAAATTGCATGTTTAACTGCTTCCGCCCAAAAAGTTAAGGGTAACTTCATCGCTTTCATCATACTCCTCATAGTTGATAACACTGTCATATTTCTTCTCTCCACTATTCCATTTTGTTGTGGGGAGTAAGGTGCCGTCAACTGTCGTGCTATTCCATTTTCCTTACAGTACTTTGTGAATTTATTAGATGTAAATTCACCACCTCTATCCGTTCTTAGCATCCTTAATTTCATTCTCATCTCCATTTCTATCTTCCGTCTAAATTCCTTGAAAGTACTAAATGCCTGATCTTTCGATGTCAGAAAGTAGGCCCATATAAAACGTGTACAATCGTCTACTAATAAGAAAATGAGTTTTTTGCCAGAGTGTGTGGCTGGACTTATAGGACCGCAAAGGTCTCCATATACTAAGTCCATCGGGTTCTTTGATTTGAATTTAGCTTGATTTGGAAATGGTGTTCTACTGTGCTATAAACATGCATCACAAATCTGTCTGGCATGATTTATTCTTGGTATTCCTTCCACTAGACCCTTCCTAGTCATCTTGTTGATATTGTCAAAGTTCAGATGACCTAATCTAGCATGCCATAACCATGCTTGGTTATCTACATTTGCTAAGAGACATATAGGTGCTTCTATATGTAATTGAATACTGTAAAGTCGATTCTTAGATCTTTCAACCTTCATCAACAACTTCTTGCTCTTATCATACAAAGTCAACTTGTTTCCGTCCATGATGACCTTACAACCTATCTCCGTAAGTTGTCCTAGACTTAGTATGTTGCTCTTGAGGTTTGGTATATACTATACATCCGATACTACCTTCTGTTCTTGGTTTCTACAACCTAACAATATAGACCCTCTACCCATTATATGTACATACGATCCATCTCCAAAACGTACTCGTCTTGTTATGCTTTCGTCAATATCCCTAAAATGACTCTTTATTCTCGTCATATGGTTACTTGCACCATTATCTAAATACCATATACTTGTGTCCGCTGTAGCATATTTTCCTGGTTGAATTTGGCCCTCATTCAACAAAACTTCCTCATGTTCAATTTCGTGTGTAGTCATTAATAGTGATGGTTCATCGTCCTCTAAGATAAGTTTTGATTGTTCCTGAGTTGCTGATGTTCCTCTATAATATTTCTTAAGATGTCCAAGTTTCTGACACTTGAAACATCGTACTTTACTCAAATCCCACTCATTTTTATTCTTATTCGAGTTTCCTTTGTGATTTGAGTTCACTCCTTGTGAGTTATTTCTATTTCTGTTATTCTGCTAGTTCCCTCGTGAGAAATTTGATTTTCCTCCACGTTTATAAAAACGTTTTCCTTTTTCCGAGTGTTCGCCATGTGCGAATAATAAGTTCACCTGGCTTTCCACTTGCCCTCCTTTCCGGAGTTTTATCCTTTCCTCAAACGCCTTGAGTTTTCCAGTGATCTCATTTAAAGTGATATCGTCAAGATCACTTGTCTGTTCTATGGATGCTACTATCTGAATGAACCTATCTGGTGTGGAATCTAATAGTTTTCATACTAAAAGTGATTCATCCAAAATTTTCCCTAATTCTTTTGCCTTCGTCGCGTAGCCGTTTAGTTTAGCCGTAAATGCATCCACCGTCTCATTTTCCTTCATCTGAAGTGAGTTAAACCCAATCATCAATGATTGTGACCGTGCTTGCTGCACTTTCTCTTCTCCAACGTGTCTTTTCTTTAACGAATCCCATAACTCCTTAGCCGTTTTACAACCCGCTACTTGTAAAATCACATCTTCGGTCAACGCTTGATATAGGAAGGCAGTCGTTGCCTTATCCTTCTTATCATCTACTTGCGTGTCTTCCTTAGATTCTATTGCTTCCCATAAGCCATGTGCCTCGCTAGTATAACCTTAATTTGTATAGCCCAAACTGTGTAGTTTGTGGTTTTTAACTTAGGGCATTGATATTGTGCAATAGGTGTTACGGTTTTTGGTGTAGTTGATGTGTTTGTTGCATCGTCACCGGCCATCTTAAAAGTGCTTATTATCTTCACTTTCTAATACGTATGGGAATTATACTTCCTAGTATGGTATCTCTACTAATATGGGAATATATAGTTTTTCGGGAATCCTAATAATACGGGATCAATCAATAGTTCTCGGGATTTTCTAATAGTACAAAATAACTATTCAATACTATTCTAATATAATTAAAATCCAGAAAAGTTTAACTTATGACCTCGATGTTGTGATGAACACAAATGTATTCCCTTTGTCTCGCGTTAGTAATATCGTTTACCAACGTTTTGTTGTTATTCCCAAGTTGGTTCCCTTGCTTTCCTTGCCTCATTGTAGTTTCACTTTCCAATTTGTATCCTTGGTTCTTTTGTATTCGAACTTGTATACTTCGAATCAAAACACCACGTTTTTGTGTCGAGTTGCTTTGTTCAACGAATACCAAAACAAAGAACTATGTCCTTTCGTTTCTTTCGACTTCCTGCCTTGAACCAAAAAACAAAAGTGCCTTGGCCTCCTTTTGTTTCTTTCGAATTTATTTTTCTTCGAACCAAAATCTTTCTTATCTTTCTTGGTTTACCACACTTACACGTTGCCTCCTTGTGCGTTGTTCTTGATTTCTTCCTTTGCTTCGAAATCTAACAACTTTCCTACGCACAAAACTTGGTACCTATCTCGATATCCTACACCGAAACAAATCAATTTGTTTGTTTCTGATTTCTTCTTCGTTGTTGTTGTTACCTTGTGTCGTCCCGACACGTTTTCCACACTAAACTTTCCTTGAGTACTCCTTGATCCTTCGTGTTACGTATACGTTCCAAATTTCTTTCCACAATAACGTTTCCCCGCGTTATACCTCGCGTTTTCTTCTACTTTGTGTCTTGTTCTAACCGGTTTCAAAAAGTCTCCTTCCCACTTGTTTTGTAACCAAACAAAGTGTCATTTTCCTTGCCTATGTCGCGTTAACAGCCAACACAAAAGAAAATATCTTGGTACCTTTCTACTCTTGTTCCACGTTTCCTACGTCAAGAGTTTGCTTCCTTCCCTTCGTTGTCACCAACAAAGTTTTGCCCACCAATCTCGTTTGATGTAAATGTTTGCAACCCCCTACGTAAAACGATTGTGCACTATCTTTTTACGTATCCTTATTCAAAACGTTTGTTTCTCTTGGAAGAAAAGAGAAAACAAAACTCGTTCCTACTGAAAACAAATGTTCACAACGTGTGTTCCTTGGGTCTTCTCGTTAAAATCTTTGGTATCCAAAACACGTCGTGTGTTAGCCACTTGCTCTTGATGCCAATTGTTGTCCCACGTCTAGATCGATATATAGAGTTGCAAAGTATTGAAATGAATAAGTATATTGTCTAACTTTGAAATCGAATACATATGTACGTATATATAGGTTTCCAACCGGTTCATTTGAACCGTTGTGTCCTTTCGGTAAATAACCGATTATAACTACCTCTAACTACCTTTTTGTAACCGGCATGTAACTACCAAACGGTTACAAACTTTCTAACGAACATGTTTGGTCCTCCATGTTTCGTTGTTTACAAATGAAGCAAAGAATCGAGATTATATGTTCAGATGAATATGAATATCGAAGTATCCATGTATTGTAAAATGTCTTTAACCAAGACCAACTGACGTTAATAAACAAATTATCCGTTTAATCAAAAAACGTTTGACGTTAATAAACAAATGTATAATTGAACTTAAGTTGCAAGGATACAGCATTAGCAGTCACTCAGTCAGCATCACTTGAGCATATTCATTAAGTTGAAGGTGAACCAAACTAAACTAATTAATGTACGAGTAGCCTTATACTATACAAATAATCAGGTTAATTAATAAACCCACTTGACGATTGATAAAATTTCATGCAACTTCATATAACCTAACTATCATCTAGCATGACGTTGTTGATGGTGCAGCCATATTCATGCCTGATCCTCTCAGAACGTATCATTTTATTGCCATCAGACTAGCTAATATATTGTTTAGATGATATAATATCGTTCATTTGTCATGCTGCGCTTGATTGTCATTGTTTCAATTCGATCTATTGCTTTCAACATTACTTATATAAAGCAGATCAACGTATGATTTGATACTTTTTCATTTTCAGCTCTACGTTTTAGAGATGATTCCATATATTTTTTATCCTTTGATTTTTTGCTTAGCTCCTTTTGTGAGCTTTCAATAAAGCTTTGCGCTTCCAAGTAAAGAAAGATTAGACTCTGATAATGCACAAAGATCATAAAATAACTTATCATGTTAATTAAATATGAGAGTAAATTATACACTTCAAGACTATTTGAACTTGCTACAGGTGAAATTCTAAAAAAATATAATATGGTTGAGTTAGGGTTTTAGAATATTATGTGGCATTTTGGAAAACTAGCTTGAGCGTGGATGAGATAACTCAAAATAAAATAGAGCTAAAAACACATCTAATGGTGTTGTATATATAAATAAGATGTAGAAATGTTATACACCAATCATGTTGAAAAAAGTATTCTAAATTGACATGAAGTTAAACAAATTTATTATTTTTTTAAAGAGCTCGAAATAGTCCACTGTAGCTTGTTCAAGTTTAATTAATGATCTAACTGGTGAATAATTGAATTAATAAACATAGTTTATATGTGAGAATGTTCCTCACAAAAATGGTTAAATTGTGAGTTCAAGTCATGCTTAGGATATTGCGAGATTGATTTGTTGTGTAAATATTGTAAGATAGTTTGTTGCGTTTCAAAAAAAGATTTAATAAATTATCATGTCAAACAATAAGAGTTTTGAAATAAGTGTTCTTGCAAACGATACAAAGTATAAATTTTTATATTATGCACACACATTTTCGTCGAAGGTCACTTTGGAACCACTCGTTTACTATCCGATTGTGGTGTGACTGTGCACATCGTATTTCTCTCATAACCTGCTTCGACGGGATTGAGTATCATATCGCTGTTTTTTTTTCTTGTGGTATACGGTATAGACGTTCTGCCTGAATCATTTTATCATGTATAACTGTATAAGAAAAGGATACCAATATATGCGCAAAATTTTCAATGCTAGCCTTGCCTATATAGATGAATTTGAAAAGGTAAATGGCGTACTGATGTGTAGTCAAAAGCTGTGAAAGTGAAATTTGATGATCATTGTTGAACAACATACATAAGATAAGAACATACAATTAATATTAATGAGAATGTGATCAACGACACTTGATACACATCAAGAGTTACGATCTTATAACCATTGTTGAATCTGCATAAGATTATAAAAGAACAAATATGTGGTGACGCCGAAAAATGACTTAAAAAAATAATCGACACCTTCGGCGGGTTTAATGAGTTTCAGTACACCTTATAAAAACCGATACCATCCACCAATTTAAACCCGCCATGCGTTCTTATTAGGTTGCTAATGAAATATCAAATTCTTTGAATGATAAGTACTTAAAAATAAACTAAAATTACTCTAGATGTATATATACATGAACTATGAAGGCATGACTTTGAGAGTTGACAAGGCTACAATGACAACTCTTTATTCGTCTATATAATCCATCATTTTTACACACACAAGCACAACCATCTAATTTCCATGACCCTAAATACAATCCTAAATAGTGTCTCACGTATGTTTATCACGGCCATCAAAACACAACTGGGAACAAGATCCATGTTCGATTTAGCCTATGATCGCGGATAGATGCACCACTTGTGTCCTTTTAACCAAAAGTTTCACTAAAAGCGTGTGTGTGGGTTATTTGCTAGTAAAAAAGTTTCAAGTTATTAATTCAAACCCTATAGATTTCTTAATCTTCTTCCTATATCTTAAGCTTATATATTCGATGGAATCTTTCAAGGAAAAGAAGAACTTTCTCTCGAAGACATGGAAAAGATGTAGATCCTTTTCTCATAGCCACAATACAAAAGGTGGTGTTTCGGGTTTGCCCAAAAGCAAATCATGGAGCGGAAATGAAATGAAGAAAAAGAAAATGGCCCCCGAAGGGTTTTTTCCGGTCTACGCTGGACCAGAAAAACAAAGGTTCACAATCAAGACAAAGTATGCTAGCCATCCTTTGTTCTCAATGCTTCTCGAAGACGCGGAAAGTGAATATGGTACCCATAGTGACGGTCCGATATTGCTTCCATGTGATGTGGCTATGTTTTCTAAAGTGTTAGCGGAGATGAAGGCTAAAGATGTGCAACCACATGAATCGTGTAGTCCATTTAGTCCTAGCCGTCGATGTAGAGTGATCAACAGTGTGGATCAGATAGGGGGAAGGTATGGTTCTTATGAATCTCTAATTCCTTCGAGCATGATTAAGGTGAATTAAGTCCATCGGTTAATTTAATTTAATGTGTGTAAGTTCGTGTGTATATATCATATATGTATGATATGATATCGTGTACAAAGTATGCATGGATGCAATGAGTATGCTTATTTGATTTTCCAATTGCATATATTACCATGTACTACATGTAATTAAGATTGATTTATGATCAACTCATCTAAGCTTTCCACTTATTTATACAATTACTTTATTTTTTTCATCACTTGTTCATTTGGGTGAAATAGAAGTGGTCCGGTCTTAAACAGAACCATGGATAAGAAAGAAAATAAAATGATAGTTTATCATAAAATTACGTCATTTCATGATTTAACAATAACAAATACGTTATTCACCGGGTGTTAACTTTGATTTTTAACAATAGACTGTTTAAAAAATATGTATAATAGACTGTTTATACGAGTTTGCAAGAGATAATAATTTCCCAGTAGTAAAATTCCAAGCATATATCACTGTGGGTTGTTTGGTTCAAGAGATTTTGGCTAAGGTTCTCGTTGAAGCGAAAAGTGAGGAGCGAAGTTTGGATATTTTTTATCTCTTGGATTCAGTCCTCGTACCTTCTTTGAATCTACACATATGGTGTAAAAGATCGAAAGTGATGATAAACGGCAAGCTTGGCTGTCAAGTCCTTTTGAAATCGTCGATCTTAGGTGATGCTGCTTGCACCAGATGATTCCATATAGTTTTTTTTTTTATCCTTTGACAATTTGCTTAGCTCCTTTTGTGAGCTTTCAATCTCTTCCAAGTAAAGAAAGATTAGACCATGATAATGTACAAAGATCATAAAATAACTTATTATGTTAATTAAATATGAGAGTAAATTATACATTTGACGACTCTTTGAACTTGCGACGGGTAAAATTCTAAAAAAAATATAATCCTATTTATTTTATATAGTTTATTCACAATCATAACTTTTCATAAGCCATTAACGTTATCCACTTAATTTGGATTAAAAACAGCGAATAGTCACTATGTATACGCAACTATATATGCCCCATCGTGTGTTTGTTTATATCGTTTTTCATATTCAACGTTGATGGTAATAAATACTTTTTTGTGTTATGCATTAGATAAAATATATAATTGGCACGTAGCCCATTAACCGGGCCAAGAGCCAAATGTTACAACGGTATTTTGACTTAATAATCACTTTTTCTTCTTTTTTTTTTCTTTTTTTTCTTTTCTTATTAAGAGTAAAATGTAATATGGTTGACTTAGGGTTTTAGATTATTATGTGGCGTTTTGAAAAACTAGCTTTGAGCGTAGATGACATAACTCAAAATAAAATAAGGCTAAAAACACATCTAATGGTTTATATATAAATAAGACGTAGAAATGTTATAATACACCAATCATGTTGAAAAAATTATTATAAATTGACATGAAGTTAAACAAATGTATTATGTGTATTTTTTTTATTATTATTGTTTTGAAGAGCTTGAAATGGTCCACTAGCTTGTTCAAGTTTAATTAATGATCTAATTGGTGAATAATTGAATTAATAAACATTTATAGCTGTGTTCAAATATTTAATAAATAATCACCTATAAGGGCTTGTGTTTTAATGAATGTGTCTAACTAAAATGATTCTGAGTTAAAGTCATGTTTAAAAATTGTGGGATTAATTTGTTGTGTAAATATTGTAAGATAATTAGTTACATTTCAAATATATAAATTTTCATGTTAACAATAAGAGTTTTAAAATAAGTGTTCTTGCATACGATACAAGTATACATTTTTATATACACACACGCATATTTTGTCGGAGGTCAATTTGGAACAACTCGTTTACTATTAGATTATGGTGTATTGGTGTGACTGTCTACATCATACTTTGTTGATGATTTTGCATCACCGATATCATTTAAGTGTAATGGATAGACTTAGTTGACCAATGGGTAATTGTGATGGATGTTCAACAAGTCGGGGTTGTGCGGAGTGCACACTTGTATGACGTTATTATGATTATCATTCGGGGGCGAAGCCTCGAATGACATATCCGGGGGCAGCGCCCCTGGTAGCAGGGTCCAAGGGGCGGCAGCCCCTGGCAGGGTCCAAGGGGCAGTGCCCCTGGCTGTCAGCTTGGAAAAAATTTAGTTGGTATAAAGTGTTATGTTAAAAACGCATTAAAAAATAAAATTCCGGCATTTTAACCCTTAAATTAAACTGATTGACGGTTAATATAACTGCTATGGCAGTTACAACCGTTTGGTGGTTTTATTGGTCATATAATCATCTTCTGGTTCAGTTTCATAACATACAAAACGGATTCACGATTCTAAATCTGAGTTTTATCCGATTTAAAATTTCGGTAGAACCACCGAAATACTTCAATCTGAAAGTGTTTACACGACTCTCAGATTACTGTGATCCAAATTTCCTAACATACTTCTCTCATAACCTGCTTCTGTGGGCATGAGTATTGTTGTTTTTGTTTTTGTTTTTTTTGGTATACAATAAAGACGTTCTGCCCGAATCATTTTACGGTTAATTACCTAGATATTTGTACTTTATTGTATACCATTTTAAACTCGCCATGCGTTCTTATTAGGTTGCTAATGAAATATCAAATTTGTCGAATGAGAAGTACTTAAAAATAAACTAAATCTAGATGTATACATGAACTATGAAGGCATGACTCTGAGAGTTGACAAAGCTACAATAACAATTTTATAAGTAGATGATAAGGGGAGTATATGACATACCCACATTTTTCAACTCTTTATTCGTCTATATAATCCTTCATTTTTACACACACAAACACAGCCATCTAATTTCCATGACCCTAAATACAATCTTAAATATAGTCTCACATATGTTTATCATAGCCATCAAAACACATCCAGGAACAAGATCCATGTTCGATTTAGCCTATGATCGCGGATAGTAGCACCACTTGTGTCCTTTTAACCAAAAGTTTCACTAAAAGCGTGTGTGTGGGTTATTTGCTAGTGAAAAAGTTTCAAGTTATTAATTCAAACCCTATAGATTTCTTAATCTTCTTCATATATCTTAAGCTTATATATTCGATGGAATCTTTCAAGGAAAAGAAGAACTTTCTCTCGAAGACATGGAAAAGATGTAGATCCTTTTCTCATACCCACAATACAAAAGGTGGTGTTTCGGGTTTGCCCAAAAGCAAATCATGGAGCGGAAATGAAATGAAGAAAAAGAAAATGGCCCCCGAAGGGTTTTTTCCGGTCTACGTTGGACCAGAAAAACAAAGGTTCACAATCAAGACAAAGTATGCTAGCCATCCTTTGTTCTCAATGCTTCTCGAAGACGCGGAAAGTGAATATGGTACCCAAAGTGATGGTCCGATATTGCTTCCATGTGATGTGGCTATGTTTTCTAAAGTGTTAGCGGAGATGAAGGCTAAAGATGTGCAACCACATGAATCGTGTAGTCCATTTAGTCCTAGCCGTCGATGTAGAGTGATCAACAGTGTGGATCAGATAGGGGGAAGGTATGGTTCTTATGAATCTTTAATACCTTCGAGCTTGATTAAGGTGAATTAAGTCCATCGGTTTATTTATTTTAATGTGTGTAAGTTCGTGTGTATATATCATATATGTATGATATGATATCGTGTACAAAGTATGCATGGATGCAATGAGTATTGCTTATTTGATTTTCCAATTGCATATATTACCATGTACTACATGTAATTAAGATTGATTTATGATCAACTCGTCTAAAATTTCCACTTATTTATACAATTACTTTATTTTTTTCATCACTTGTTCATTTGGGTGAAATAGAAGTGGTCGGGTCTTAAACAGAACCATGAACAAGAAAGAAACTAAAATGATAGTTTATCATAAAAGTACTTCATTTCATGATTTAACAATAAAAAATATGTTATAACGTTGATTTTTAACAATAGACTGTTAAAAAAATAAATAGACTGTTTATACGAGTTTACGATTATAAAACATACGTAAGAGATAATAATTTCCTAGTAGTAAAATTCCAAGCATATATCACTGTGTGGGTTGTCTGGTTCAAGAGAGAGAGGCTAGCTAGAGAGAGAGGCTAAGGTCCGCGTTGAAGCGAAAAGCGAGGAGTGAAGTTTGGGTATTTTCGACCTCTTGGATTCAGTCCTCGTACCTTCTTTGAATCTACATCTATGGTGTAAAAGATAGAAAGTGATGATAAACGGCAAGCTTGGCTGTCAAGTCCTTTTGAAATCGTCGATCTTATGTGATGCTGCTTGCACTAGATGATTCCATATTGTTTTTTATCCTTTGACAATTTGCTTAGCTCCTTTTTGCACTAGATGATTCCTTTTATCATATGATAATGTACAAAGATCATAAAATAATTTATCTTGTGAATTAAATATGAGAGTAAAGTATACATTTGACGACTATTTGAACTTGCTACTGGTAAATTTCTAAGAAAGTATACTCTGGACGTTTGGTACGACTGAATCACAAAGAATGGAAATGCATTGAAGAATGGAATGACATAGAAAGAGAATGAGTCTGATATTAGAGAATGGATTCTAGTGTTTGGCAAAAATAGAGAATAGAGTGTCAGAATCGATTAAAAAACAATTCCTTTGTTTGGTACATAAAAGAAAGAATATATATATTTTCAGGTTTTTTAGTTACGTTGATTATTTGACGCTATCAGGTCACATAATTACAATTATGCAAACATAATTCAAGTTTTTTTCATATAAAAATATATTATATCATCTCTACGATGAAACAAAAATGACAAAAAAAAAAACATATTTCAAGAACTTACACATTGGACTAAACACAACTAATAAAAAAGATTGATACTGTATAATATTCATGATCGAACTAGTATATACACATAGAGGATAAGCAATTAAAACCTGATTTACAAACACTAGTATATACACATCAATATTTGTATAATTTTCTGCTATAGGGTTTTTTTACATGTTACGAAGTAGAGAAAAATTTAAATGCTTACTCTTATTTTGATGCTTACGAAGGGACAAATCCTCACCATCCATCTAGTTTGATCTAATGGTGGGGATTAATCTAAAATTTAATAGATAAACCTAAGTCCATGTTTTTTTTCTTGTCTTTTTGTCTTTCTTTTTTATTCACATTTTTTTTACGAAAGCATAAAAACGCGTCTGAAAACGGACGAAAACGTATAAAAATGGACGGAAATGAAAGAAAACTGATAAAAACGGACGAAAACATATGAAAACGAACGAAAACGTATGAAAACAGACGAGAACGTTTGAAAACGGGCGAAGACGTATGAAAACGGACGAAAACGAACGAAGACAGATGAAAACGTATAAAAACAGACGAAAACGAATGAAGCGAAGAAAAAAACGCGAATTAAAAAAAAACGTGAATTAAAAAAACGCGAACTAAAAAAAAAAAAAAAAAAAAAAAAAAAAAAAAAAAGAAAAAAAAAACGTGAATAAAATAAAAAACGTGAATTTTTGTCCGTGATTTTTTCATTCACTAGAGAATGGATAGAGAGAAAGAGCCCTTATAAAATTCTCATTCTCCACCTTTCTCCTCTTTTTTTAAAGAAACAAAATGGGGAAATGAGAATGATAATTTAATTCCCTGTTTCCATTCTTATATCAAACAAACATGAGAATCAACCTCTTTTCCCTTTCTCAGCTTTTCATTCATGCGTACCAAACATATTAGTTTATTAATCACAATCATAACTTTTCATAAGCCATCAACATTATCCACTTTTGTTTTTTAATATCATTTTTCATTTTCAACATTGACGGTAATAAATATTTTTTTTAATGTTATGTGTTAGATAAAGTATATAATTGGCACGTAGCCCACCAACCGGGCCAAGAGCCAAATATCATGAGGGGCAGTTTATTTGACCCCTTATAAGGGGTTTTCAATCATTGCACGCATCGGAGAGTTGTATTTTATGCATTGTAGTGTTGTACTATATGTTTCGCGAGTTGTACGGTTGACCCGGCCCATAGAGAAGGTTTGTATAACATGACCTATATCATGACGGCATGTTGACTTAATAATCTCTTTTTTTTTTGGGTAAAAGGGAACTCCACCCTGGTAAAATATATTAACCAAAAAACCGTTTAAAGTACAATGGAATGTGGCTGAAATGCCACATTAACCTCAAGCAACCGCTTGAACAACCAATAGATCATTTATGACATGTCATAAATCAACAATTAGTTACCAACAACTAGAATAACCACTAAAACCTAAAAAGACATGCAAAACAAATAAACAAATCCACATTAAAGATTACTTCCGCGAACGGCCTTGAAGCTTGAAATCAAACTGATTGTTAAATTCCTCTAATTGCCCAGGTAAGTCATAGACATGGGCCGCATAATCATCAGAAAAATAGCCTTCAAGCTCGTTATGTCCTCCTGCTGATGAAAAGTAATTGCCCATAGGATCATTTGGCTCAAACACCTCATCATCACTATCTGAATCAACCACTTCACCCACCTTAGAGAATGGGTTGCCCTTCCTTTCACCATCAGCCATC
The DNA here is from genome assembly GCA_019973895.1 of Chrysanthemum seticuspe. Lineage (NCBI taxonomy): Eukaryota > Viridiplantae > Streptophyta > Magnoliopsida > Asterales > Asteraceae > Chrysanthemum > Chrysanthemum seticuspe. The sequence continues at coordinate 301,737,769 of BPTQ01000004.1, forward strand.
GGAATAGGTTTACCATTATCATCCACAAGGGTAGCTTTCCCATCAATAATAAGCTTTTCAAGCTTCCCAATTTTGTCAACAATAGGAGTGTTCTTCATAGGCGATGGAGGTGTAGTTTTGGAAGAACTAGAGATAACTTCAGGAGTAGACGTAGTGCCAATCACAGGTTTCAAAACCGAATCTTGTTCCATAAGTACATCAAAACTGTTCTTCAAATCAACAAGGTTGATATCATCCACCCAATTATTATTCTTACCTTGTTCATCCCGGGATGGAGCCGTACTACTTGTAGGATCTAAGGGTGAGCATTCCGACCGAACGGACCGGACCGACCGAAGGACCGACCGGACCGGTCCGGACCGAGACCGGACCGACCACATTCGGTCCGGTCCGCGGTCTTGGCATTTGGTCTAATTCGGTCCTCGGTCCGGTCCGGTCCGGACCAAAACCGAAGGATTTAGGCTAATTTGGACCGGACCGACCGAAGGACCGACCGGACCGGTCCGGACCGAGACCGGACCGACCGCATTCGGTCCGGTCTCGGTCTAGGGTTTAAGCCGAAGTCGGTTTTCGGTCCGGTCCGGTCTTGGCCGGTCCGGTCCGGTTTTGAGACTATGCACAGCCCTAGTAGGATCAGTAGTAGGTTCGTTACAAGAAGTAGAACCTACATTAACCATTGGAGAACCTTTATTCGATTGGACAAAAGGCTTAGACGTCGATGCTCCTCCATTCTTTGGCTTAGTAACCGGCCTTTTCCTTTCCTCTTATAAGCTTCAACGAAACCGTCTTCATCAACCCACAACTTATCTTTCACAACCGGTTTCACTCTCTTAGGACATCCATCATCATTGTGATCAAATACTTTACAAGTCTCACATCGTGGCGGCTTCCACTCATATTCAATATTAATTTTTTCCAATGAATGACCTGACCCATTAGGGTAAGGGATAGCAACCACAAGTGAGTCAAGTAAGGCTTCCTTTGACGACACTTCCACAAGGGCCCTAGCATAGGAATTACGACCCCACGACTTAAGGCACATGGTACTCGTGTAGGAATCAAGCATTATAGGACGACCGATTTGCGTCGTAATCAAACTAAGACCAACCTCATAATAAGCAACAACCGGGATATTATGGAGTTTAACCCAAACAGGGGCTAAAGTTATATCATCTTTTGTAAGTTTACTGTTCGGAGTCCAAATATTCAAAAAGATAGGCACCAATCGTATCAACCATGGACCTCCTTCCAATACCCTTTCCATACCCTCTTTGGTTTCAAATTGGAACAGAAAAAAACCATTATTAAGCATAACCTTTTGTAAACCAAACTTCGCCCATGTATTTCTAACGTAATTTTCAACTATCGGAAAAGCGAGTCTCTTACCAATGAAATAACCATACAAAGTATTAGCGAATCTAGAGCTTACCTCATCAATAGCTTCCAAAGGAATGGTGACATTAGCACCAGGCACACAATTTTCGTTCCTCATCTCCAAAATCTTAACGGTCTTCTTGGGTGTTTTATCCCTAAACATATCCGCAAAAGATATAGGAGTAGAACATGATTGATGCACCAAATTTGGCTCACTCGCATCACTTGTACTCGGACCCACATCAATATTAGGACCCTTAACCACACTAGACGATCTCACACCTTCACTTCCACCCAACGATTCACCATCAATATTCAAAGCTTTAGACGCACTTTTATTAATTAGAAAACCCTTTTCCATCATAAAAACCCACGCACACTAATAGAACAGGTAACAAAAAAGCATGTAGCAACGACCAATCTAAAAGGAAACCCTTAACTCAAAGTTAGGGTTTTAAACTCATGTAGCACCAAGACCTAACCCATCATAGATCGTACCAGTTAAAGAGAGTGTTCGAATAAGTATAAGATAATAGGTACGAGTTTGCAATATGAAACAAACCAATCAGGAAATAGAATCAGGAATAATGTAGCTTTTAATCAATTAACCACCGATCCATCTTGAAAAGATAAAACCTAACGTTTGAAACAATTTCCCTACTGTGGATGAAAAAAAAAAATTCAATTCACAACGGACCCACTATGTAACATAATTACAATGATGGCATCAATTGAGAAAAGAAGAAGATTAATCGACCAATAAGGTTTAATGTGAATCGGTTTGTCGCCACTTTTGAGAGAGACTTTTTTTTTTTTTTTTTTTTTTTTTTTTTTTTTTTTTTTTTTTTTACGAGTAAAATGTAATATGGTTGACTTAGGGTTTTAGATTATTACGTGGCATTTTGGAAAAAAGCTTGAGCGTGGATGACATAACTCAAAATAAAACAAAGCTAAAAACATTTTATGGTCTATATTATACACCAATCATGTTGACAAAACTATTATAAATTGACATGAAGTTAAACAAATGTATTGTTTATTATTTTTTTTTAAGAGCTTGAAATAGTCCACTGTAGCTTGTTCAAGTTTAATTAATGATCTAATTGGTGAATAATTGAATTAATAAACATAGTTTTATACTTGTGTTCAGATATTTAATAAATTGTCACCAAAAGACTTGTGTTTTAATAATATTTATGTGTGAAAATGCTTCTCAACCAAAATAGTTATGAGTTTAAGTCATGCTTAAAAATTGTGAGATCGATTTATAGTGTAAATATTTTAAGATAATTAGTTGCATTTCAAAAACATAAATTCTCATGTTAACAATAAGACTTTTAAAAATATTTTTGTCGGATGTCATTTTGGAACCACTCATTTACTATTAGATTGTGAGATTGCGGTTTGACTGTTTACATCATACTTCCCGGATAACCTGCTTCTTTGGCATGAGTATTGTTATTTTGTTTTTTTTGGGTATACAATAGAGAAGTCTAGCCTGAATCATTTTAGGGTTAATTACTTAGAAATTCATCTAACTTGTTATTTGTTTTTAATTTTGTGTATCCTTTTTCTTTACTATTATATACAAGAACTTTTAAATTTCGATCTTTGTGTGTATTTCGCTCATGTAAAATGACCATTGTACCTTTTGTTGTAAATAGAGTTGTTACAAAATATAAGGGTAAAATGATCATTTTACATGAGCAAAATACACATAAAAGTTGAAATTCAAAAAAATTTATATATAATAAGAAAGAAAAGAAAGCTACACATAATTAGAAAAAAAATTGTATAAATTTTAAAGTAATTATCCCATCATCTAATCATGTATTAGGCGAGTACCCGTGCATAGCAACGTGATTTTTTTGTGGCAAACAGTTACAACTTCGATATTGTGGTTAAGTTTCTTGTAACGTTTATACTTAAAACGCTAAAATATCAAAATGTAATTGCAAAAGGTTGTAACATGCGATAAGTCAATTCAAAGTTTTTTTTTAAATGTATCAAAGAACATATAAAAACTGAAAATAAAACATTACATCAATTATGAGATAACTAACAATGCACGTTATTCGTCGCGTAAAACTTTTTGGTACACGACATCCCCATTGCCATTCTCGCCATCGCCACTCCCGCCCGCGCCACTTTTGCCCACGCCACTCCTGCTGCCCGAGCCTATCTCGCTACGGGAAGGAACGTGGCGGTATAACTCGGCCCATTGAGGGTTACCCTTTAATAGAGAAAACACCTCAGTGAGTTCGCGCCAAGTGGCCTTAGCCTCTCGTGTAGCTTCAGTAACCTTCTCGTCTCTATTGGCCAACATCGAATCAATCTGACGTTGGGAATACGTACCTGGAGGCTGCGAGTCAGATAACTTTGACTTGCCTCTGTCGGCTAACTGCCTACCCCTCCTGGCAATGTGACCCAGCTGCTTTCCCTTTATCACCATAGCCAGTATCTCTTCCTCCGTGTAGGGTACCCCATCAGGAGTATTGGCTCCGAGATCCTGTAGCTTGATCATATCTTCCTATGTAGTTACTAAAAAATGAGAAAATTAATATATTAGTCGTGTTACTACATTATGTTTCAATAAATCATTAATATGCATTTTGGGAAAAAAAACAATAGTGACATATTGAAGCCGGGCCGCTTCCAGCAACCATCATCCTTGCAATGCTGGTCGTAGAAGCTGCGTATGAGGGATGGGTACTCATGGGTCTCGCTGCTCTTAAATTGTATATACACATGCATATAATACGAAACAAATTAAAAACGACAAATAAAACACCATATATAATGAACAATATGTAAAATAATTATAATGTGTTTTACGTATTGATGTCGAGTGACAGCCATTGAGCGAGATCCGTGGCGGCTGTAGACAGTGTTCCGAGTTCTGTTTTGAGCATTGGCAGCGGCTCGTTTGACGTTTTTTTCATCTTGTAAAAACTTAATATTCTCCTCCCAGATAGACAACTCCATGTTCGGGGGAGGGTGGCGTCTTATCTCATTAACAACATGAGCCCCACCTTAAGCAGTCTAGTAATCTCGCTTGACGGTAAACTTGTTGCCGCCGTATCGCCTAGTTAGATATGCGTCACTGCCAGTCTTGATGGTTTCCCATCATGATCCACGCGTATGGCACTCCAAGTTAAAAAAAATTCTGCAATCCAATATAACTAAAATAAATATAGAGATATAAATAAATAAACAAATTTAAATAAATATACACATTTAAATAAATGAACATGATAACAAAATAATATAAAAGGAAAATGAAATAACTGACCCCCACTCTTCCGAGGACGTACGCCTTCTTTGAGTCTTCGATGTCATACTTGGAAGGATAGTGCACGGGAACTCCCTAATCAGCTCGCCACCGTAGTGACTGAACTACGCAGCATTTTTGCCGACATGAATAAACGTCCCTTGATCATTATAGTCAAACTCAATCTCTTGCAGGACGTAATTTTCCGCGGATTTCTTGAGCGCTATGTTCTTCGTGGCTTGACGCACACCCTTCCTGCCACCATCCCTGCCTCCCCTTCGCCTGCCCCTTCCTTTTCGGGGTCGCGATCCTACAAATTGAAGTGAGTGAAAACATCATAAAATAACAAGTAACCAAATTCAAATAATCAAGTTTGATTTTCTTTCAAAATAATCCGAAGATTCTTACCTTGGTGATGCAGGTTTTACTGACCAGGTCTTAATATTTATAGTGTCTCGCTATACCTATGGTCTACCCTAACGCATTAACGGGCAGTGTACTCGGTCGTGTGTAGTGTAGTAAATGGTAAAGCCGAGGTCGTCCCAAAGCTATGTGTGTCGGATAATTACTAAGTCTAATTGTCACAGAATATTAATGGTTTTGATAGGTATTTAATTAATTAAACTACTAATGCAGAATATAAAGTAAAAGCAAATAAATGGTAAATGGAAATCAATAGAGGAATAGTGGTGCTAACCTAGTTAATCCTCCTAGCTAGTTATGTCTACGTCTACCTACTTCCAATTACTTCAGGTGGGGTCAAATTCGAGAGGACAACATTTGGTCAATTCGCCCTAACCTATCAGCAAAGATGCCACCACAGGAGAAATCAGGCGCACCGTCATAAGTCCTGTTGTTCCTGGTCCCCTAAGCCGAGTCATTAAGTACCGCTACATGCTAGATTCTAAATAGTGAGTGCCCGGCCGTTAGGAACTTAGACACTACACCCCCAATTCTTAAGTTCATCCAAACCATAGGTGACCAGTTGGTCAAATCGCACAAGTAGAAAGGGTCGTCAGTTGGTCATATCTTACCCTTCCCGTCTCAGTCCGCTCACCTAGGGTCAGTTGGTCATATCTTCTAGCCAATTGGCCTCTATCGCCATTCAAAAATACCGAACCAAGGGTGACTACCAAAGAACTATGCATGCACACACTTAGAAATAATTGTACGGAAGTAAAGGTAAACGCAAACAAAACAATTAAGGAATCATAACTAGGCTAGCACCAAAGGGTGCTTAGCCGCTCATATTAATCATGCAAATCAATTCAATATTCAAAGGTACGAAATACATGAATTGAAAGTAAAGAAATAATAAACGCTAAAGCTTATCGTAATGGTGTGACTTCTCCTTTGGAAACAGCTCCGTATGCTTCCCTAGACCTGCCTTGAGCTTTTTCCCTTGTTCTAAGAGTGTTGTGTGTGGAATGGGATGCTTTGAAATGCTGGAATTCGTGGGGTATTTATAGGACAGGTCTGGGTTACGGCGTAACCAATAGAGGAGTTACGCCGTAACCTTATATTCCTTCGTAAATGCACTAGATCTGCTTGTTACGGCGTAACCTTATAAGTGGTTACGCCGTAGTCTTCAATAAACGTGGTTATGTCGTAAGTGATGCCGTAGTTACGTCGTAAGTATCAGCGGCGTGGAACCTCTTTTGACCTAATGGAGTTACGTCGTAATCTTTGGGAAGAGATACGCCGTAACCTCTTGATAAGTTGGACTTCAGGGTCACGCAATAGTTACGGCGTAATGTGAGAGACGAGTTACGCCGTAACTTCTTCAAAATAAGCATAATGTGATAAATCTTTAGTAATCTTTCCATTTCCGCGTCTCTTTAGCTCCAATGCTCGTAATTTACCTGAAAGTGGAAAACAATGGAAAACAAGCGTAAATCCATTTAAATGATATAAATAACGAGCATTACCGGGGGAAATTGACACTTAATATTCAGGACTATTTGATGTTATCAAATATCCCCCCACTTGAACTCTACTTGCCCTCAAGTAGACCTTATTAGATAGATTCCTAAAAAGATATCTCCCAAAACCTGGAAAATATGAGTTTACAAATCCCTTATGCTAGAATAAAACAAAGCCGAACAATTCACGAAAGGGGAACAAACACTCAAATCTCTCAACTATTCTAAGTGTCAATTTCGGCGTGATCACTCAATCGCACAGTCATAGCATGTATTCTATCATAAGCTTGGCGGTTACACAAATCTCCACCACTAGAGTTAAGGGCTAAACAATTCTCGAATGCAATATGGGTAGACACGACAAAGGTTAAGGGGTGACTCGTCATTACTAACATGTCACGGCGAAGTGGACAAAATCAATGATACATGACCAAATCCATGGCCAAGACACCAAAGATTGCTCGCTGCATCACCTAGACACGCTTCATGACTAAAGGGTAGGATAAGACATGGGATATATAATTGGTGCAAAATGAAAAACAAGCAGGTAGTCTAAGTCTATAACTAAGTCATCACCACTTACCGTCCGCCCAAAGTTCAAGCTTAGAAGTCTAGAGAACGGATCATGAAATGCGAGGTAGATGTGTCATTAGAGGACGTCGTGATGGGCACACTACCTTTTCTTCTTCAGTTGGTATAACTCCAACTCCAATATTCTAATGTGACCGAGGTGGCCTCCTCGATACTAATCAATAAAGCTCATACTATAGTGCTTATAACATCGCACTTTACAATATCATAACTCAATCAACTATTTTTTTATTTTTTTTTGGAATCACATTTTTTTTGAACATAACATAATAACATTACATCCCCCTACTTGAGATGAACAATGGGAATCCGGGGGGTCTTCAATGATCTTCATAATTGTTGTCGATGAAAGCGTGATTTCCAAACCTTTCCACTCGAACCTTGAACTTAGGTAAATGATGACTTCCCAATTACAAATAAAGACTACAGGGTAGGCTAAGGTGTAAGGGTGTAACGAAACAATATATTGGGTTGACAAAATGAAAGGAATGGCTCAAAAGGCTGTATCTAGGGGTATCTTGCACTAAAGGAGAGTGCAAAAAAAGGGTTTCACATGGGGGTCGAAAAGTCGAGGTGACTAATCGATAGACTCACAATGGTAGGCTGTTTGGGTGATAATCCTATAATACTGCCTTCTAAAATTGAAAAGTCCAAATACATCGAGCTAACTCAACATACCTTGTCTATGGTCTCGAAATGATGCAAAGGCCAAGTTCTAAAGTTTACAAGCTACCGGCACACTCATAATTTGGTGGATTTGGGGTAAAATATTGAAACGGATAAGGCTAATCTCACCATGTAATATCAAGGGTTGTATGTGCTCGGCTAAGGTCTAATCTAGTTAGGTTCGGAAAAACATGTCAAAATTTTAAAAATGGCATAATTTTTCAAAATAAACTAGAAAAATGAGGGTGAAATAAAGTTAAAGAGATAATTCTACTCCCGTCCCCCCACTTGAATTGTACAAAGTCCTTTTTGTACTAGGAATTAAAATAAAAGTGAAGAGAAAGAGAGAATTAAAGCGAGAACTTCCCTGAAATTTGCTCCAAAAAGAAGGCCCACGAGAAAGGATCGTGCCTTCGTTTAAGCGTCATGAACAAACTTCAATCCCTGAAATCACAATACTGACAAGCATAATTCTAAAAAGAAAAAATAAAATGAAAAACAAACCTAACTCACTTTCGTAGGAATCACGGTTGCATTTAGCGAATGCAACAAGCCTTTTAAACCACTTGGTGTCCCAAGTGGACGAGTGAAGTCTCGTGAGGGTTTACAGGGAACACACCCACAAAGTTCATTTAAAAACTAATACAAGGTTACTGTGTTTTAAAATGAAAGAATTAAAGCAGAGGAGAGTTACGTCGTAACTCCTATGAGAGAGTTACGCCGTAACTGGCAAAACCTGGTATGAGTTGTGAAGCGAATAGTTATGGCGTAACCATTGAGATGGAATTACGCCGTAATTGGTAATGCGTCAAGAATTCTACTGCTAAAATATTGGTTACGGCGTAATCACCAAGATGAGTTACGCCGTAACTCTGTTCAGATCAGCAACTGCAACAGTAATTACTTCTTTGTCTCCTGCAAAAATGGTTGGAAAACACAAAACCCAACAGAAAGGAAATAAAAACAAAAGAAAGGGATAATTCGGGTTGTCTCCTGAAAGAGAACTTTTCTTTATTAACGAGTCTTTAAGTTAGACTCAGAGCCGCGGGGTTACCAGTGCTTGTTCGTCATCTCGTGGACTGGGCAATCTCCATGTTGAAGCCAGCTGATCAAATTCTCATCCCGTTTGTATCCTTCCCCAAGTTCCAAACACCCTAAGTAAAAGTTTTTGATCTTTAGGTAGGGGTGATCAAATCCTTTGGCTTTATCTTCTTCACTAATACCAAGCAGCGGCCGAGCATAACTTAACTGTTTTTAGTCCAATTTTTAAAATTTTTGACAGTCCTTGGCATTTTGAAAACAGTTTTATCATCGCCAACCTTTAACCAAACTAGTCCTTCCTTCTCGTTTTTATCAAGCCCAGATATTTCTTTGAAAGGTTTCCCGAAAATTACCCCAGTCAGGCCATCTGACACGAACTCGCTAACATCATCCAAAACCACAAAGTCGACTAGAAACGAGTGAGTTCCTACAAAAACACGTATGTTTGTTGCTATTCTGAGGAAGTTGTTTCCTTTGTAATCAAGCTCCTTCTCCATGACATGGTTGTAGCATTCCTTAGAGATAATGTTGACCGGGGAATCTGTGTCGATAAATGGGTGAAAATCAATGAACCTGATTTTGCATGAGATTTCCAGATAATAGGGATTCCTATGATAGATACGTGCCCCCATTTCATAAAACTGTGGTTGGTCCGATTGCAAGAATGTTTTTTCGGAGTTATCTTGCCAATGGGTCATCTCGACATCACTTGAGAGGTCTTCAGCACTTAATCCTAAGTTATCCTCTTCCTCAAAATTCACGAAAACATCAAAATCCTTCCCCGAGTCAACTTCTCCAGGATCCAAGGGGTCGCTAAGAAACTTTTCAAGGGCATCACCAAAATTACCCACTAGGTCAATTGCATACACCTTCTCCGGGGTAGACAAATGTTCATTAGGTCCGAATGTGGCGATCTCTCCATTAGCTTCCAGAGTCAATTTTCCGGCAAAAACATCCACTTTAGTGTGAGCAGTAGCAAGCATGGGTCTTCCTAAAATGACAGGTAACCTGTTGTCTTCCGGAATGTCAAGAATTACAAAATCCACTGGGAAAAGGAATCTTTTAATCTTCACCAATACATTTTCAACAATTCCTAATGGCGATTGCATGGATAGATCAGCCATTTCAATTTTCATCTTGGTCGGTTTTAAGTTGCCAATTCCCATACGCAAAAACATCGAACGAGGCATTATGCTAATACTAGCTCCAAGATCGGCCAGAGCGTTACACATGTTTAGGCTCTCGATATAGCAAGGGAGAGTAAAGCATCCTGGATCTTTTTCCTTTTGTGGTAGCTCGTTCCTCAAAACCGCTGAGCATCTTTCGTTGAGGCGAATAGTCTTATCATAACTTAATTCCCGCGTAATATCATGATGATTAGTATTATCAGAATCATTAGTAGGAGGGTTTACCAGCAAAGTTTGGTCCAAAAGTGATTGTTTCTCCATGCTGATCCGTCGCTTAACCTTCTCTGAAAAGGTCAAAGGTTCTTCGAGGATAGTTTCTACAGTGTGGACAACTTCTTCCTCCCGAGCTGCTAGGTAATCAGAGATGGCTTCTTAACATGAACTAACACTTTTCTCTAATCTCTTTATCCTATCATCGTGAATTTTAATAGAAGAGACTGTATTATCCACGAATGCTTTCATCATCTTTTCTATCCTATCGTCGCGCTCTCTTGATTCTTTGATGTGGTCAAGAATCTTTTTCTGAAGATTGTTCTCGGTATTGGTCTCAAATATACTTTTAACCTTCTCAACCCTACATGCTTCAGCTTCTCTTTCCAACCTTCGTTTTTCAAAAATTTCCCCATAATTGTATTCTTGCTTCGTTATTGTCTTCATTACCTTATGATCGAAGTTATCTCTCGGTCCGTATCCTGTATCCATGTGCCACTTGTAGCAATGTTCAGAAATCCGCTTAATACATTCCAAGGCCTGATCAGGAGTCATACTAGGAATAGGTCTTGGTGAATCAAGGAGTTCTCGTGTTCGCGTATTAATCCCCCGATAGAAGACGTATACGATCTGATGTTTGTTTAAATCATGAGTAGGGCATCGATAGAGAAGCTCATTAAATCTTTCCCATGCTTGGTACAACATTTCTTCTCCAATCTGCACAAATTGATAGATTTTCCCGAGAAGCTTAGCCATTTTTTAAGGTGGACAAAATTACTGGACGAACTCCTTTCTTAGTTTTCCCCATGCTTCTTTACTTTCACTAGGAAGTTTGTTATACCATCTTTTTGTTGTTCCAGTGAGAGTCATAGGAAAAATCCTTGCAGTGACTGAATAACTTGGAGTACCCCTGACGTTGAAAAGCGAGGATAAATGGTGAACTTCATCTACGTGATCCTGAACGTCCTCATCTTCGTCTCCAGAAAACTTAAGCTCATGTAACTCTCGAATAATATAATCTGGGATGGAGTATTTTTCGGTACGAGAATCCTTAGTGAAGCTTCGTTGGCAGTTATCGTTTGGTCAGTCCAAATACTGCTCCATGGTTAGGTCATCGACATTATTTTCATTGATGACCTCTGATTCTGTGTCCGATTGGTCTGATTCATAAAATGAGAAGATGTTGTGAATAGGAACCGGAGAATAGATCTTCCTTTTTCGAAATTTCTTCTCCGGGTCAACAAATGGGGTAGCCAGAAAGGGCCTAGAGCTGCGAGTCTTGTATCCTGACATTATCAGAAAAAAAAAAAAAAAAAAAAAAAAAAAAAAAAAAAAAAAAAAAAAACAGACTTAATATGAAATCCTAAAATAGCTCCCCGGCAGCGGCGCCAAAAACTTGATGCAGGTTTTACTGACCAGGTCTTAATATTTATAGTGTCTCGCTATACCTATGGTCTACCCTAACGCACTAATGGGAAGTGTACCCGGTCGTGTGTAGTGTAGTAAATGGTAAAGCCGAGGCCGTCCCAAGAGCTATGTGTGTCGGATAATTACTAAGTCTAATTGTCACAGAATATTAATGGTTTTGATAGGTATTTAATTAATTAAACTACTAATGCAGAATATAAAGTAAAAGCAAATAAATGGTAAAGGGAAATCAATAGAGGAATAGTGGTGCTAACCTAGTTAATCCTCCTAGCTAGTTATGTCTACGTCTACCTACTTCCAATTACAACATTTGGTCAATTCGCCCTAACCTATCAGCAAAGATGCCACCACAGGAGAAATCAGGCGCACCGTCATAAGTCCTATTGTTCCTGGTCCCCTAAGTCGAGTCATTAAGTACCGCTACATGCTAGATTCTAAATAGTGAGTGCCCGGCCGTTAGGAACTTAGACACTACACCCCCCAATTCTTAAGTTCATCCAAACGATAGGTGATCAGTTGGTCAAATCGCACAAGTAGAAAGGGTCGTCAGTTGGTCATATCTTACCCTTCCCGTCTCAGTCCGCTCACCTAGGGTTAGTTTGTCATATCTCCTAGGCAATTGGCCTCTATCGCCATTCAAAACTACCGAACCAAGGGTGACTACCAAAGAACTATGCATGCATACACTTAGAAATAATTGTAAGGAAGTAAAGGTAAACGCAAACAAAACAATTAAGGAATCATAACTAGGCTAGCACCAAAGGGTGCTTAGCCAGACCCTATACATCTGTCTCTCTTCCACTCATTTCGCCATGAAATTTTGAATACTTGAACAGTCGATTCTTTTTTTTTATTACTAGTTCTATATCGCTAGATTCATCATTATGTTCTATAATATTTTACAGTTATTTTAAATTCTATTATTTAATTAAATATATATATATATATATATATATATATATATATATATATATATATATATATATATATATATATATATATATATATATATATATATATATATATATATATATATATATATATTATGAATAGCGAATATGAATAGCCAAGAATTCAAATAGTTAATAGGAAAGATTCTAAGAGTTTATGGAATTCCTATGCATGTCGAATTTATGTTATGCGAGCCTGCTTAGCTCAGAGGTTATAGCATCGCATTTGTAATGCGATGGTCATCGGTTCGATTCCGATCCATATTAATCATGCAAATCAATTCAATATTCAAAGGTACGAAATACATGAATTGAAAGTAAATAAATAATAAACGCTAAAGCTTATCGTAATGGTGTGACTTCTCCCTTGGAAACAGCTCCGTATGCTTCCCTAGACCTGCCTTGAGCTTTTTCCCACGTTCTAAGAGTGTTGTGTGTGGAATGGGATGCTTTGAAATGCTGGAATTCGTAGGGTATTTATAGGCCAGGTCTGGGTTACAGCGTAACCAATAGAGGAGTTACGCCGTAACCTTCTATACCTTCGTAAATGCACTAGATCTGCTAGTTATGGCGTAACCTTATAAGTGGTTACGCCGTAGTCTTCAATAAACTTGGTTACGTCGTAAGTGATGCAGTAATTACGGCGTAAGTATCAGCAGCGTGGAACCTCTTTTGACCTAATGGAGTTACGTCGTAATCTTTGGGAAGAGTTACGCTGTAACCTCTTGATAAGTTGAACTTCAGGGTCACGCAATAGTTACGGCGTAATGTGAGAGACGAGTTACGCCGTAACTTCTTCAAAATAAGCATACTGTGATAAATCTTTAGTAATCTTTCCATTTCCGCGTCTCTTTAGCTCCAATGCTCGTAATTTACCTGAAAGTGGAAAACAATGGAAAACAAGCGTAAATCCATATAAATGATATAAATAACGAGCATTACCGGGGGAAATTGACACTTAATATTCAGGACTATTTGATGTTATCACTTGGCAACCGCTACCAATATGACGGGGAGGGGAAGGTGGGTCACCGGCACCGTCACCAACGTGACCACGCGCGACTCCTGCCATCTGTAAAAGTACAAGTTGAATAACATATAGAAAGTCATGAAAAAATCAACATAAACATACACACATTCAAATAAATATACACATTTAAACAAATCCATAACAATTTCATTCAAATAAATGTCATTTTACAAGTTACAATTTAAGATCAATCGGGCTCATCACTATCATAAACAAAAACAGTCGGAACTTCATAATCTAGCGGCTTCATTATCAGAAATTGCTAAATCATAAGGAGCTTCGTCTTAATCTTCTATATAATTATCATCGCCATCAACATGAATGATTGGTGGTGGTGCCTCAACTACTATTGATTGACCATCTATATTCAAGGTTTCAAAATCCAAATCATTCAAATTAGCAGAAAGTTCGAGATCAGATGAGTTGTTTCCATGTATAAAATCTTGATCGGCTTCTACCACAATGACATCCTAGGTTGTGTTGTGATTCAAATCTTGGATGAACTTCTAATGGAGTGGTCGTTTGGCCGGATCTTCAAGGTAGAACACATGTTTTGCTTGTGTTGCAAGAATTTAAAGTTGATCTTCAAAAGCAACACTACATGCAAGGATTTGTGTTATGTTGTTTCTAATGGCAAAACGTTTGACTTGACGTCCTTCGTTGCTAGTGTCGAAACACTTAACTCGAAACAACACAACTTTGAACGAGGTATATGCGAACTCCAGAATTTCTTCAAGCTGACCATAATACATTTCTCCTTCCTTCTCACCAAGTGAACAAACTTCGCTGTTTTAAGTTGTACGACGTTGATCGCATATGTGTATGATAAACTTCACACCGTTCACTAAGCAAGAGTTGACTGAGATTGGGGTCGGTGATCGCCCACAATCCAAAGCGAATAACTCAACAGTACAACGTGGGTCTTTGTCTATGTAAGGTTTACGGATCTATGAAAAAGATAAGAATAGAAAAAGATGAGTAATAGTAGTTATTTTTACAGGGAAATACATACAAGAGTAAACTACACCGTTCGTCTTTGTGGTTTGCGTTGACCGACGAGTTTCGTCCTTTGACAAAAAAAAATGCACCGTTCATCCCTAAATGTGAAACGTTTACCTCATTAACGCATGTTAAGTCAATCCACACAAGGGTATAATAGTATTTTTAGTCATGTTCTTTTTTGTCTTTATTCCCACATAACCACTTCTTCCTCAAATCTTTTTCTCTTCCCTCATTCTTTCTTCTTCCTCTTCTATCATTTACACCACCATAATTATCATCATTCATCACCATCTCTACAATAGTTCTCCCACTATCGTCTCAAATAAAATGTATACAACACCAAATCTTCACTTCATTTATCAATATCCATATACAATAGAAACCGACGACACATATATTACTCAATAAAAAAAACCCATATTATTAGTATACCACCCTTCTCCACCACTAACCTCTGCCACCACCACAACCGTATCCGCTGCCACCATCATGTAGATCCGACGACACCATTTGCATAAACCAGACCCACCACCACCACCATGTAGATTAATGGTGGTTGTTTACGGTATGGCCGACGGTGGTGTCACCATTTTGTTATTGAATTAGTTTTAACAGTTTAGGTTATTAATTTTGATTTTTGTTTGTGAAATAGATTTGGGTTTTTTATCTGTGGGTTTGATGGTTGAATTTTTTTGTTTTTATGGCTTCATAAATTTGTCTTTTTAAATTGTGTGTTTTTCATTTATTTAGTTTGGTATATGCACGAGTGTGTAGTAAAGATTAGATATAACAATAGAAGAATAATTGGGGAAAAAACTAACAAACATAAGAACGTAGATACATGAAAAGTTTTAATTATTTGAGAAAGAAATTGGTTTTGTAGGTAAATTAAATGATATAGAAAGGACAATTCATTTATCTTTAAAATGGAGTGTAGGTGTTTGTGTATATGAAGATAGGGGATGTAGTATTTAGATAAAGATGTGATATGAAAATGAGCTTTTTTTTTTTGGATTATTTGTAGTGCTAAGCTGTTGATGATGATAATGGTGGGATTTGATTTTGCTGTTTATGGTTTTAAAGAAGGTGGTGATGGTTGGTGATGAAGAAAGGAAAAAGTAATGGTTTTGATCGGATTTGCTGAAATTTGACTGGATCTGCTAAAATTGGTGGAATGTGACTTTGACGGTGCAGGTGTGTATCAAAATGGTGATTTTGTGTGGATTTATAAGGTATAAAGAAGATGGGTATTAAAATGATATTTTGAATGAAAGATGGTATAAAGAAAGATGATGGTGTGTGGTGATGGTTTGAAGAACAAAATAGTGGAGGTATTGCTGGAAAAGATGAGTGGGAAAGATAAGGTAGAGAAAAATAATAAAAAGATGAAAATATCCCTTATACGTGTAGACTTAACGATTGTTAATGTGGCCAGTTAAAGAGAGGGACGAATGATAGATAACGTTTCGCATTTAGGGATGAACGGTGCATTGTTTTCGGTTAAAGGATGAAACTCGTTGGTCAACGCAAACCACAAGGATGAACGGTGTAGTTTACTCTACATACAATAAGTTTACCTTTGGCTCAAACCAGCGAGGACATTCTTGTTTCATGTCACTGTTAGGAAATTCCCTGAAAATGTTCATGATATTAGAATAAGTCGTCGAAAAGATAACTTAGGAAAAAGAAAATTCAAAATAAAAACGCGTAGCTCTCGAACACTTTCAGGTATGGGTCGATTTCAGGACTGTTGTGAAGTACATACCATATCACTTTCTTCATTTCTTGGAGATCTAACTGAATCAATGTTTGTTTATTAGACTTAGGCCCTGTTTCTTTTTTTTTTGGAGTTAAGAGGTAAGTGGGGCCCTTTCTATTACTACCTCTGGCTGGGAAGAGGGAGCTTTTATTTGCTCTAGTGATATGGACAATCCAACAAAAAGAAAATATTACTATATTAGTTGGGCCCGCTAATGTTACCACTCAGACTATTTAAAAGAGAAAAGAAACGCAGCCTTAATACATATTGATCGGAACACCTGAAAATGACTTGTTGGGCGAGGAAAATCTTGATTACGGTCGGGACGATTAGATTTCGTCTCAACACCCCGAAAATAATGAGAACAGAAAGTTAATGCTTCGTCTACAACATAACCCTCCGCTATTGAACCTTCTGGCTTAGCTTTATTTCGTACATAGTTTTTTAGCTTCTTCATGTATCTTTCAAATGGATACAACCACCGGAAGGAAACATTCCCGCCTTCAATAGCCTCTTTAGGTAAATGCATAACCAAGTGAATCATATGGTCAAAAAAAAAGTAGGAGGATATATTTGCTCGAGACTGCACAAAATATTGATCAACTGGTCTCCAACTTTCACCATGTCATCCTCCATCAAAGTTCGATAGCAAATTTTCTTAGAATGAACAAAGCTCGATTAATGGTGTATAAGTGTGTGCGTCCAAGTATTGTTGAAGTCCATAAGAAAGTAATCGTTGCATCAATATATGGCAGTCATGATACTTCATGCCCGTTATATTGTAGTCATCTTTGGTCACTTTTTGCTTGAACTTGGATCTGAACCCATCTGATAGTTTAACTGTTTTAATGAATTGACAAAAAAAAAAAAAAAAAAAAAAAAAAAAAAAAAAAATCGGGTGTGAAGGAGTATTTAGCATGAGACTTCAAGCGCATCCCCTTTTGTTTGTTGACGAGCCACAACTCCTATCAAATGCCCAAAGCTTCCACGTCTTGTTTTGCCTTAGTAGTGTCTTTAGATTTTTCATTCATTAACAAAGTGCCCAAGATACTCTCCAACACATTTTTTTCGATATGCATGACATCTAAATTGTGTTTTAGTGTAAGAGAAGACCAATAGTCAAGCTCGTAGAAAACAGATCGTTTACTCCAGTTCAGTTCGACTATATGATTACGTTTTATTTTTACATCCCCATAATCTGGATGTTTCCCCGGCTCATGTGTGGGCAATCTCGCAAGTTGAGTCAAGAGCTCCTCATTGGTTTTGTTTCTAGGAGGATCTTTATCATCAGCTTCACCATTGAATGTCGGATAGTCCTTCTTTCATTTATGGTTCTTTTTTAAGAATCTTCTATGACCGACATAAGATGTTTTGTTTATCACACGCATAAATGAAGTGTCTACTTTACATGTAGGGCATGCCATGTAACCATGCCCACTCCACTCAGACAAACTACTTCGAGCAAGAAAATCATTGATGGTCCATAAAAGCATCACTCTCATCTTCAAGTCAATGCCTGTAACAATGTCTCTAGTCCAAACAACTTTTTTTCATAATTTCTGCAGGTTATCAATCAAAGGCATCAAGTAAACATCAATGTCCTTCCCCGATGATTTAGGGTCAGGAATCAACAACGTCAGTATCAAAGAAGTTTCTTTCATACATAACCACGGAGGCATGTTGTATGTTGTTAATACGACCAACCACATGCTGTAAAGAGTGTAATACTGACTAAGGCTGCCGAACGGATTGAAACCATCAGCAACTAATATGGTTTTGCAAATATAGTCCATGAGGTATATCGTATGCGAATGGATGAAATTTCCCCCTCCGTTAGTCCAAGTTAACATCCAATTGGCGGATTAAAAGGTCAAAAGACCGGTCAACTCAATTTGAACAATCACATGGACTATTGGTGTAATTGTTTTCGTTCTAGGACAAAACATGCCATTTTCGTACAACCACATGGACCATTATGTAATTTACTCTAAAACAAATATGTTGTGACGCCGAAAAATGACTTGCAGAAAGTAATCGACACCTTCGGTGGGTTTAATGAGTTTTACTACAACTTATAAAAACCGATACCATCCACCAATTTAAACTCGCCCTACGTTCTTATTAGGTTGCTAATGAAATATCAAATTCGTCGAATGAGAAGCACTTAAAAATAAACTAAGATTACTCTAGATGTATTCATGTATACATGAACTATGAAGGCATGACTTTGAGAGTTGACAAAGCTACAATGACAATTTTATAAGTAGATGATAAGAGGAGTATATGACATACCCACATTTTTCAACTCTTTATGCGTATATATAATCCTTCATTTTTACGCACACAAACACAGCCATCTAATTTCCATGACCCTAAATAGAATCTTAAATATAGTCTCACATATGTTTATCACAGCCATCAAAACACAACCAGGAACAAGATCCATGTTCGATTTAGCCTATGATCGTGGATAGTAGTACAACTTGTGTCCTTTTAACCAAAAGTTTCACTATTAAAACAGTTTCAAGTTATAAATTCAAACCCTATAGATTTCTTAATCTTCTCAATATATCTTAAGCTTATATATTCGATGGAATCCTTCAAGGACAAGAAGAACTTTCTCTCGAAGACATGGAAAAGATCTAGATCCTTTTCTCATAGCCGGCCACAATACAAACGGTGGTGTTTCGGGTTTACATAAAAGCAAATCCTGGAGCGGAGATGAAATGAAGAAAAAGAAAATGGCTCCCGAAGGGTTTTTTCCAGTCTACGTCGGACCAGAAAAACAAAGGTTCACGATCAAGACAAAGTATGCTAGCCATCCTTTGTTCTCGGTGCTTCTCGAAGATGCGGAAAGTGAATATGGTACCCATAGTGATGGTCCGATATTGCTTCCATGTGATGTGGTTATGTTTTATAAAGTGTTAACCGAGATGAAAGCTAAAGATGTGCAACCACATGGATTGTGTAGTCCGTTTAGTCCTAGTCGGCGGTATAGAATGATCAACAATGTGGATCGGATAGGGGAAAGGTGTTGTTCTTATGAAGCTTTGATACCTTCGAGCTTGATTAGGATGAATTAAGTCCATTGTTTTATTTATTTTAATGTGTGTAAGTTAATTAGTATGTCGTGTGTAACTGTGTATATATTTATGATATGATGTTATATGATTTCTTCAATCGTGTACAAAGTAAGCATGGATGCAATGATAATGCTTTTTTGATTTTCGAATTGCATATTGCCATTTTTTACATGTAAAAGATTGATTTATCAACTCGTTCAAGCTTTCCATTTATTTTAATTTACTTAATTTTTTTCGTTACTTGTTCATTTAGGTGAAATGGAAGTAGTCCGGTCTTAAACAGAACCATGAACCAGAAAGAAAATAAAATAACAGTCTATCATAATCTTACGTCATTTCATGACTTAACAATAAAACTTTGTTGCTAAACTACATAAAATGACTCCGATCCGGACTCTACACATAGTTTTTTTTTCTTCTTTGATGATCGAGGTTGATGAAGCTCTAAATGGTGAGAACTTGAGGGCGAATTCTTTTCAAGTGAAGGGTAATGATAAGGACAAGAGGGTAATGATAAGGACAAGACTGAGACTGAGAACCTTAGAAGTTATATTTCCGTACAGCGTAACCCAAATAAGCTTTAATTGTTATGCCGTAAAGCTATCGAATAGGAATTAATCTCAGCTTTCATTTTGCTACTTTGTAAACAAGTTTTCCTTGTTACGCCGTAAAGGCTTGGAAAGCCGGACTTTCACTTTTATTTTTAGGAAAGTTTATTCATTTTTGATTTTGTTATTTACTTTAATTAACTATTTTTTTTCTTCAAGATAGCTTTCACCTATAAATATAGGGTTTAAGGTTTTTATAATAAAAATATTTTGATCTTGATTATTAATAAACAACATTTTTTAATAGCTTATCTTTTATTAGGGTCTTATTCTCTGAGGTTTTATTCTCGTTTATCGACCTTTGAATTAGGGTTACAAATTTTGCTTCCACGTCCTGTGTCAGTTGGCATCTAGAGCTTTTTTTTCGTACAAAGGGATCACCCTGATAAATATATTACTCCAAA
Source organism: Chrysanthemum seticuspe (assembly GCA_019973895.1). Taxonomy (NCBI): domain Eukaryota; kingdom Viridiplantae; phylum Streptophyta; class Magnoliopsida; order Asterales; family Asteraceae; genus Chrysanthemum; species Chrysanthemum seticuspe. The sequence goes on from BPTQ01000004.1 coordinate 301,758,295, forward strand.
AAACATTTAAGTACAACGGATGAGAGTTACATGGGCATAAAACAACACCTATTGTGCAACAACCAAAACACTACATAAGAAACACCTGCCAATCTTATGACCTACAAAAAAAAAATACTTCCTATGAAGACCTTGAAGCTTGATATCATACAGGTCACAAAAGGCATCCAATTGCCCTGGTAAGTCGTAGACCTGATCCGCAAAGTCATCATAATAATCTTCAAGCTCGTGACCGACGCATGTAGATGCGAGAAACTTAGCCATAGGATTATCCGGCTCAAGCACCTCCTCATCATCACTGTCATAAACAACCATATCCTCCACCTTAGAAAATGAGTTACCCACCATGGTAAAAGAAGTTTATGGAGAAGAAGAAGAACTAGGCTTAGAAGCCGCAATCTGCTCCTCCTATCTCAACTCACTCACAAGTTGATCTTGTGACTCTTTTCCAGTCGTTTGAAACCCATCCACACCATTTTAAGAGGATTACCATTATCATCCACAAAAGTAGCTTTCCCATCAATAGTAAGCTTTTCAATCTTCCCAATTTTCTCAACAATAGGAGTAGTACAAGGAATACCATTCTCATCAGTATCTTCCATATCAAGAGCAGCAAATGGTTTTGATGTAGAAACTGTCATCCCACTCATACTTTCCTCTTTAGCGATTTTCTCCTTTGTAGCAACCACGTTTTTTGACACAGGTACATACACCTGCTTAGGTTTAGAAGGGCTAAATTTAGCCCCTTTACCCACATCAATACCAAGAAACGACTTTTTCTAAGGCATTTGAACCCCAACCTTCTTTCCTTTATCCTTCCGATACTGAACCTCGGTAAAACCCTCTCCGTCCTTATCCAAAGTAGTAGAAACATTGGTAGTTACATTATTATCGCTACAAATAGCCTCCTTTAAATGATTTGGGCATTCAATCAAAGCATGCCCAAAAGATTTACAATCACCACAATGAGGAGGTTTCCATTCATATTCGATATTAATAATTTCAGTAATAAAATCAGTACCATCTTCATTTGGAATTGCCATTGTAACCTTGCTTTTTAGTACTGAATCCGCATTTAATTCTACAAAAGCACGAGCAAAGCTAATACAACCCCAAGACTCGACGCACATAGAGCTTGTAAAAGCATCTAACATAATGGGTTTCCTTATTTGCGAAGCAATCAAACTCAAAGCATCCTCAGAATAAGCAACCAATGGAACCTTATGCATTTTGATCTAAACCGGTACCTTGTTTACCTCGTTCCTATTAAGGGATATACTGGAAGTCTGATAAGGATTTAAAACGTACACTTTTAAGAGGTCACCTAAGCCCTTAATCGATCACTTTTATATCCGTTACTGCTTAATTTCGTTCCTTTTCACTTTTTAGGTCTCTTGGAAGCAAAATGCTGGAATGATGGATATTTGGACGAAAAGGAGTGAAAACATGAAGAAAATGTCTAAGTCAAGATTGAAGACACTCAAGCTGCTGAAACTGAAGCTGACGGCGTCCCAACTAAATGGCGACGCCGTCCCTCTCTACGGATTAAAATACACTTGACGGCTCAAGACTCGACGCACATAGAGCTTGTAAAAGCATCTAACATAATGGGTTTCCCTATTTGCGAAGCAATCAAACTCAAAGCATCCTCAGAATAAGCAACCAATGGAACCTTATGCATTTTGATCTAAATCGGTACCTTGTTTACCTCGTTCCTATTAAGGGATATACTGGAAGTCTGATAAGGATTTAAAACATACACTTTTAACGAGTCATTTAAGCCCTTAATCGATCACTTTTATATTCGTTACTGCTTAATTTCGTTCCTTTTCACTTTTTAGGTCTCTTGGAAGCAAAATGCTGGAATGATGCATATTTGGACGAAAAGGAGTGAAAACATGAAGAAAATGGCTAAGTCAAGATCGAAGACACTCAAGCTGCTGAAACTCAAGCTGACGGCGTCCCAACTAAATGGCGACGCCGTCCCTCTCTACGGATTAAAATACACCTGACGGCTCAGTAGACTTTTTGCTCAAATACACCTGACGGCGTCAGGCTTTGAAGAGGAAGGGCGTCACTAAGACTTTTCATCTCAGACGGCCCAGATCTAGAATCAGACGACGTCCTTGCTGAAGCCCGACGGTGTCACAACTACAACGTGACGCTGTCCCAACGATAACTTGGCCAAGATGAAAGCCCTAATGACGGCGATCTGACGGCGTCCCACCTATATGGCGACGCCGTCGCAAGTGTAAAATTATATATATAAATCAAATTTTCAGAATTGTAAGAGGTAGACTTTTGGAGTAAAAACCCTAAACGTTTGTAGTCCGACTTGGACAGTAACTTAGGGTCTCAAACCCTATTTTACACATCAAGATAAGTGTTTGACTTCAATAATTTCATTATGTCTTCCATTGAATGTGTGTATGCTTGCTTGTTTAACATGTCCGGCTAAATTTCTTGTGTGTTTGCTTAGATCTATGAAACCTAGTTGTTAATTATTGATAGGTTGTCTCTTATCTTAATTGTAATTGGCTTAGGAGTGCGACTAGGCTATCGTTGTGTTTAATGATTGATGAATCTTTGATAGTTTATGAATGACTTAGTGGATTTCGTTTACTACACTCAAGGGTGACTTCAAAGAGTTAGGGCATAGGCACACCCTACGACTTTAGGAAACACAACGCGTTAAGAATAAGGACATGACAATTCAACCTACAATAAAAAATAATTAGGGAGTAATAGTATCTAGGTGAACACATTTTTAATCATCATACGAGCACACACCAATAGACATAAGACTACCCGTAGAATTAGATAATTAGAATAGTAGAGTAATCGGTAGAAGTACCACCCCTCAAATCCAAGCCCCGACATTTTACCCTTAGCTTTCTAAAAAATATAAAAAGATAAAAAAAGAATCTTCCTCAACCTCAACCTTAGCATAGTACATTTCTTACTCGCATTCCTATTCCCCTAGAGAATGATATCAATCCCCGAGGCTTACCCAATACTACACTACAACGATTAGGTTCACTGCCTAGGTGGTTGAAAAACTTGCTCGAAGAAAAGGAAGTTTCCTTTGACCCCGAACGCGCTTCGTACGCGCATCAAGTTTTTGGCGCCGCTGCCGGGGAATAGAATAGCTAGTTAGATTTTTATCTCGTTTAGGTTCCCTTGCTTGATTCCTATCAAGTGAGATTTTTTCTCATTTTTGGCTTCCTTGTAGTATATCCCCCTTCTTCGTGACTTTGTTAGTAATCCCATCACTTTTCATCATGGAAGGTGATAACCCTTCACCACATCCACCACTTCCCATCGACCCACCACTCATTGACACGCCAAGAGGCCGTACTCTTGGTGAATACTCTAGACCGAGCCACCAAGGCTATAGGAACACCATTGAGTTCCTCGATCAAGCTCAAACTACGGCCCTGCGATCCGACACCATCCGGTTGGTGCAAAACGGATGTGTATTCCATGGAATTCGTTCCGAAGATCCTAATCAGCATCTCAAGGACTTCCTTAAAATCGTTTATTTCATCCACCTTGATGCTACCACACGGGAGACCACGCACTTGCGTCTCTTCCAATTCTCTCTACGGGACCAAGCTTGTAATTGGCTTGAGCGACTTCCCGCCGCATCCATCTCAAGTTGGGATGATCTCACCACTCGTTTCCTTGCCCAATTTTTCCCACCGAGGAGAACTAATAAAAGTAGGAATGAAATTTTGATGTTCCAACAACGTCAAGGTGAATCTCTCTACGAGGCATGGACTCGATTCAAGGACTTGCTCCATAAAGTCCCTCATCACGGCATCGATCTTTGGCTTCAAGTCCAAATCTTTTATGATCATGTCAACTTCTCAACTAAGCAATCCATCGACCAAGCGGCCGGTGGCAAACTTAGTGATCTTACCGCGGAAGAATCGTGGGGTACAATAGAGGACCTTGCCCTCTATGACAACGAAAGTTGGAATGACCCCCGTGAGTTGCCCAAAACCGTCAAGGCAATCTCCTTGCCTCCCATTGACTCACAATCTTCCAATCGTAGGATGCTCGAGCTTGAAGATCAAGTCAAATTCCTAATGAGCTCCTACAAAAATCCTAAGTCTTCACGCCAAGTGAACAAAGTCTCTTCCTTGTGTGAGCTATGTAGTGGTCCCCATGAAACTCGTACTTGCACAAGACTCCTCGAACAAGCTTATTTTGACTACGCATCCTAGCGTACCAACGGAATGGGAGGGAGATTCCCCACAACACCCGGACCTAGGACTTTCAATGATGCCCGAGAAGCATGGAGGGGCAAACCTGACTATAATTGGGGACAAACCAAATAATTCACTTCTAATGATTCCCCATGGTCCCACGACCCTAGCCAACAAAACATAGAAGGGATGTTGCAACACCTAGTTACATCCCAAGAAGCTCAAATAGCCAAGCTTTCGGACCGCTTTAACCAACAACAAGCCGAGATGGATAGGAAGATAGATAAACTTTTGAAAGCCATGACCAATAGTGATAGGAAGACCACCGAAAAGGTTAATGCCATCTCGACTCATTCTCCCAAAGCTTCCGGTGTGAAAATTAAGGACACAAGTAAGTTATCCAAGCACGTTCAATTCGTCAATGCCATCACCTTAGTGAAACCAAATAGGACTACTGACGAAGCGAACCATGAGACGGTACTTGAGGTTAGTGAAACTCCTAAGGAAGAATCGACCAACGAAGTACACGAAGTAGGTGAATACTTCAATAAGTTTCCTACGGAAGAGGAACTTTCACACCACCCACACTTAGTACGCGACCTTCGTCACATATATGTTAGGAGAAGCCCTAGAATCATCTTTGGAAATCCTTGGAATCTCAACATACCATGTTGCATAGGACATCTTTTCGTGGCAAAGGCCTACATTGATCGAAAATCCCCAATAAACATCATGACTAGCATATACTATAATTGGATAATGAAGAAACCTATCCCAAATAGGCGAGATCCCGATGATCCAAGAGTTAATTGTAATTTTCTTGGTAGAGTTAAGGGATTGCCCGTCTATGTAGGTAGTTTCACGTACCTTACGGATTTCATAATTGTGGAGGATATTAGTACGGCCATAGATCCTAGCTTGTCCCACGTAATTCTAGGAAAGCCTTTCATAGAAAACACTGGGATGACTTATGATCCATCGTTAGGAATAGTTAGATTCAAGGATGAGACCGATGACGTAGCTTACCAAATGCCATTTAAGATTGAGAAATTTTTATCACTATCCAATGATGAAAAGGAACTGAAGCTATCGGTCTACTATAGGAATGAGGAGAATAAAGAGAAAGGAGTAGATTATGTGATGAATAAGATTTTTGGGTTCTATAAGGATTGTTTGAAATTAGGACCGGAATATAGAACCGATTGGGGGAAAATGACTTCTTAGAAAGATGCATAATAGGGCATTACTATAACATGGAAAACCCTAATAGAGATCGTCATGAGGAAGAAGGTGACGGAAATGAAGTCACGTAGGAGCACGACTTCGAGTCTAGCTACAAGACTCATAAATAAAGAAAAGCGCTTCGTGGGAGGCAACCCATGCTTAATTGTTTGTTTGTTTGTGTGTCATATATCTTTTTCATTGTTGTATGTTCTCATGTTTGAATTTGTGAAAATGCTTTATTTTGTTTTTAACCTCGTCTTAATTACATATAAAGGTATTTTACAATAAGATAAGTGTAGGGAAGATTACATATGTTTTTAAAAGAACGTGAACATGAGAATTACAACTAATGAAGTAGATATATATGTGTGTTTGTTAGAGCCAAATGCTTGTATCGAGTCATAATGGATGTTTTGCAGGAATTTTTCCAGATTCTTAAGGTGTAATTTTTTCAGAATTTTTCCAAGAAAATGCAGCAGACCAGTTTCTGTCAGGACAACCTAACGGCGTCAGGATTAGAACCTAACGACGTCAGGTCGAGCAGAAATAGCTTATCAAAATTATCTCGTTTTCTGTGCCATTTATAAATTTTTGGAAATTCTTAGGTCTTAATTTTCCAGAAAATCTGCAAACATCCATTCCACAAGCATTATATCCTAGTTTAGTCGTGTCATATATAGTTTTACCGCCAATTTTACGCGAAGGTTTCGTCTATTTTCTTAAAGTGTGCAGGTTTTATTTGGCAAGAAGAAGAAACATAATATTGGATGAAGCTTATCACGCATACATTCTTCTTGGAAAAGAATTTAACCACTACTTCACACGGATCCTACCGAGCTAATCAGAGGAGTACTAGTTTCTTTCTTTTTTAATTACCTTCCTTTATCATAACTTTGATACTTTCGGGGAACATTGGGGACAATGTTCAGTTTATGTGTAGGGAGGGAGAATAAAACGGGAACTTTGAAACTATGCTTATCCTTGATTATTTTTCTTGTCCTAGTTCATTTGTGTAATAAGCTATGAGAAATATTTGTTAGGGTAATTTTAGCGCAAAATTTAAATTTTTTATGACATATACGAGTGGGAATTTAGTCTTAATAAAGCGTCTCATGGATAGGAGTTATTAGAGTAGCACAAAAAACCGTTTACCACTCAAATTTCACCCCAAAAAAATGTGAGGTTCGCCCCTAGATCTATAGGAATTAAAGCATTCACCTTTAATGCTTCGAGAGTGTACCGGTAGTATAATAGATTCTAGAACTTGTTTTGTGATACATTCCGAGATCGCTAGTGAAACTACACTTGTTTAGCTAGGAATAACTAAATGATAAGAGGCATTAGGATAACCCTTGTTTGAAACTCGTATTATAATTACTTCTTCCACATCGGTTGAGTAATTACCCCACACCCTCAGACCCTATCCTTTTCGCGGTTCTCGTGATGTTTCGGTTTTCCGGAATATCAATGAAGAGAATTGTTTACAATCCACCCCCAAATGTACACCCAAATCGCCTTAGCCTACCTTGTATGCACTCACTTTTAGTGCATTATTGTTATCTTACTAAACCCTTAGTTCAATTATCTAGTTAGTTGCATGGTTGCTAAGTCGAGTCATATCTTTTGTACACAGTTTTGGGATGATTGGGACTCATGGGTAAAAGTAATATTTTATGGAGTAACGGGAAGGAACGTTAAATTCAAATTTCGTTTGTCTACGTAATTAAATACTCCAAGTGTTTTGATCTTTTCAAATCGGGTCAAATTAGTGTTAGAGTAATAAAAACTCAAGTGTAGGGATGCTCATATACATCCCTTATATTTTGATGCTATCGTAGAGGATGGTAGAGTAAAAGTGTATGCAAAAAAAAAAAAAAAAAAAAAAAAAAAAAAAAAAAAAGGGCTACTGATAAGGTTTTAAAAAGTACCTTTTTTAGGGGTCGTTTCAGCCCTTATTTGATCACTTTTGTATACGTTATTGCTTAATATCGTTCCTTTTCACTTTTTAGGTCTCTTGAAGGCAAAATGCTGGAATGGCACTTATTTGGACGAAAAGGCGCGAATATACGAAGAAAATGGCCAAAGTCATAATCAAGACACTCAAAGCTGCTGAAAACATAAGGTGACGGCGTCACTGCTTAACTGTGACGCCGTCAGAGGATTTTGTGACGGGACAGAAGCCAAAACTCCTATTTTCAAGTGACGACGTCAAGTTGTAAAAGAGTAGGCCGTCGCAACTCAGACGGCCTAGATGCAATCCAGACGGCGTCAGAAGCTGAAGAGGACGGCGTCACAAGCATAAGGTGACGTCGTCGCAAGTCTAACATGGCCAAGACGAAACCCTAATGACGGCGACACGACGGCGTCACAAAACATAAGGTAACGCCGTCGCATGTGAAATCTTATATATAGAATCCGAATTTTTCAGTATTTGGGGTAGTCTTTTGGAGTAAGAACCTAAACAGAACCAAGGCTGTCTTGTACAATATTTTAGGGTTCCAAACCCTATCTTACACCAAGATAAGTATTTTACTTCATTAATACAATTATTTCTTTGATTATTTGTGTGTATGCTTGCATGTTCTCCATGTCCGGCTAATTTACTTGTGTGTTTGCTTACGGAGTATGAAACTTAATTATTGAATATTGATTGGTTGTTTCTTATCTTAGTTGATTAATGATCTAGTAATGCGATAGGTCATTCGTTGTGTACTTAATGCTTGATTAAATCTTTGTGAACCTTAGAATATAACTCCTTGAGTAGTTGTAAGCTAAACCATCCAAAGAGTGCCTTAGAGTAAGAGTTTATTATCCCTAGTGGGTTTTGTAGACGAGACCCTTTGGTAAGTTCAAAGAGTTAGGGAGAAACGCATACCCTACAACCTTAGACACACAACGCAACTAAGAATAAGGACGTGACAATTCAACCACCAATAGGAGATAATTAAGGAGTAGTAAAACCTAAGTAAACACATCTTTAAACTATCATACGAGCACACAATAATTAGACATAGACTACATACACCTTAGATTAGATAATTAGATAAGTAGAGTAATCGGTAGCAATACCAACCCCCCAAATCCAAACCCCGAGATTCGTACCTTTCCTTTCCTTAAAAAATATAAAAAGATAAAAAAAATATAATCTTCCTCAACCCCAACCTTAGCGTAGTAACTTCTCACTAGCATTCCTATTCCCCTAGAGAACGATATCAATACCCGTGGCTTACTGTTGATCCCAGTTGAGCAAACGATCTAATATAGAAACTGACTTGAACAAAGAACTTATTAAGTATTACGCGGAATTTAACACTTAATCTTAAGAAGAAGAATAGTAAACATTCAACACCTCAATATTATTGATAATACGAATACTCTTACAGTATTAGGGTTTTGCAACCTTGAAGTGTATCGACCTTAGATATAAAACATACGTATATCTAACCTAACCTAGGATCTCCTTTTATAGGCTAAGGAGTCCTATACATTATACAATACGTAACCTACAAGATAAATATCTTTTCCATATTTATCTAATACAATAAACTAAACCGACTATTACAATACTAGCAGCAGTTACATATCATCATCCGTGGTTATAATCTTCTACTAGCCGCGGTTTGTCTTCATCCGTGGTTACATCCTTCTGTCTGTGGTTATATCCAACCTGTCCGTGGTTCCAGTACTTAGAGTAATTCATGATCTAAGGAACCTAAAACCCAATAATCCTCCCCTAAACTTTATACATTCCAACAGAATTCTCAAGTTTCTTTTAAGCTCAAAACATCTGAATTGGAGGATGTAGCCAAACACTTACTAGCCTTAAGAATATTCTCATACTTCAGCAACAAATTGTAAGCTTGACCATCATAAGGTACTAACATCTTGATACAACCAGGCTTCAACATCTGAGCAATAACTGCTGGATACTTATTCAGTTGAGGATAATCCCCTTCTACAAGCATATGAATAATTTCTCCAGAAACAGTTAAAACATGAACTCCACAAGTTTGATATATAAACCATCTAGTAACTTGACCATTGTAGAGTCCTTGCCATTCAGGTTCATCATGAGTAGGTTCAAATAAAATCTTCAAATGATGATAAACCAGTCTCTCATGATAATCATTTGGATGTACTTCACCAAACTTATTCTTGTAAAGTATCCAAAGATTCATCAAATCATCTCTATCAAAATACTGAAGCATCTATGAAAATTTATTATACTCATAAACTTCATTGTTGAGTCTTTGAATTTTCCAAACTCCTTCACTTCCATTAAGCTCAAACTCATAAGAAATAATTTGATTACCATCTGCAACTAATTTCAATCTTTTAGAATCAGATGTCTCTTGAACCTCAGATTTTCTCTTTCTTTTACTTTGAATCCATTCATCATCCTTTTTAATCCACTCTTCCTCCTTTTTAGAATTCATTGGACAAAAATCATCATGATTGATTCTCATACATCTCTCATAAATCTCAAAAATTCTTTCAAATGAACACCTACTAAGATTATCAGAAACATGTATGCCTGAATTCTTAATTATCTTCATCAATACATTCCTCATCTGAGCAATAGAAGGAGGTTTCTTTCTTACAACTTGCTTCTTTTCTTTACTAACTTTCCTTGCCAATACACCCAAAAGTCTAGCTTTTTCCTCATCATCTAACAAAGCCCATTCTTGTGCAGTATACTCATCACTTATTAATTCAGAAGCTTCAAGATAGTTTTGTGATTCATACCATGTAGCTAACCATCTCTGACTAGCTTCTTCTTCATCTTGCTTTCTTTTCACTAAAGCTGCTTGATCCTCAGCTACAAGACTTTTAGCATACTCTGCATCATAAGCTTCTTGTTCTGCTTTATTTTTAAATTTCAGCACAACCTCTTTACCTTTCCCAACATTAGAATGAACCACTTTCTTTTTCAAAGGTTCACCAATAACTAAACTTTTAACTTTAGGTTTAGTTGCAGTAGACTGTATAGAGAGAACAGGTGCAATGATAGGTGTAGAAACAGATGAGGTTTTGCTTAGATTTATCAAGGTACTTGCAGCTTCTTTCTCAACTTCTTTAGACTTAGGTTGTGATTCAGAGAGAGTTGTGACAATAGTGGAAGTGGTTATAATAGCAGTGGGTAGGATAGTAATGGGTATAATTGTGATATCTGAAACTGCATCAGTGGTTACAAGAGTACTAACCATGGTTTCAGACATACCATCAGTGTTTGTGTCTTTCACTACATCTTCTACAACATTCTTCACAATTTCAAGAACTGCTTCATTCCCATATTTATCATATACCAAAAATTCATTATCTCCACTATCAACATTTTCATCTATAGGTACATCAACAGATATATCACCAACCTCCCCTGAATTCATGCCTTCACTCCTCCCCTGTTTGGATACATCTTCCACATTCAGATCCGGAGAAGAATCCACCATCTTTTTCTTTCGTCGCATAGCTTTTAAAACAGCAACTCCAGGTCTCCTTTATTTTTCCAAAACCAACACTCTATGCTTCAATCTCCTAATATCCTTTCCCTGAAACACAGACAACTTCTGTAGACCTGAAATTGTATTTTCCATTTTAGCACACTTAGCCGTCAATTCATTGAAACGTTCAAGAATATCCTCCCCACTTCGACCTGTGTTAACTGGTCCGAGAGGTGGTTCATTGGAAAAGTCATCATGTACAAACTCATTAACCGTCAATTCAATGTCAGGTTCCAATCTATCCTCATCACATCGAGCTGTGTTAACTGCTCCGAGAGGTGAATCCTTGGATATAGTAGACATAGCACCAGACCTAGCTTGATCATCTATGCACCCTGTAGCAGCCAGTTGGCTAGGGATTCCTCCACCTGTGTTAAGTTCCAAGGAACTCTCCACATTAGAAGTTGCCAATGGTTGAGTCTTATTTATGGTTCCACTATCCTGAACAGCATCAAAGCATGAATCAGTAGTAGAAGCCCTTCCAATTATGTCACCTCCACTCCATGTGATAGCCTCATTAACAATACCACTAACACTAGCCTGAGGTAGCTTAGTGCCCTTCTGTCTCCTAGTCCATACTATAGGTGTAACAGTGGTTTGGTTAGAACTATCAGTGGATACAGCAACAATAGGTTGAGACACAAGACCTTCATCAACCTCAGGATCAGCAGGCAAAATAAGCATGTGAGGAAATAAAGGAACATCTCTAAGTTGTACATTCTGTGGCTGATGCCTCATATGAGCAAAAACCTTAGGAAGCATATGATGTACTTCATACTCCCTAGTATGTTCAACAGGTTCCTCAATTTGATGTTCCACAAGCAATTGAACAAACCTAGGATACAAATAGTATTTACCCTTCTTCCTAATGTTTTGTACTAACCCCTCATAAATCATCCTAGACCAATTAAACTTCCTTCCATCAGATAAACAAATAATAGCAGTAGCAATTTTTGAAGGAAAGTCATTAAAACCTGTGGTCTTATTACTCATACACACCTTCACGCCATCAACCTCTTCAAGTGTAGCATTCTTCCAGAATTGATGTATGTAGGCTTTAAGAATGGTGGGTTTAACTGTTAAAGCATAGTGAATGGGACTGTGAACTAGGAAATTGATCATTTGATGAAACCCTTCAGATCGAGCATTCTTGGTGAGGATGGCAACTAGGTTATGTGAAGTTGAATACTTTTCAGCCATTGTGATGAATGATCAGTATTATGTGGGTTTTGTGAATTATGCAAAGAAAGTGATTAGGGTTAAGGTTGAGCGCCAATTGGAAGTGGTTTGAGAAGCAAATAAATGATCCGTCCGTGATTTGGGGAGAGGGATATAGATTGGTCAATGTTACCAAATAGCCCCTGTAATATCCAAAACCAAGCACCATGCTATCCGCGGTTCCAGAAATGCTATCCGCGGTTGAAACATACCATCAGCAGATACATTGGATCACTGCTTCCAAATAACCAAGAGATATAGCAAATAAATTTGTGTCACAATAAGGAGTTCTCACATAAATATGAAGAATTACACACTTTTTTTTTAACTAACACAAGCAACTTACACACCAGCTCCTTATGCACACAAATCCTTCATACCTGCAAGACACAAACACAACACCAACACAGAGAATAAGATTATTGTTGTCAGTGGTTAGTAAGAATCAAAAGTGGTTCCATAAGACCTATCCGTGGTTTGAACAGGAAGTCAATATGGTCAACTTCTAGAACTAATTCAGTCCAAAGCCCAAGAAACTCATTAACTCTCCAACCACATTTAACCTGCCCCATATTTACTTCCATAGCCCTTATTATTGCTTATAAAAAGAACCCTTAAGCTCATATAACACACACCAATCAAAATCAAAACCCTAATTTCTCTAAAAACCCCCAATAATGAGCAGCTCCAACCCAATCAATCTTTCATCAGATGACAACACCTCCTCCAACAGCAGTCTGGAGAGATGGAAAAAGATCTATTTGTCAAGCAATCCAAGCAAAGGTGAAAATAGCTCTTCTTTAAGTTCGTATGTATCACCCTATGAAGATACAGACGAAGAAACATCTTCCAAGGCAGTCAGTGTGCCTCCCATTCCATGGCGATTTGACATACCTCCACAAGAACCAAGACCATTAAAATCCCCATTTCTTCCATCATCTGAAGATGACAGTGTGGTGAATCCAAGTGAGGCTTCTGAAGACTCTGATGTCTCCTCTAAGAAGAGAACTTCAAACCCCAAACCTTCATCATCAAAACCCCAACCAAAACCACGAGCAAGAATTCCACCACTCCCAAAGAACAGAGAGGTGGTTCTTGGTCTTTCTGCATCAGGTTGTGGTGCTTTTTCACACATCGTAAAGGGGAAAGGAAAAAGAAAAATGGAATGATGCTTTTTGGTGAAACCAGTAGATGCAAGTATAATATGACTATGTCCTTTGTGCTTCATCTACTGTATTCATCTTCATCATCTTCGTTTGCATCAATCCATCCTTCCCATTTTGATCCTTAGCTGCTTTGTCATACTGGTCATGCATATCACAAATGCATATCCAGCAATCATGCATATCCAACAGCTGAGGATAATATTAGGAAATCATGTATAGAAGTAGTCTTTTAATTTGTACTTGAAGTTGCATTGTAAGCTGTAAGCTGTAAACTGTCTTGATGAATGAATGAACAATTTAACTTCAGTACTTCTTTAACTTCTATAATGAGTTGTCTTTTATATGCAAAATGGTTAGTAGAAACACAGAACAACCAGCAGTGGATTGAACAACGCTATCAGTGGTTAGAAACAACACTATCAGTGGATAGAAACAGAGATACAATACTAAGATTACATAATAACAGTCCAATACTTATACAAACTGATACAAAACAATTTGAGAGTTTAGAGATTAATCATTCCAATACTAACAACAAGATACTGAAACCTCCCCACATCAAAAGCTTTGGTGAGAAGATCAGCAACATTGAAATCAGTATGGATTTTTACCATTTGAATCAACCTTTTCTCATTACAATCTCTAATAAAATGATGTCTTATCTCAATATGTTTAGTTCTAGAATGTAAAACAGGATTTTTGATAATGCAAATTGTACTGTTATTATCAATGTAAATCTTAGTATGCATAAAATTGTACCCAAAATCCAGCAATTGATTCTGAATCCAAAGAACTTGACCACAGCAACTAGCAGCAGCCACATATTCAGCTTCAGTTGTAGAATTAGCCACAATGGTTTGCTTTTTACACTGCCAAGAAATTAATCTGCTTCCCAAAAACTGACATCCTCCAGTAGTAGACTTCCTATCCAAACTAGCACCAGCATAGTCACTATCTGTGTAGGCCACCAAATCAAAAGGGGAATCCTTAGAGTACCAAAGGCCTAATTTAGGATGACCTTTCAAATATCTAAAGATCCTCTTAACAGCATTCATGTGTGAGGTATTTGGTGTGACTTGAAATCTTGCACACACACATACTGAGAACATAATATCTGGCCTAGATGCAGTAAGATACATCAAAGATCCAATCATGGATCTATACAATTCAAATCAACTTTGGGACTTCCATCATCTGGTAGCAGAGGTTTCTGAGTCTCCATAGGTGTACTTGCACTCTTTACATCTTGAAACCCAAACTTCTTTAACACATCTGCTACATACTAGTCTTGACTAATGAAGATACCATCAGTCCTTTGTTGAACCTGTAGCCCCAAAAAGAAAGTGAGTTCTCCCATAGAACTCATCTGAAACTTATCATGCATAAGTTTCTCAAAATCTCTGCATAGCTCCTTGTTTGTAGAGCCAAAGATGATGTCATCTACATAAACCTGAACCAATAAAATATCATCTTTGTGCTTTCTAATGAAAAAAGTTTTATCAATCAGTCCTCTTTTAAATCCATTGTCCATCAAATAAGTAGACAGGCATTCATCCCATGCCCTAGGAGCCTGATGTAGCCCATACATGGCCTTTCTCACCCTATAAACCTTGTCAGGATGATCAGGATCTTCAAAACCAGGAGGTTGACAAACATAAACCTCCTCATCAATAGTGCCATACAAAAATGCACTTTTAACATCCATCTGATACACAACAAAATTCTTGAATGAAGCATAAGCCAAAAACAATCTAATAGCCTCTATTCTTGCAACTGGTGCAAATACTTCATCATAGTCCAAGCCTTCAGTTTGTGTGTATCCTTGAGCAACCAACCTTGACTTGTTTCTTACAACAATTCCTCTTTCATCCCTCTTGTTTCTGAACACCCATTTAGTCCCAATAGCCCTCTTCCCATTTGGAAGATCAACCAATGTCCAAACCTCTTGAAGTTTGAACTGAAGAAGCTCCTCTTGCATTGATTCTACCCAGCCTTCTTCTGATAAAGCTTCTTCCACTCTCTTGGGCTCCTTTTGAGACAGAAAACAAGCAAACAGGCAATTTTGCAGATCTTTATGACTGTTTCTTTTGTGAAGTGATTCTGCAAAGAACCCATGTTCAGGAAAGGGTCTGCTTCTTGTTTGAACTGGGGTATTCAAGTTTCCAAGTATTTGTTCCTTGGGATGAATCTTGTGAATTCTTGTAGTGGTGATTGGACTTTCATGAAAGACAGTTTCCAAGTTTGACAAATCAGCATTGAAGAAATCATCCATGTCTTCATCATCAGTAGGAGTATCAATTTCAATCAAATCAGGCATATTAGGATCATGTGGATACTCCTCATCACCAAATAGTAGCTTTGGATGTGGTCCAAAGAAAGTACTATCACCAGTACTTTTATCCAGGATTTCACTTGAACTATCAGTGGTAGAAGATGGTTTGTCAGCGGTTACAGTTGGCCTATCAGTGCTTTCAGTAGGCTTAGCAGTGCTTGCAGACTGATTGTTCTTCTTTGCAATTTCTTCTACCGACACTGAGTTATCTTTCAACAACTCATCCTTATCTTGATGATGATCAACATTGCCTCCAGTATTCAGTACATCATCATCAGTGGCACCTTGCTTGTGAATGATGGAAGGAACAGAACCAGCTTTCCACTTTTCAACCAAATAGAACTCCTTTGGAGAATCAGCTTCCTTGGAAGATGTATCTGCCTCAGAATCCTTTTGTGTACCTGCATTAACATTAGTGGAAGTTCCTGCAATGATAGGCTCATAATTCATAGATTTGGTTAGCATATCAATGTTAAACAGCCAGTCTGGTCCTTTGGTTTCAACACTAGGAGTCTTTTCACTTAATTAAACATGTAGATTCTCTTCAACAAGTCTAGTCCTCCTATTGTATACTCTAAAGGCTTTGCTATTAATAGAATAGCCTAAAAAGTATCCATCATCTGCTTTTTCTTGAAACTTGCCTAGGTAGTCTATGGTATTCAAGATTGTAACAGGACACCCAAAAGGTTTTAGGAATGCAATCATTGGCTTCCTATCATGTAACAGCTCATAGGGGGTCTTGTTATGAGGCTTCACTACCTTACTTCTGTTTTGCACATAACATGCAATTCCTACAGCTTCAGCCCAAAAGGTAGTTGGTAACTTAGACTCTGACAACATAGTCCTAGCAGCCTCAATTAGTGTCCTATTTTTCCTTTCAGCTACACCATTCTGTTGTGGTGTTCTAGCAACACTAAACTGTCTTTCTATACCCTTAGCGACACAGAACTGATTCATCACATCATTCTTAAACTCAGTTCCATTATCACATCTGATTACCTTTACCTTATGATTTACTAGATTTTCTATCTTAGTAATGAAACTCTTGAGGATCTCACTAGTCTCACTCTTAGCAGCCAAAAAGTATACCCAAGAAAATCTACTATAATCATCAGTGATAACTAGGCAATACTGCTTATAGTTCAGGCTTCTAACAAAGGTAGGTCCAAATAAGTCCATGATTGGCTCCCAAACGGTCAGGTTTATTACACAAGTCAACCACTTGTGAATGGTCAACCGTAATAAAAGTCAGACAGCTTGAGAACGCAATGCAATTAAGTCCAGGAGAGTTTAGTGTTTCCCCAGGTCGTTAAGTCCCAACGAGCTGTGCGATTGAAGCTAAACGCGTAGTGATCGAGTGATATTGAACGGGAAAAGGTTTGTGGATTTTGAATAATTATACCTAAAGAAAAAGTTTGTAAATTACAGGGGCTTAAATGCAAATTAAAGAAAATTAAAAAGCTAGATTATATTAAATAAACGCTATCACTATTTTTAAAATTGGATTTTCTTGATTTTTCTTTTATAAATTTGAATTAAAAACTAATTTTAACTTTTAAAACTAAATTAAAATACTAAAAATTATGAAAATAAAGAGGAAAATTGTGAAACTATTTTTCAAAAATCTAAAATAACTAAAGATAATTTTCAAAACTAATTTTGTATTTTTCTGATTATTTTTCGAATTTATAAGAATTAAAAACTACTTAAAACTAATTAAATGGCTAAAAATTACAAATTTAACTAAGAAAATTCTGGAAAAATTATTTTTATGCTTTTTATATTTATCTTAATCTAGGAAAAATGAAAAATTATTTTTTTGAAGTTTTTCTGATTTAATTGCAATAAAGGTTAATTAAAAAGTCCTAAAAACTGTTTTAAATAAGAAAAAATAGCAAACAGTGATGAAAATTTATGAAAAATTCAGGAAAAGTCTAAAATAATATTCTAAATCTATGAAAAATATAAAAACATATACTAGTGTGCAAGATTATGAAGCTGTAGTGAAATGTGCTTATAAATAAGCACTCAAATTAAGCAAATAAGCACAAAAGACCACCAAATGAAAGCAGAAGCTAGATTAAGCTATAACTAAGTGAAATGAGCTAAACTCAACTAAGCTATACCACTGAACATCAAGCTACAAGCTTATGAGTATAAAATCAAACAAGTTAAATTCAGTCCTGAGGTGCTGATTTCAAGCTTAAAAATAAGCTGTCTACCCTAGTTGAAACCCAAGACCAGATACCACAATCTCAAGTAGACCTGGCAAGGAGCTTATAAACCAAATTTGAGCCCAAGACAAGCTCTTATGAGCTTGTTGAGAGCTTCTGCACAAACCTGTGCACACTCAGTGTATGCTGAGCATGTGCACAGGGCACTTTCAGCTTAATACACAAGCTGATTTGAAGCTTAAAAAAAATTACAAAAATTCTACAAAAATCAAATTCCAACACTTGACCAACTGAACTTGAAAATCCCAAAGTTTCAATGATTTTGAACCTGAAATGAAGCTATGATAAATCTATCCAGTTTGGTGAAAAACTGCTTTTCCATCTTTTGACTTTCTTTGACAGAAATGAGGTTTGACTAATGTGAGATTTGAAACTAATTTAAGAACTGATTATGATGTTTTAGGATGTAATGAAACTGAAATAGTCTATGTTATTAACTCCTATACCTAAATGCAAGTTTGAACAATCCTATAACTAACTGATTTGAACACAAGATTAATTAGATCCTAATTTTGACTTTAAGTGTTCTAGAGTGCAGTCTAACCACTGACTTAAGTCTAATAATCCTAAATGAGACTAAGCTAACTGATCTTGAGAACAAACCAAGCCTTAAGCTCAATTTAACTATCCAATCCAAACACTAGTTTACTTAGTCTTAACCACAATTTATCTTATTCTAACCTTAAAACTAATGACAGTAAATAACTAAGATCAAATAACACTTATTAAAGCTAAATGAAATCAAATTCAAACAATCACAACTAGCCAATATCAACTGAGACAATTATGCAAATTCAAACAGTTAAATGGAGAGGGAATTTAGAACTCACAACTGGTCCAGCTATTGTTTAGCTTTGAAACAGAACCCAATTAACACTACCTAATCTATTTTAACCCACTCCAGCACTGCATCAACCCAATTCCATAACTAAGTCCATATTGAGCTTTTCAGTTGACTTTTGTTGACTGAGGTATAATATTGCTTGAAACTGAGTTATAAGCTTACTAAAAGCTATGAGCAGCTTTAGTAAGCTTATTTGAGTTATAATGAAGCTTATTGAAGCTTGAATTTAAGAACATGTAAACTGCATTTATAACAGGAAACAATAAAACATGAAACTATGATAAAACCTTGAATTGATACTTGAAAGTAAATTACAATGATTAAACAACTTAAGTTTAGTACATAGAAACTGGAAATTATAATTTTAGACTTACACTAAGACATTGATAATAAAAACGATTTTACAAGAAATTCTAAAAATCAACTACTACCCTCTCTAGCTTCTCTTCCTTCTATTTATATAACAAGATTGCTCCCACGTGTCTTCTGATCAATTCCCACTTCTTTTTAGAACCATTGGATCACTGGAGTCAATTTTAGTCATTGATGGCTTTTTGGCGCCAAAATGAGATATTGCAACTGGGTTGATTGAGTGCAAGGAAGGAGAGGCATTTAATGCATTTGGTTTGTTGTGGAGGGGACATGGAGAGGTGTATGTGAGCTGGAGGTGAGGTGAGAGTTGTAGAGCAGGTGGGTGAAGGAGACAGTGGAGTGGAGGGAAAAAGGGGGTCTGGGGGTTTGACTGGGTATTTGACCGGGGGTCTATTATATTAGACAGGGGGTTCACAAAACAGGGGGTCAAGTGTATTTTGGCAGGGCTCAAGGGTATAGCAAGGGTTCAAGGTTCATGGTATTAATATCAAGGACCAAATCTGCCAATTTTTCAAAGTTATTCCAAGGGTCAATCTTGCCAAGTTTCATTAGTACAAGGACCATAAAAGAAAATTTTCCATTTTTAAACTTCCAAGGACTATTTTTGCCAATTTTGAAACTTGAAGGACCAAACTTGTAAATTCTCCAAACTTTTTACCCAAGGATCATTTTTGATAAATTTTGATTTTGAAAGGACTTGGGTTGACTTTTATTTCAAAACAAATGCTCAGGGACTGATTTTGTCAAGATTTGAAAGTTGAGGGACTGAAACTGCCAATTATGCAAACTTAGCTCGTTTTTCATTTGATTTTAAACATTTTGCATCTGAAACATATAAAATACAATTTTGGGATATTTTCAGTATTTTGATGCATTTCTGAGTGTTTTTAAATGTTTTGCAGTTCAGATTTGACCAAAAATGATGAGTATTTACACACTCATCAGTCCATATGAAGCATAAACAGTGGTTGTGTGATGGTGTTTACAGTTTTGGTCTTACAAGAAGCTCTATGTTGTTTACCTTTTTGACAGGCCACACACAGTTCCTTACACTCAAAAACCTTTGAAGGTAACCCTCTCACTAAGTTTCCTTTTACCAGTTTATTGATTGTTTTGTAATTGAGATGACCTAGCCTTCTATGCCACAATTTTGACTCATCTACAGATGCTTTAGCAAACAAACATAAGGACCTATTAGGAAGTACATCTTTAAGATCAAAACAATATATATTTTCCTTCCTAGGTACCCTAAGTTGTATAAACTTCTCATCAGGCATCTTAAACTCAGGAGACAACACCACACACTCAGTTTCCCCAAAAAGTACCCAGTTTTTCTTATCACACATTTGAGAAACACTGAATAAGTTGTATTTAAGTCCCTGTACCAAATAGACCTTTTCAAAGTCTAAATTCCCTGTTCTGATTGTGCCTCTGCCAAGTATCTTTCCTCCCTTTGGATCATTGCCAAATGCCACATATCCTCCATCAAAAGCTTCAAAATCTTCCAGGTTGCTCCCATCCCAAGTCATGTGCCCAGAGCAACCACTATCAAAAACTCCTTTGTCTTTTAGCTCAGTTTGTAGATTGCTCTGCACATGAAATTAACCAGATTAGTTCCTTTTGTGGACCCAAGCCAATACTGACTTGGGTCTGCCCTGTGCATCAAAATATTCAAATTTCTTTAGGTCCATTGATGCACAGTTGACATGTGGTAAAACCTTGGTCTTAGGCTTCCATTGCCAACTAGTTGAGGCCTTAACAGCATAAAAATGATTTCCAACCACTGTGTCAGTTATCACCTTTGGACTTTTTAAAACTTCTTTTGAATCAGAGGTGATATTTTGCTTAACAGTGGTTTGATACTGCTTAGCCGTGTTTACTTTTTGCTTAGCAGTGGTTGGAACCCATTTAGGTGCAGTAGTGACTATTGATTTTGTATTTCCATTCCTCATCAACACTGCTCTTGGAATCATGTTTTTGTTTGGATGAGGGTGTGTATTCTTTGAAAAGTTTTGATGATTTACCCTCCTCCATTGATTCCATACTTGTGGTCTGTTTTTATTACAATTTCTCTGTAAGTGCTCAAAACTACCACATACAAAACAAGCCTTTTTAACACAGTGAAACTCATCACCTAATCTGTTAGAAATTAGACCATTTAAGCTTCTTTGATTTCCCCTAGGTTTATATTGTTTCATCTGTTCCTTAGGTATTTCCTTGTACTCTACTACTTTCTTGGTAATTTTAGCTCCAAATCTAGGTACAAGGTTGACTTGCTGAGAATCAACTTTCTTAATTTTCTCTATCTCTTCAGACTTAGTTGATTCAGTTCTATCTTCCTCAGAGTCTGATTCCCAATCTTCAATTATGGGAGCATCAGATAACTTATCAGAACTTATCTTAGGTGTTTCAGTCTTATGTATCTCTTCTACAGGTTTGTTAAAACTGAATTCACTACTAAATGACAGTTCTTTAGCAGGTGGTGCATGTTTCATCAAAGAGGGTGGTGGCATATTATTGTATCCTATTCCAGAGCCCTTTTCATTAAACGACTCTCTATAGATTTATGAACCATATCAGAAGCAAATTGTGTTTTAGCTACCCTAACAACATGTTTTTTTTTTCATCTAGGGCTTCTTGTTTTACACTCTCTGCCTCTGCTAGTTTATCTTTAAGCATTTTAATCTCTCTATCTTTAAGATCAATTTCACCACCTAGTATATTGATCTTTTCTACATACTCAAACTCACATTTAATACATAATTTTAGCTTCTCTTCCACACCCTCTAGACCAACTCTATATCCTAAGTTATCTAGAGTCAATCTCTCTACTTCTTTCCTCATACTCTCAGTGATAGCTTTTTGAGATTCTAAGTTATCAGAACATGATTTAAAAGAACAAGTAGATGTTTTAGAATCATTAGATACCTCAGAATCTGAACCAGAAGATGAAGCATAGGCCATTAGAGCAAAGTTATGCTCTTTTGAAGCTTCACTAGCAAGAAAAGCTGCATTTGGACCTTCTCCAATCTGATCACTCCAGTCATAATCACCAATCCCATCTTGAGCAACCAAAGCTGAAGAAGCAGCAGGCTCTTCTGTAGTCTTCTTTATGCCTTCAATTCTTTTAGGAGCTCGACATTCCCTAGCAAAGTGACCTTTCTTCTTGCAGTTAAAGCACTCCATCTTGCTTTTGTCGAATCCAGCTCTCCTTTGACCATCATACTTAACCTGTCTTCCAGTCCTCCTCAGAAACTTTCTTGCTTGGAGAGTCAACATTGCGATTTGCCATTGAAGATTAATCTCTTCAAGATCATCAGGATCAATTTGATCCAGATCTTGATTAAGCACAGTAACACTGGTAGTTAAATCAGCCAGAAAAGCACAGATTGCACCATCACTGACATTATCACTAACAGTGGTATTGTTTGCAATAACCGTGGTTATACCATAGGCAGCAGTGGATACATCTTATGGGTTTTTGTGATTAGTGGATACAAAAGCAATGTTTTGATTAGCAGAAGATGAGTGAGCAAAGTTATTCTCAGACTCATAAACTTTCAAGTTGTTGAAGAGATTGTCTAGAGTCATTGTAGCAAAATCCTCCTTATTTCTCCACACAATTGTAAGAATAGCCCATTCAGATGATAAACTCCTAATGAACTTCAAATTAATATCTTCTTGAAGAAACTTGTAACTCACTGACTTCAGTTGGCTGATAAGTTTTTGAAGTCTATTGTATGTGCCATCAATCTTTTCTCCACTAAGAGCAGTGAAGGTTTCAAATTGATGTTTGAGCATATTCATCCTTGACTTCTTAGTAGCTTCATTACCAGCAAACCTTAATTCAAGAGCATCCAATAAATCTTTAGCAGACTCATATTGATCAAAGTCCAAGGCAAACTCATTAGGTATTCCCATGGAGAGAATACTGTGAGCTTTGATCTCCATTTTCCTTTTAGCTTTATCAGGTTCACTAACAATAGCTATCTCTAGTCCATCCTCACCCTTCTTAGGAAGAGTGTCTCCTTTTTCAACGACATCCCAGAGAGCATAATCAATCATACGAATTGCCTCATTCACATCCTCCAGATTTGATACTCACCATGCTTGAGCATGGGTACCTTAGAAGCAGTTACCATGTGAGTTTCGTCAGACATCTTAACTTACTTGAATAAAGCACAACAGACTTCTTCTTGGTTACAGTTTCTAGATCACAAGCTCTGATACCACTTGTTGATCCCAGTTGAGCAAACGATCTAATATAGAAACTGACTTGAACAAAGAACTTATTAAGTATTACGCGGAATTTAACACTTAATCTTAAGAAGAAGAATAGTAAACATTCAACACCTCAATATTATTGATAATACGAATACTCTTACAGTATTAGGGTTTTGCAACCTTGAAGTGTATCGACCTTAGATATAAAACATACGTATATCTAACCTAAGCTAGGATCTCCTTTTATAGGCTAAGGAGTCCTATACATTATACAATACGTAACCTACAAGATAAATATTTTTTCCATATTTATCTAATACAATAAACTAAACCGACTATTACAATACTAGCAGCAGTTACATATCATCATCCGTGGTTATAATCATCTACTAGCCGCGGTTTGTCTTCATCCGTGGTTACATCCTTCTATCCGTGGTTATATCCAACCTGTCCGTGGTTCCAGTACTTAGAGTAATTCATGATCCAAGGAGCCTAAAACCCAACACTTACCCTAATACTACACTACAACGATTAGGTTCACTGCCTAGGGTGTTGAAAAACTTGCTCGACGAAAAGGAAGTTCCTTTGACCCCGAACGACGCGTGTAGCGTTATCAGCTACCATCCTACATCTATCTTTATGTTCATGTTTTTAAATTTATGTATGTTTGTTTAAAGTTATCTAGAGTCTAGTGAGTCGAGTCTTGGCTTAGCAACGCCATTCTTTTCATGCTTGTAACATAATATTTTTGACTTGCCACCACTAAATCGCCTATCCAACTAAACCCTTTGTTTCCCTACCGTAAGACTAACGTTACAACCCTTGAAAATACCTCTTAGATAGTTGTTCCTAGGTGCTTACGCTAAAGCGGTGGAGGTTTGATCTATTCTCAAGCCTATGGTAATCTATGTACTATGACCAGTTAATGAGTGTTTATCTTTCATTTCCATTTACTATATTTCGTATACACCCGAGAGATGAGAGAATCCAAACACCCCTTGTGAGGTGCTACTATGTAATTTTCGTGCTTGTTATGACTATTGCGGTACTTTTACTTGTTGTAAATTATTTTGAACCATTGCTTCATGCCCCCTAACTTATAAATTGATTGGTCAAAAACACATTTGCTTGAGGACAAGCAAATACCAAGTGTAGGGATATTTGATAAGGATTTAAAACGTACACTTTTAAAAGGTCATTTAAGCCCTTAATCGATCACTTTTATATCAGTTACTGTTTAATTTCGTTCCTTTTCACTTTTTAGGTCTCTTGGAAGCAAAATGCTGGAATGATGCATATTTGGACGAAAAGGAGTGAAAACATGAAGAAAATGAAGCTGACGGCGTCCCAACTAAAGGGCGACGCCGTCCCTCTCTACAGATTAAAATACACCTGACGGCTCAGTAGACTTTTTGCTCAAATACACCTGACGGCGTCAGGCTTTGAAGAGGAAGGGCGTCACTAAGACTTTTCATCTCAGACGGCCCAGATCCAAAATCATACGACGTCCCTGCTGAAGCCCGACGGCGTCACAAATACAACGTGACGCCGTCCCAACGATAACTTGGCCAAGACGAAAACCCTAATGACGGCAATCTGACGGTGTCCCACCTATAAGGCGACG
Source organism: Chrysanthemum seticuspe (assembly GCA_019973895.1). Lineage (NCBI taxonomy): Eukaryota > Viridiplantae > Streptophyta > Magnoliopsida > Asterales > Asteraceae > Chrysanthemum > Chrysanthemum seticuspe. The sequence continues at coordinate 301,783,245 of BPTQ01000004.1, forward strand.
CCGTCGCAATTGTAAAATTATATATAGAAATCGAATTTTCAGAATTGTAAGAGGTAGACTTTTGGAGTAAAAATCCTAAATGTTTGTAGTCCGACTTGGACAGTTTCTTAGGGTCCCAAACCCTATTTTACACATAAAGATAAGTGTTTTACTTCAATAATTTCATTATGTCTTCCATTGAATGTGTGTATGCTTGCTTGTTTAACATGTCCGGCTAAATTTCTTGTGTGTTTGCTTAGATCTATGAAACCTAGTTGTTAATTATTGATAGGTTGTCTTTTATCTTAATTGTAATTGGCTTAGGAGTGCGACTAGGCTATCGTTGTGTTTAATGATTAATGAATCTTTGATAGTTTATGAATGACTTAGTGGATTTCATTTACTACACTCAAGGGTGACTTCAAAGAGTTAGGGCATAGGCACACCCTACGACTTTAGGAAACACAACGCTTTAAGAATAAGGACGTGACAATTCAACCTACAATAAAAGATTGTGGAAAACTAGAAGGGGGGGTTGAATAGTTTTACCAATTTAAAACTTCCTTTTAAGTATTTAGATCGACTTATGTCAATCTATTTGGTTGTTTATGTTGGACGTTGATAGATAGATATATAAACGTGTAATGAAAGATAAAGAGTAAGAAACACATCACCATGACACAAGTATTTATAGTGGTTCGGCTACAAGGACACCTTCCTTGCCCTACTCCACTCCCCGAGTCACCTACTCGAGAGTTCGTAAACACTACACCAACTCCTTATGGAGGAGAAGCCTTGACAACGTCGCTTAACCTTTTTCCGGTACAAAGCTAAATACCTAGTTCCTTCACACCAAGGCAAACCACACCTAACACAACGTCGCCTACCCTTTATACGGTGCTAGGCTAACCACCGAGTTCTTTCACACCAAGGAGAACTAATCCTATCACAACGTCGCCTACCCTTTATTAGGTACTAGGCTAAGCACCCAGTTCCATTACTATGAAGGAACTACTACCCTTCACAACACAACACCTAATATCAAGGAGATCCACTCCTTGTTACAACACCATCAAGGATATCACCATCCTTGGAAATAAACAAATACTTATATGTATAACGACGCACCTCATCGATTATACGACCTAGGCATTCTTCCCAAATGCCACTTGATTTGATTCTAAGGCATCCTTCACTAATGCCTTTGACACAACGCTTGGCACCCTTCACTAATGCCTTCGTCTTGACACCTTTAGCATTCTTCACTAATGCTCTTGACACGGACGATAAGCACCTTTCACTAATGCTTTCATCTTGACACTTTCGGCATCATTCACTAATGCCTTCAACCCAACATCTACGGAGGAAGAAAGAACTATCAATCAAGAGAACCTTAGTTGTCTTGATGATGACGAAGCATGGCAACTCATGGACTTGAGCTTGCTCGTCTTCAAAAAGTGGTGATCTCGCCTTTAAGAGGAACCTAGAGAATTACACAAAAACAAAAGACAAACTACATAGATCACTTGGATCTGAGGTTAGAGGGTTATAATACTTGGGGAAGTATGTATATAAGGTTGTGTGTAGAAAGGGAGACATGGCTCTCTATTTATAGAGGAAATTCTCTACTGTTCCCCGGATCCCGCGGATCCCTCCCACAAGGGATCCGGCTAGCACAAAGCAAGGGATCCGTGGGACGCTCCTCTTTGCCCATGGGTATTTATGGTTATGGGTCATGGGTCATGGGTTATGGGTTGATCCATGGTTTTCTTTCTAGATACAATGTATCTCAAGGATACAATGAACTTGGTTAAGTGGTATATATAAAACCATGGGTTATGGGTCAATACCATTTGCTAGTTTTTACCCATTTAGTATATACTTGTTTTAACCCATTTTAGTATATACTTGTTTTTACCCATTTTAGTATACTTAGTTAAAGTATATGCTAACCCAATATGTAAACACTAGTTGTTGTACATATGTATCTAAATCATAAAATCACATATACTTGTTTTAGTGTTTTATGTGAAAACGTAAGTGTGTTAGGAAACTATTGACTCAAACTATTTACGTATTCTATTTGTTCGTTAAAATGATTTTACGTTTGTTATCGACAAAACATTAGAAGATCGTAAAATATAAATAAACGTTTTTACGGCTTATTTGTATTAACAATCTCCCCCTTTTTGTTGATGACAAAACATAAAATTATTTTAAGAAAAACTAAAATTCGTAGCAAATTTGAATTAGTAGTTTTTACTTTCTTCTCCCCCTTTTTGTCGAAACAAAAAGTGTTAAAAGAAACTAACACAATTTTTATAAGAAAAAAAATATGTAAAAATGTAAAGAGAGCAAGTGACGGAAATGGTACTCGTCTTAACTCCCCCTTGACGAGTCCATCCTTTTGAGAGGGCGTCAAGGACATGACGTAAAATAAACTAATGTGTTTGCAAATATGTTTGCAAATGGTTCGTCTAAGTGAAGAAAAACGTGCTCCCCCTTGAAGATTGCAAAGTTGCAATGGGATGTCATGAAGTATAATCCAAAATCGGATTAAGTTGCAAATGTTTTTGCAATATCGTTTGACACAAAGCTCCCCCTAGCTTTATGGTGTCAAAATCTTCATGTGTTATTTTGAAAATCTACAAAGTAAAGGTTAGAAAACAAGAGTATAGTGCATAATTTCCTGCAAATAAAACTCAAGTTAGTAGAAATTTGTCCTTATGTACCACGGATCCCACGGTTCCCTTCTTGGAAGGATCCGTCTAGGCATTTTGGAGGGATCCGGCTATCTGGTGACAGTTTCTTCAGCAGTGAAGAAGTGTCAAACAATGCTAATTGAGAGATGATATATGTGTACCATAACAAGCACAACGCACAACATAATCATAGCATATAAATATTCATTCAATAAAACAAGAGATAATCAAACAAATCTCTAAAACTAAGAGAATGAACTAGGACATACAAGTACCACTTAATACTAACTAGTTACTAGACTTAAAAAGCGACAATGTGCTTGAGTCTAGGGATGAGTGGATTTGTTGATTTGATCCAACTTTGCAAGAAGATGATTAAACATGAAATGTATCTCATTTCGTGCTTCTTGAACAAGTCCTTGAGTGATTAGACAATTTGGACAATTATTGTCTTGGTTTGGACCCGGAGGGAAATGGATATTTTGAGGAGGTTCTATGTGTGATTGTGGGTCTTCATTTTGAGAAGTAGGATGAGGTTCTAAAAATGAGGGTGGTAATGGAACTTCTTCCATATGATCAAGGTTGTTCCTTGTTTCCCATGATGGGCTATTTGGTGTTGTTGGTGGTTCCCTATTCAATGAAAAGGTTGGTGAATGGGAGTTTCTTTGTGGTGAATGATCCAATGAGTAGATGTTTGGGTGAGGGAGAGGCTCATTCAAAGAGTGTAGTCCATGCTTAATGAATGAGGGTTTTGATGACTTGCTAGAACTAGTCAAGTTTGGTTTTGAACTAGAGGATCCTTTTTCTAGTCCGAAAGGTTTGATGCTAATCCTTGCGGTTCTCTTAGCCTTTGTTGGATGAGTTTGGTGAGATGGAGTTCTAGTATCATTATCTCTAATGGGGGATGTTTCGGTGGATGAGATTTCATGGATCATTTGACCCTTTCTTTTGGATGATCATAAGGTTGAGGAGTTGTTGCTAAGAGCCTTAGTCATGGTGATGATGATGCTAGTGTAAGCTTCTAATTGCTGATTTTTGAAAGGTAAGTGAGGATGGTGCCTTAATCCTAAGGTTGTTTGGTTTATAAAGGATAATTTGAATTTAGGAAATTAAATTCTTGGCCACTTAGAGGACTAAGCATGCTCTTAGGATTTTGATCAGCTCTAGGAGAATAATAAATGAATGCTAAAAGTGGTTAGAGAACCAAAGGTGACTTAAAATTGAATATGGAAGCTGATTGAGGCTCTCTGCAGCTATAGATCCTGCGGATCCCTCTCAGTAGGGATCCGCCTGGTTAAAGACCAGGGATCCGACTGTCATACAGGTTTTAGGTGAAATGATTATGCTTTTGTAAGGTTTATTATCAATGTATTTTGAGGTTTTGACTTAATTTTGAAGTCTTTAGCTGTTGGATATCTCAAATCCTTAACCATAATAAGTTATGGTGCTTAATGATGGTTTTGGGCAAGAAAAATTAACTTTGGGTAGTCTAACTATGTGTTTGACAAGGATAAAGTTTAATTTGATATGGAGAAATGGTGGTAACAAGTCCTAGAAGTCAGATGATGACCTAGGAAGAATTTACTTAAATCTTAAAAATAAAAAAAATGAAAAACTATTTTTGAGCCTAATTTTGAGTCAAAGATGATTAAGATTAATTTGCTAAAATTGAAGGATAGACCAAACTAAGTGCTATCAGACGTGATAGATAATGTGTGAGTGTTGGAGCGGAATTATGGTGAGTTTTGACGAGTTGATAAATCAAAAATATTTCAAAATATATCCTAGGTAAGCCATGGATGAGAGTGAGGTTTTCAACTATTTGAGGAAGACTTAGTTGGCTCTAGTATCTTATGTTTGACTCGTGTGAGGTGATCTAGTAGACTATTTAGATGTAAGCAAGTCTGTATTGCATATCAGGTGTCACGGATCCCGCGGTTCCCTTCTGGGAGGGATCCGGCTAGTTCAGATGTTGGGATCCGCCTACTGCAGATCAGAGAGCTTTCAGCATGTGCAACTTTGCACTTTATAGTAAATGCTCCTCCTAGTTGTTTCTATGGGGACTAAATGTAAGAACACAACTAATATTATGTATATCAAAGTAAGAAGAGCTAAAATTCCTAGAATGAGTGACGACGACCACTCAAGGGGTCGTAAAATCTCATTTTCCAAATACCTAAGTTAGGATTGTTTAGTGCCAAGATATGGCGATACCTACATACTACTAGCATAGTTTAAAGTGTTACAAACCATTGTTTCAAATTGTTCATCATACATTTGGGTCCTAAGACCTTACCTCTTTTCACCTCCACGTCCTCACCCGTCCTTCCCTTTTTATCATACCATCTTCACTTCTTCTTCCTCAAGAAATTGGCGAAGCACTTGAAGATTCCCTTGGTTTGTTGCCATTTGGGTGATTCATTAGGAATGTTTGGCAATTGGTTAATGTAGTCCAAGGGGTCAAGATCGGTATTTCCAAGTGGATTGCTACTACTTCCTTCAGCTCCTCCTTGTCTCTCCCTTTCATCCGAGGAATCCGTGGGTGGGTGAGGCCTCTTGCCTTCCACCATAAACCTTGTTGTTCTACCCTCGGTTAATGGTACCATAACTGTGTTGCAAAAGCTGTGATCATAGGATTGTGGAGAAGGGTCTAATGCAAATATGAATTTAGCAAGACGGGTTAGGAGCATTGCATACGGGAGCACCATCTTGTCCATGCTTCTTACACTTGCCATTCTCTTGACCATGTAGTAGGCAATGTTAAAGCGAGTCTCGGTCACTAGACAATAGATCATGAAGCTTAGACATGCGTTGAGGTGATCCTTGTTTCCTACTAGACACACCACATTCTCCCTTATCACATCTTCCCATTTTCTATACAACGCGTACATCTCTGAGAGCTCCATTTGGAAAGGATCCCTATGGATCACTTTCGACTTCCTAGTAACCCTTGATGGGGATTGATCGGTGCCAAACCGTCAAGTTTTCTCACACAAGCTAGCCACTTGTGAATGGCTAACCGTAAGAAACTTAAAACAATCCAGACACAAATGCAATGAAGATCAGGAGATTATAGTGTTTCCCTAGGTCGTTATGTCCCAACGAGCTGTGCGATGAATCACCAAACGAATAGTGATCGAGAGGATTTGAACAGAAAAAAGGATTGATTGGTTATAACTAAAGAGAAAGTAAATAAATTACAGGGGCTTAAATGCAAATTAAAGAAAATTAAAAAGATAAAATTTATTAAATAAACGCTATCACTATTTGCAAAATGATGTTTTTGATTTTTCTTTTATAAAACTTAAATTAAAAACTACGTGACGCACAAAAGAAAATGTGAAATTTAAACAATATTAATCCTAAAAATATAAAAATGATATTTTTACAAACCTAATGATAAAAGAAAATTTTTAGAAAAAGAAAATTATTTTTAAAACTATTTATCTAATTATTATTAATTAAAAACTGTTTTTACTTATTTAATAATAGCCTAAACACAAGAAAATATGAAATAAAGCTAGAAAAATAAAATTATGACTTGGAAAAATCTAAAATAACTAAAGAGAATTTTCAAAACTATTTTTGTATTTTTCTGATTATTTTTGTATTTTCTATGAATTAAAAACTATTTAAAACTACTTAAATTGCTTAAAAATACAAATTTAACTAAGAAAAATCTGGAAAAATATTTTTTTGACTTTTTATATTTATCTTAACCTAAGAAAAATGAAAAATTATTTTTTTGAAGTTTTTCTGATTTATTTGTATTAAAGGCTAATTAAAATGACTTAAAAACTGTTTTAAATGAAGAAAAATAGCAAACTGACCTAGAAAAATTTGAAAAATTCAAGAAAAGTCTAAAATGATATTATGAATCTAAGAAAAATATAGAAACAGAGGGTTGTGTGTAAGAAAATGCAACTGCAATGACAAGTGCTTATAAATAAGCACTTGGAATGAGCAAATGAACACCAAAGACCACCAACTGATTATAGAAGTTATAATATGCTAAAAGTACTTAAAAACAACTTATTACAACTAGTTTTAACCTCTGAAACACAAGCTACTCAGATTTGATTATTTGAGCTTATGTGCTTAAAACAGTTTTGAGGTGCTCACTTGCAGCCTAAGAATAAGCTACCAAATAAGCTGGAAATCAAAAATAAGATGTTGGAACTTAAAGAAGACCTGGCCAAGAACTTGTAAACCAAAAATGAGCCTTGGACAAGCTCTTATGAGCTTGTTGCAAACCCTGCTTAAAACCTGTGCAGACTCAGTATTAACTGAGTCAGTGCACAGGGCAAATAAGCCCTTATTGACAAGCTGATTTGGGGCATGTAAAAAATTACAAAAATTCAATAAAAATCACAATAAGTAACTAGACCAGCTGAACTAGAAAAACTCCAAGTTTCACTTGATTTGGCCCAAAACTGAACCCATGAAAAATCATCCTAGTTGGGTTAAAACTGAGATTTCCAAGTTTTGACTTTTGAAACAGTTTTGTAAATTTGACTTTTATGAACTTTGCAACCAATTTGTGGAATGATCTTGATGTATTATGATGAAATGAAACTTCTGCAAACTATATCTATGTTTTCTTAACACAAAACAAGTTTTTGCTTTTCAAGAATTTCAACAGATAAGCAAATTAAGACAGTTGAAAGGTGATTTTGACTTTTATGGCTTGCAGATGCAATATTAAGACAGATATGAGTCAAATAGAGCTTAACAAGCCTGAAACAACAAGTTTCAACCACTGGACAAACCTCTAACACAGTTAGTGCAGCAAATCCAAACACTACTTATATAACTGATTTGGACTTTGATTCTTCCTAAATTACAAGTCCAAGCTATTATTTATGCTAAAACAGATTTAAACTACTTATTTAATACCAATAACAATACTATAATTACCAAACAGCTCCTAAATTATTAATGTAAATATGAGAGTACCAAATAAAATTCAAATACTTACAACATGTCCCAGCCACAATGGCTTGCCAAACAGTATAGGTAACCACTATCCTAAACCTATCATGAACCCATATTCAACACTGCATCAACCCAAATCAGCTTCCATGCCTGCTTAACCAAATATGCTTCACAGTTGACTTTCGTTGACCAAGGACTAAAGTTACTTGAAATTGATTTATAAGCTCACAAAAAGCTATAAGTAGCTTATATAAGCTTATTTGAACTGGAAATTAAACTTTTAAAAGCTTGCATATGAGAACTTGAAACTGAATTATACAACAGTGGGCACAAAAACATGAAACTTAAATGAAGCTTTGAATTAACACTGGAAATGAAATTATATTGATAAAACAACTTGAGTTTCAGTACATAGATACAAAAGATCACAGTTTGAGATTTATTCTAAGACATTGATATTAAAACGACATAAAGGAAATTTTAAAAACTAAGAACTACTTCAACTCTCATTCTCTTGCTTCCTTTTATACACCAAACTGCTTCTCTCTCCAATCTGAGTGAATCCCACTTGCTTTGATAGCCATTGGATAGCTTGATATAATCTTGGCCGTTTGATCACATTTTGGCGCCAAAAGTGTATTTGACAGTTGGGGTTGAGTGAAAGGGTTGAAGAAGCATTAAATGCTTCTTGGATGGTAGTTGAGGTGGGGGGAACAAGGGGAGGTGAGGTTTGAGCTGGAATGATGGGAGGTGAAGTGTTTGCAGAGCGTTTGGTGAAGGAGAAGAAAAAGCGGGCAAAGGGGGTGTTTGATTGGGATTTGAACAGGCTTATATTAAAGGGGGGGGTCAAATAGGCAGGGGTCCAATTGGTTTGGCAGGGGTCACAAGGGTTATGACAAGGTCTAAGGGTGCAAAGGTTTAATAATCAAGGACTTTTTTGCAATTTCTGAAAGTACAAGGACCAAAGCTGCCAAATTTCCAAAGTTGTTTCAAGGGACCAAAAGTGACAAGCTTCAATAGTACAAGGACCAAAATAGACATTTTCAAATTTCCAAGGACCATTTTTGCCAATTTTGAAACTTGAAGGACCAAACTTGTAATTTCTCAAAACTTTTGACATTTTTCACCAAAGGACTAATTTTGACAACTTATGATTTTAAAAGGACCTTTGGTGATTTTTCTTTTGAAATTAAGTGCTCAGGGACTATTTCTGACAATTTTTGAAACTTGGGGGACTGAAACTGCCAATTATGCAAACTTAGCTCATTTTTCATCTGATTTTAAACATTTTGCATCTGAAACATATAAAATGCAATTTTGAGATATTTTCAGTATTTTGATGCATTTCTGAGCATTTTTAAATGTTTTGCAGTTCAGATTTAACCAAAAATGATGAGTATTTACACACTCATCAGGGATGCTCTTGGCATAAACACGGTGTCCCTTACCGTGGTTGCTTCCGGGATTGTCACGTGATAAATTTCGTGATGATCAACCATAGAGTGTATCTCCTCCAACGACCACTCATTAGAATACATGCAAACACCATCATATGGAACCCTTATTATTCTTCCAAACTCCTCAAGTGAAAGAGTGTACTCATGTCCATTTATGGTGAATTCAATTGAGATGGACCCGTCATTATTTCTAATTTTACCCATTGTCTTATAGAACTCAAGCACAAAGACCGGGCAAATTTGCTCGTTTATATCCAATAAACAATCAAACCCAATAGTTCCAAATACTTCCCTTATGTCGGTATTTGCAAGAAATGATGGATCAACAACTCTACCTTCGGGAAAGAGTTTCCTTTCAAGCGACTTAAAGGCTTTCCTATCATCCAGACTTAATCCATCTTTCCTATGGTGCATGGGTATGTAGTGAGCGGTGTCTTGGTAATCTTGTTGCTTGTTGCTTGGCATGATTGTTCCTAAACAATACAACCACAATGTGGTGTTAATTGTGAATAGTAACCTAGAGGGTTTGATCACAATTTTGCTCTCATCATCTTTGTTGAGTTCAAGAAATGTGTTTAATTTGTATTAACAATGTTAATTCTTTGATTTAGATTGTCTTAGAAAATAATGTGGTGACAAATTATCATAAATCCATTTGAACTCAACTCTTAAAGATGAAGAAATTGTAATCTTAGAAATTAAGGAATTAAATTAACAATGTAGTGAAGATTGTACTTACACAAGTGATTGTTAAACTTGAGAGGAATGATCAAATTGCTCCTATGAACAGTACCTGAGTTCTTGTTCGTGAGTCTTTGAGGTGAATATAATTGTGAAACATCCACAGTGATCATTCTTTAACTAATACTGTCTTCTGTTGCACAGATCCCGCGGATCCCTCTCATTTGGGATCTGGCTAGTATAAACGAAGGGATCCGGCATGACAGCAAAAGTCAGCTCAAACATCCTTTGATAACTTTGGTTTGGGAGTTCTAAAACGCCTAGTGTTTAGATGTTAAGACTCTAAAACTTGTGGTTCGGGGTTTTGAAGATTTAATACTATTCCTATTTAGACGAGATTCCCTTTTTAAGAATTAGTCATAATTCTTGGGAAGCTTTTCAAACATTATAATAAAATCCCATTTTATCATAATATAAGAAGTTTCACATGGATGTTTATTGACATAGATGAAGTGTCAATAAATCCTTTGTGATGAATAATGATTGAGGTTATCGAATAACCAAGATATCATTATTACGAGTTGGTAATGTAGTCTATACAAATTAGTCGAAGAATACTATTTTGATGATGACTATAATATGGATAACTACTTAAGCAATTACTAATAGATATAAATCATGCGACTAAGATTTTAATAATAGTAAAATCAAAAAAGTAAATTATTAGTGATCATACCTTTGCTAAATATTCTTTTTAAGAAAAGAAGTATTTAGATGAAATGTTTTGTGATTTCCTTGGAATCTCCAGATTCATGTTGTAAGAAGGACAATACCAAACCTTCTTTTTACGAGAAGAAATATTTAGATAGATTCTTCATGATCTTCTTGGTTACTCCAAATCCAAGTATGGAAAATGCTTAACAAGAAAAATGTTAGAGCATTCTATCATTGTCCAACAATAAACATTATAACGATTTTTTAAAATATGACAAAAAAATATCCTTCTTTGTAGTTTTCAAACATACGCGGATCGTATCAAGTTTTTAAAGTACAACATACTCTAAGAAACTTGGTAACGAAGCTCTGATGCCAATTGTGGAAAACTAGAAGGGGGGGTTGAATAGTTTTACCAATTTAAAACTTCCTTTTAAATATTTAGATCGACTTATGTCAATCTATTTGGTTTTTTATGTTGGACGTTGATAGATAGATATACAAACTTGTAATGAAAGATAAAGAGTAAGAAACACATCACCATGACACAAGTATTTATAGTGGTTCGGCTACAAGGACACCTTCCTTGCCCTACTCCACTCCCCGAGTCACCTACTCGAGAGTTCGTAAACACTACACCAACTCCGTATGGCGGAGAAGCCTTCACAACGTCGCTTAACCTTTTTCCGGTACAAAGCTAAATACCGAGTTCCTTCACACCAAGGCGAACCACACCTAACACAACGTCGCCTACCCTTTATACGGTGCTAGGCTAACCACCGAGTTCTTTCACACCAAGGAGAACTAATCCTATCACAACGTAGCCTACCCTTTATTAGGTACTAGGCTAAGCACCCAGTTCCCTTACTATGGAGGAACTACTACCCTTCACAACACAACACCTAATATCAAGGAGATCCACTCCTTGTTACAACACCATCAAGGATATCACCATCCTTAGAAATAAACAAATACTTATATGTATAACGATGCACCTCATCGATTATACGACCTAGGCATTCTTCCCAAATGCCACTTGATTTTATTCTAAGGCATCCTTCACTAATGCCTTTGACACAACGCTTGGCACCCTTCACTAATGCCTTCGTCTTGACACCTTTAGCATTCTTCACTAATGCTCTTGACACGGACGATAAGCACCTTTCACTAATGCTTTCATCTTGACACTTTCGGCATCATTCACTAATGCCTTCAACCCAACATCTACGGAGGAATAAAGAACTCTCAATCAAGAGAACCTTAGTTGTCTTGATGATGACGAAGCATGGCAACACATGGACTTGAGCTTGCTCGTCTTCAAGAAGTGGTGATCTCGCCTTTACGAGGAACCTAGAGAATCACACAAAAACAAAAGACAAACTACATAGATCACTTGGATCTGAGGTTAGAGGGTTATAATACTTGGGGAAGTATGTATATAAGGTTGTGTGTAGAAAGGGAGAAATGGCTCTCTATTTATAAAGGAAATTCTCTACTGTTCCCCGGATCCCGCGGATCCCTCCCACAAGGGATCCGGCTAGCACAAAGCAAGGGATTCGTGGGACGCTCCTCTTTACCCATGGGTATTTAAGGTTACGGGTCATGGGTCATGGGTTGATCCATGGTTTTCTTTCTAGATACAATGTATCTCAAGGATACAATGAACTTGGTTAAGTGGTATATATAAAACCATGGGTTATGGGTCAATACCATTTGCTAGTTTTTACCCATTTAGTATATACTTGTTTTTACCCATTTTAGTATATACTTGTTTTTACCCATTTTAGTATACTTAGTTAAAGTATATGCTAACCCAATATGTAAACACTAGTTGTTGTACATATGTATCTAAATCATAAAATCACATATACTTGTTTTAGCGTTTTATGTGAAAACGTAAGTGTGTTAGGAAACTATTGACTCAAACTATTTACGTATTCTATTTGTTTCGTTAAAATGATTTTACGTTTGTTATCGACAAAATATTAGAAGATCGTAAAATATAAATAAACGTTTTTACGGCTTATTTGTATTAACAAAGATAACTAGGGAGTAATAGTATCTAGGTAAACACATTTTTAATCATCATACGAGCACACATCAATAGACATAAGACTACCCATAGAATTAGATAATTAGAATAGTAGAGTAATCGGTAGAAGTACCACCCCCCAAATCCAAGCCCCGAGATTTTACCCTTAGCTTTCTAAAAAATAAAAAAAGAATCTTCCTCAACCTCAACCTTAGCATACTACACTTCTTACTAGCATTCCTATTCCCCTAGTGAACGATATCAATCCCCGAGGCTTATCCAATACTACACTACAACGATTAGGTTCACTTCCTAGGTGGTTGAAAAACTTGCTCTAAGAAAAGGAAGTTTCCTTTGAGCCCGAACGCGCTTCGTACGCGCATCAAAGTCCATCTATTTAGATATTAGGCGAGTTACATATAATCCAAGGACCTCGTTCCAGAACACGATCCACACCCTCCTTGGTAGCGAACTTAAACAAAAACACACCATCATCATTCTTTATCAGCTTTTGCAAACCAAACTTTCCCCAAGTATTAGTAACATAATTATGAACTAATGGAAAAGCAATGGTCTTACCAAAAAAATAACCAACAAGTGTGTTATCATACCGACTTAACACCTTCTTCATAACAGCCATATGCAATATTGTGTCATAATTATCCATACGATCCTCATTGACCAATGCTTTAAAATTCACTTTCAGAACCATACGAGTAGCATTAATGACATTGGCAAAGAAGTAGTATAATCTACCTTAGGAATCGATCTCGAACCCACATGCTCATTAGATTTAACACTGCCATCTCCATTAGTTGTATTAGCACTATGTGTAGTTGTATTAGCATTATGTGTTTTGGAGGTAGCATTATCCATACGTGTAGTCAAGTTAACATCACCATCATCAGAGGTCCAATCAGTAATGATAGGACCTTGATTTAAGTGTTCGTTCAAGGGAGTACAAGCAACTGAAACTAGTTATAATATTACCAATAGGAGCTGAATCAATTGGATAACCCCCCATCTGACTACCCTAGTTAGCATCGATATTCTGACCACTTCCATCTAACGAGAGTTTTCCATTCTTGTTCAAAGATTTTCCCACTTTATTCGCAACATTACCATCAGTTTTAGCAGCTTTTGAAGCACTATTGTTTAAAAAACCTTTCTCCATCTCTTTAATACCCACAAACACCAGAAAACACCAATCGAAAACCAAATAGTAGTAACAAACAGCATGCAACAAATTACCAATAGACAAAAAAGAAAACCCTAACTAAAAGTTAGGGTTTTAACACATTAAGATTCAAGAAATTAACCTCCCATCATGTTTTGATTGTACCAAGTATATATTAGATCGAGCGAAGTCTAAGTATGATGAATAATAAATGTGTATGAGATCCCTTAATTTGAACAGCCAAAAAACCCTAAAAGTGATTAAAAGTTACCTTTACGAACTCCAAGGCTAAATACACTAATAATACTAGAATAAAGTTTAATACTTACGAATGATAAATTAAAACTTTATTATCATGATTGGTAGAAAGCTAGGATTGGAGGAATGATTTAGAATTGAAAAAAAGATAAAGGGTTATAAAAAATCGCCAAATTCACCTTTAGGTGGAGAGGTTGGCATCTAGATCTTGTTAGTATCATGGATGGTGAATGTTGTAAAAGATTCAAAAACCCATACTGGTGGTGGGGTATGGTTTGGAGAGTACATGGATCATAGTTTTAGAAAATACATGAAAGAACTTGACACGAGTTACACTATTCTAGAAGAAATACATTTCGTGACCGTAGGTAAGGCATCGATCTATAAGAATCGCGAGGGTAGCTAACACGAAGGTCGAAGAATTCGTCCAACCATAGTTGATTCTGGAGACAATTGTGCAAGCAACCAATCCCGTTCAACAATAGGAGGTTTGATGAATGGGATGGGAGAAAGAATGAGTGTTGGGTGTCTACAACTAAGTTATCCCATTCGAAAATCTTAATCAATAATTCGGTATGCTCTTTAATTATTGATTGTTGTAGTTTAAACAATATGGTTTAAAATTCAAATGGAGGTTTGTCTAGCTGAGTGTTACCAAGTTTGTAGGGTTTCGGTTGCCATCGGGAAAGTTTATAGAGTGGAAGTACTTTGTATTGTGGATGATTTTGATGAATGCCATATTTTGTTTGGAAGAAAAAAAAACCCTAATACATTTTTCTCTCTCTATTTGGCGTATTCAGGCTGCCATTAATCTATTCTAATCCGTTACAATTCTTCCTAGTTTGAGCGTTTATCTCTGGTAATTCTTGTGATTACTAGACTAAAGTTTTAAGATCTGATTGGTTTGGGTTATATGGTAGATCGTTCAAGCTGTTACGTCATAAAATCGCCTTGAAACCCTAACTATCCCTAAATTTTCAATCGGTTTCCTATTATTCGTCCTTGGATCGTGTTTTCGTGCAACAATTTATGTGTCGTTGTGTTTAACATTCGTGTTTCTCACCGCCTATTCAATTTCGTTGCTTGTTAATTTGATCTAAAACGTTTATTAGTGGATCATTTTTCCTTAGGGTTTCAAAAATATTATATGTCGTTTGTGGATCGTATCCCTGTTCATGCTACATCACTCAGGTTGGTTTGATTATCCTTGTGATTATTAAATCGATCCATTATTACTTGGTACGATCAGGTGGTCTCTTTGTGCGTTGATTGCTATATTTGTGATGCTTGTTTTTGGTTGACCTGCACTTAACGATTACCAAAACCTCTTTAGGTTTTAATTTTATTCAACTGTAGGTAAACCCTTTCTAGGGTTTTATTGTCATTGCAACTTATCTTGTTTGTTGTTGAACGTGGGTTTTTGAGAGATGAATGTGGGTTGTGATTATAGTCGACCCAAATCTGCTCGTTTCCTATTCTTCTGTCGGATTATTAATCAGTTATGTGATTGCGTTCGAATGGTTTGTTTGGATGCAATGGTGGTATTTTGGATGGTACGGGATGTAATGCACACGTTTGATTGTGGATCTTGTTTTTCTGCAATTCTGTTAAAGATTCAAATCTATTTGGGGCTTGGTGATGTGTACTTGTGGTTAGTTGTTGAAGCTTTTGGTATGGAGAGGGAATCGGGTCGTGTGACGCACCTTCTTGCCTACTCATTATGGCTTCTTCGTGTAAGTTCGTCTTCTTCAGATACAGCTGAGTTAATGATTGTGTTTCCATGCTAGATATTTTCTTGGAGAAGACTCTTTTGTATTGTAATGAAGATGATATGGTTTACTACAATGACTATGAGGCTCAAGTACATTTGTAGAACTAGCTTTACGAATGTCTTATTTCAGCTTGATTAGTTATTATAGTTTTTTATGTTTGTGGTAGTTATAAGAATTGCCTGTCATTCTTATATAGTGGTTATGTTTTTTTGCATTGTGTTGCATGTAAGTGTCCTAAGGGACTGAGATGAGGGAAGTCACCCTCATCCTTTGTACTTCAATGTTTTTTTGTGTAATGCATTTTATCAGGGTGAAAAGTCCCTTTTACCTAAAAATATTTTGTTGGGAAGACCTTGGCGATGTAACGTTAAGGGCGAATATGATCTTCAACAAATCTCTATTTTTTTCTCATGGGAAGGAAGGAGAATTGCTATTGTTTCACCCGAAGTAAAACTGCAATTACCAAAACTCCGAGGTAAGGTTGAAAAAAAGATTTTGAAGGCTGAAGTGGTTGAAGAACACATTGAGAAAGTCTAAAACTTTTAAACTTATGAGCAACATTATAATAAAGCTTCAACTTTACTGTTGGAAACAACAAAGGAAGTTGGTTTGAAGAGTTGTGAAGAGGTTGTGGATTTTAAAGATAATGAAGATGTCAAAGTTTGTAATCGTGATCTAAATATGAATGTTCAAATCGAAGACCTAATTTTTCAATGGTGGTAAATGAGAGAACAAATATTCTAGTTAAACTTTTACTGGAAATTGATGTTTTTCAAGTCTCATCAACATAACCAGTCTTAAACAACTTTTCAACTTTATAATAATAGTGCATACAATTTCTAACATGAAAAGCGGAAGACTTGTGTAAAATATAAAATGTAACAAATTGAGAAAACGTAATGCGATGTTACAAGTCAAAGTTAATAAGGACCAGTTATGACAACTACTAAAAGTCAGAGGACTAAAGAAGACAACTTTCATAATAGTTTCAGCTTTGGCGCCAAAAGCTATTATTCTTCTTTCTACTTAAACCAACCATTCACTTGTATCATATTCATTCTGGATTTCAGTTACAACTTTCTCTCTCAATTCTTGTAATCATTTGTGTAAACCACATCTTACTAATAACAATCCCATTTCGGATCTTGCATCTTGTGAATAGATTCCTAATGTGTTGTTGCAATTGTTGATCACGTTTTCATTTCTTGTTGATTTCTAAACGTGTGTTACAATTGGTATCAGAGCGATCCTTGACCACCATTAATGGCTGAAATTTGTTAGGATTCAGTTATTCCGTTAGCATTCAGTTACACCGATTGAAGATCTTGATATTTTGATCACCCATCACACATACATAAATTCCGGTCAAACTAGACCAACTGTCTAATCGCAAATACGTCTTGATTAATTGTCCGTTTCCATTTCCAAAATACATTAGTTATGAACTGTGTGGTGGTTTGTTGTCCTGGTGTGACTGAATCAGTGGTGGTTAAGAACAGAGAGAGAACATGGTGGAAACAAGATCTGTCATTAATGGTGCTTCTCGCCAAGAAGGCACCAATACCAATACTGGAACACAATCACTAAAGAGTATTGCTACTCAATTGGCAACATTAATGGGGGCTGTGGCTACACTCACTACTGATATGAGACTCATGCAACAAAGATTGAATGGGGATGAAGGCACAAGTCAAAGAAGGGAGGTTCTTGGAAGTCAAACTGTGCAGTACAATGGTCAAAATGGAGGACAGTATGGAAGATTGTCTAAGATTGAGTTCCCTAAGTTTGATGGTGATGATGTTCAAGGATGGTTGTATAGGGTGCAGATGTTCTTTGAGATGGATCAAATTGTGAATGATGAACAAAAGATTAGGTTGGTTTCCATGCATGTGTTTGGAAAAGCTCTTGTTTGGCATACTCAGTTTATGAAGAAGTTTGGAGAGGTGATGACTTGGCCTCTGTGTGAGACTCATGTGAGGAAGAGATTTGAGCCAGTTTTTGAAGATCCAGTGATGGAACTTAAGAATCTCAAACAGACTTCTAGTGTGCAGGTATACCAAGATTCTTTTGAAGTACTGCTGAATAAAGTTGAATTGCCTGAAAAGTATACAGTTAGCCTGTCTATTGGGGGTTTAAAAGATGAAATTGCATATGTAGTTAGGATGTTTGCACCTACTACTTTAACTGATGTGTTCAATTTGGCAAAATTGCAAGAGGCTAATATTTCTGTGACCAAAAGTAGAAGTGCACCTTTGTTGAGTACTCCTAGGCCTAATGTGATGACTGGTAGCAATAACAGAAATGTGAATAACAATTTTAGGAGTAATCAAGTTGTGAGTACCAATACGCCTTTGCCAAATAGGCAGTTTAAGAGATTGACACCACAAGAATTGGAGGAAAAGAGAGCCAAACACCTCTGTTTCTATTGTGATCAAAAATATACACCTGGCCATAAGTGCAGTGGTCAGTTGTACTCTTTAGAGGTGATAGGTGATGAGATGGGAAGTGATGATGAGGATTTGTTGTTAACTGAGGAAGGAGTTGTGAGTTCTTATACTAGTCTAATTGATGAACCTCCACTCATTTCTTTGCATGCATTAACTGGTGTCAATACCTATAGAACAATGAGGGTCAGAGGTGCTGTAAGAAAGAACATGTTGCATGTTTTGGTTGATTCTGGAAGCACTCATAACTTTTTAGATTTAAGTACTGCTAAAAAGTTAGGGTGTAGGTTGACTAAAATATGTCCTTTAGAAGTCTCAGTGGCAAATGGTAATGTGATGAGTAGTTTATATGAGTGTAAGAATTTTACTTGGGAGTTTCAAGGTGTTTCTTATACTTCTGATGTGTTAATCTTACCACTGGGTGGTTGTGAGATGGTACTTGGAATTCAATGGTTGTCTACCTTGGGGTGGGTTAGATGTCACTTTAAGAACTTGATTATGGAATACACTTACAAGGGAAGGAAGATTGTGTTAAGAGAAACTCAACAAACCACTCTCAAGTGGATGCAGGGTAAGCAAAACTATGATAGTAAGGGGGTAACAGCTGAATTGACTGCTATGGCTGTGTGTGAGTACTCTGCTACTTTGTTGAAAATGGATTCTGAGTTGAGTTGTAACAAAGAGTTGAAGAGTTTTCTTGAGGAATTCAAGCCAGTTTTTGATGTACCCAAAGAATTACCACCAAAGAGAACCCATGACCATACCATTCCTCTTATGCCAAATACTCCACCTGTCAATATAAGACCATATAAACACCCTCCACAACAGAAAGATGCAATTGAAGCAATGGTAAAAGAGTTATTGGATTCAGGAGTGATTAGAAACAGTCAAAGCCCTTTTTCATCTCCCATAGTTATGGTTAAAAAGAAAGATGGTTCTTGGAGGATGTGTGTGGACTACAGGCAGCTCAACAAGTCAACAGTTAAAGATAAGTTTCCAATACCAGTGGTGGAGGAATTAATTGATGAACTGCAAGGGTCAAAGTTTTTCTCAAAGCTGGATTTAAGGTCAGGATACCATCAAATTAGAATGCATGAAAATGATGTTTACAAGACAGCCTTTAGAACACATGAGGGCCACTATGAATTCTTGGTGATGCCTTTTGGTCTCACTAATGCTCCATCAACTTTCCAATCTTTGATGAATTCAGTGTTCAAGAAGTTTCTCAGGAAGTTTGTGTTGGTTTTCTTTGATGACATACTAGTATACAGTGATAGCTTGGAATCTCATTTCAACCATTTGAAACAAGTTCTGCAAGTCATGAAGGATAATTCTTTGTTTGCTAAAGAATCTAAGTGTGTTTTTGCTACTTCAAGTGTTGAGTATTTGGGACACATTATATCTGATAAGGGGGTGGCAACTGATCCTAGTAAGATAAAAGCTATGCAAGAGTGGCCAGTTCCAACAAATGTCAAGCAACTCAGAGGTTTTCTTGGGCTAACTGGTTATTATAGGAAGTTTATCAAAAACTATGCAAGTGTGAGCAAACCATTGACTGTATTGCTCAAAAAGAATGCTTTTCAGTAGGATGAATCTGCACAAAAAGCTTTTGAGGCACTTAAAGAAGCAATGGTACAAGCACCTGTGTTAGCCATGCCAAATTTCAACAAGGTCTTTACTATGGAAACTGATGCTTCAGGGGTAGGAATTGGGGCAGTTTTACAACAAGAAGGGCATCCAATTGCATTTCTAAGCAAAACCTTGCCACCCAAACACCAGGCTCTCTCAACTTATGAAAAGGAGTTTTTAGCAGTTTTGATGGCATTAGAAAAGTGGAGGGGGTATCTACTTGATAGACATTTCAAAATAAAAACAGACCATTTCAGCTTAAAATACCTATTGGGACAAAAGTTGACAACTCCTTTCCAAGTTAAATGGCTACCTAAATTGTTGGGATTTGATTATGAAATTTCTTATAAGAGTGGGTCTGAAAATGTAGTGGCAGATGCCTTGTCAAGGGTATCAAGTGGAGTTGAGCTCAATGATGTTTTTCTCACTTCTATTGCTTCTGATCTATTGCAACAAGTCAAGAATAGTTGGGAGCAGGATGTGGGGTTAAAGAATGTTATTCAGCAGATACAAAACAGTACTTATAACAAGAATAAATTCACCATGGTAGATGGACTGTTGAGAAGGAAGGAGAAGTTAGTGGTAGGAGATGATATACAGTTAAGGAAAACCATCATTCAGATGCTATGGGAGGACATTCAGGTACTGCAGTAACTCTGCACAGAATCAAAAGTATGTTCTATTGGAAGGGTATGCAGAAGATGGTCAAACAATTTGTAAGGGAATGTGATGTGTGTCAAAGGGAGAAACCTAATTTGGCAGCTTATCCTGGCCTTATACAACCCCTACCCATACCAGAAAAGATTTGGTCTTCAATCTCCATGGATTTTATTGAGAAATTGCCTAGTTCACAGGGAAAAACAGTCATATTGGTGGTGGTAGACAGATTGTCAAAACAGGCTCACTTCATTGCTATGCAACACCCTTTTACTGCTAGTACAGTAGCTCAGTTGTTCCTTGATCATGTGTACAGATTACATGGGCTACCTGAGTCAATTGTTAGTGACAGAGATAAAATTTTCTTAAGTCATTTCTGGCAGTCAATGTTTAAAACCTTGACAGTGCAACTGAAACTATCTACAGCCTATCACCCTCAAACAGATGGGCAGACTGAAATTGTGAATAAGTGTTTGGAATGTTATCTTAGATGTATGACTGGTGAAAAGCCAAAGGAGTGGGCTGCTTGGTTACCTATGGCTGAATTTTGGTACAACACTAATTTCCATTCAGCCATCAACACAACTCCATATGAGGCAGTCTATGGTCAAAAACCACCCAACCATATTCCCTATGTACCTGGAGATAGCACAGTGGAGGCAGTTGATAGGACAATGCAGGCTAGAGAAAGTGCTTTACAGATGTTAAAGTTTCATTTGCAGAGGGCACAAGATAGAATGGTCAATCAAGCTAACAAACACAGAAGTGACAGAGTATTAGAAGTTGGCATGTGGGTGTATTTGAAACTCCAACCTCACAGACAAGTTACTATAAGAAAAGAACATCAACACAAACTATCATCAAAGTACTATGGACCTTTCATGATCATTGAAAAGATTGGTGCAGTGGCTTACAAGTTGGATTTGCCTTCTACAAGTCAAGTTCATCCAGTTTTCCATGTATCACAGTTAAAATTGTGTAAAGGAAGTGACAACAAAATGGGAGTGCTACCTCATTGTGGTCCAAATGGTTTACTTGCAGCTGAGCCTATTGCCATCTTGGACAGGAAGCTAGCTAAAGTCAATAATAGAGATGTGGTCTATGCCTTGGTCAAGTGGTCAAATCACACAGATGAGGATGCTACATGGGAGAATCTAAATGATTTGTTGCAGAGGTATCCGGAGTTTGAAAACCAAGCTTGAGGACAAGCATTGTTTGAAGGAGCAGGGATTGTTACAAGTCAAAGTTAATAAGGACCAGTTATGACAACTACTAAAAGTCAGAGGACTAAAGAAGACAACTTTCATAATAGTTTCAGCTTTGGCGCCAAAAGCTGTTATTCTTCTTTCTACTTAAACCAACCATTCACTTGTATCATATTCATTCTGGATTTCAGTTACAACTTTCTCTCTCAATTCTTGTAATCATTTGTGTAAACCACATCTTACTAATAACAATCCCAGGATCTTGCATCTTGTGAATAGATTCCTAATGTGTTGTTGCAATTGTTGATCACGTTTTCATTTCTTGTTGATTTCTAAACGTGTGTTACATGCGACTACCCAAGTAGATACGAGATTGACTGACTTTTTCAATTTTGAGTTGCTTTTTGTTGATTTAGAGGCCGTTTGTTTAGGGTGCATGGAATAAAAGAATGGAATTATTTTATAAAACAGTCGTTTGTTTTGAGTTTTTGGTTATGAAACAGTAAATAATACCCTTAGATATGGTATTTGACAAAACCCACCAAGTCCTTTTGGCTTTTTGACAAGTCTTCCGTCATTTTTGACTTTTATACGCAATTCAGGGCTCATTTACGAACCAAACAGGCTCTTAAGCTAGACACAGTAAGGACTACCAACGACTTTCATTTTACCTGCCACATTAGCTTTCTCTCTCCGAAAACCTACAGACGATTTGTTGCCACAGTAAAAGCAACCTTCATTTTTTTTTTCTTTTATTACAAATGGTCAAAAATATTGGAAATAGAGGAGTGTTCATTCGGTCGGAACAAAGATCGAAAAAAAAAAAAAAAAAAAAAATGATCGAATGAAGGGTGATCGAAACCTCACGGAATCGATCACCTAGTCGGTCGACTAGTCGATCTCTCCTCTTATTGCGCCTAGCCTTAAAGATGTATGTTTCCATATGATTCATTAAAATATTTTGATTGAATGATAATGTTGAAATGTGGAAGTGATACATGTGTTAAGCGGTATAATAATTACATTATAATCAGATTCTTTAGGGCGGAGAAAACGATTTTGATGGACATTTTCTAACAACTACAATAATCGATCAGATATTTCATTGATTCGTAAGCCTATAGTAAAAGTGCAACATGACTGAAGATAAACTGATAAAGTAAAGATGAATATGAATATCGAAGTATCCATGTAATGTAAAATATCTTTAACCAAGTCTAACTAACGTTAATAAACAAATGTATAATTGAACTTAAGTTGCAAGGATACAGCATTAGCAGTCAGTCAGTCAGCATCACTTGAGCATATTCATAGTTGAAGGTAAACCAAACTAAACTAAATAATGTACTAGTAGCCTTTTCTAACTATCTTATAATAGAGGGATGAACTTCCCTCATATTAATTATTTTAAGATTTCCATATATATAATTTTAAGCAAATACAAGTTACAAAGCATTAGTTACAATACTTAAAGCACAAATAAAAATACAAATCTTACTACAATTAATACACAACTTAAAACACCCCTTCACAAAAGAGTGCATGTCTCTAATCATGATGTACAACATTTGCTTCACATAAATGACCATGTATAACGATTCTGATACAAGCTTCTTGACCAAGATACCATTTTCAGTTCTTTTCCACACTCCTACATTAACTAACATTCCAAATGCTCCTTTCATTCATGGTTGACCCAATAATGGTTGGCCTCATCTTTGTCCATATGTTACATGTCATCCCTGAAAGAGATAAAATATACATAAATTTTAAGCAATTGGTGGTGTTTTCTTTGTGGCCTCAATGGTAGCGAAGAAAACCCTCACGTCACTCCCCAACTCTCATCACAACAATAGACTCGATCAAAACACATGAAATAAAACAATTATCTCACCAAGAAAACCCATCATAGATCTTAATCAAAACACAAACACGACTCGAATATACAAAATCTCAGGTTCATTTCATCAAAACAAAAGATCTTTAAGATCTTACATATTAAACCCATCATATGTGTAGTGTTTAGCTCATCTTTTGTATCCGAAAATAAAGATTGTATTATAACAATTAAGTTACATACGATCTTTGTTTTGGTCAAATACACAACAAAACTATATCCGTAAATGAAAGAATGAATTATAACAAGAGTGTTATAATCATTACTTTCAGTCGGCTTAAATACAAACACAAAAACAAAACAATTCCTACCCGAGACCATTTTAATATGATCTTGAAGCCGTTTACTTTGAAGCTATGCCACGAAATATTGAGCAAGAAAGATATAGGTGGGCTCTTGATTATGGTTGTGTTTTGATTAAACACGAAAGGTGTTTTGTGATTTGTGTTAATCGCTTGATTGATAAAGATTAAGACTGAGATGAGTTCACTCGAAGAACACAAGAGAATATTTGTTTTTGTTATAGACAATTGTAGTGAGGATCAAAGGGAGGATTTGAGATTAGTTTTTGGTTGGTGGCTGCAACAGAAAAGATTAGGGTAATAAAGTGACTGTAAATGTGTGTGAGAAGCGTGGTTTAGTAGATGGGTGAAAGTTTTTAATGTTTTGACTTATTTTAGGTAACGATTATAACATTAAAAGTGCAATTAATTTGTACGTATTGTTGATAGCTTATTTTAGGTAACGATTATAACATTAAAAGTGTAATTATTTTAGTTTTTTCATCGTCAATTTATATGCATTGTTGATGGCTTCTGTTTTGTCAACTTTTAATTATTGATTTATCTCTTTTTTTTTGTACCTAATAAATACCTTAAATGGAAGGCCACGCCTTTATTCCTTTTCACAACAGAATCAATATGGTAAATTGATAATGATGGTAAATTATGGTTTTGTTAGAAGACCACTTAAAAGTTAGCTACATAAACATATGGACCACGACTTTTTCTAAGTTAAAACATATATTAAAAATCGTAAAGTTTATTTTAATTCTCAAGACATAGTTCAGTGTTAAGTTTTTTTATTCATAACCAACTTCTTAAATGAATACGTCTTGAAAACATACCATTATTCTCAACATGTATGGTTCTTCATCTATTTGTTAGTGTTTTGCCTTATCTCATGGATTATGATTATTTTTATACCTTTGGCTTTTGTGCTAATAAAATGATAATTATTATACAAGAAATTATTTTTTGTTTTGCGACCATACATCAGTTACTAATCTTGAGTTACGTGTTCTGAATGTTGTCGCCCATCTATTATAGAGGTATTGATTATATTAGCGACCCGTGTGAATTAAATCAGTTACTCAACAATTTACTAAAAAATTACGCAATCAAGATACAATTCGTGCAACGCACGGGTTCGACATGCCTCTTATTCTTTAAAATGCATTAATAAGTGTCTTAAAAATTTATTAGAAAAAGCATCATTAGCATTATATTAGGTATCGATTCTTATTTATTTATTTAGATGTATACTACTTTATAATGTATTTAAAACATTCCAAAAATGAAAGGCTTAATTTTTCTAAGACAACGCACTTGCTTAATAAAATGTCATTCATGGATTATTGTAGTATAAATATGTGTAATATGTAATAAAACATATATTTTCCCATTCAACACTTTACACATTTGCATTATTTCTCTTTAATAAATGCGTCCCAAATTTTATAGAAATGTTTATTTGATTTTCGGTTGATTTTTTCCGAAAATTTCAAAATGTGTCTTGATTGGTTCTCGACGAACTCATAACCGATTCTTCTCTTGGGTTTTTCTTAAAGCTTCAAGTGACTCCAAAGCAACCACGTTACACCATAAGCTTCCATGTTTGCCATCATGGTATGGTTCTTCGCTATTACCCGCCTCAAATGTTGGCAACAACCAAAAAACATTTTGGATAATGCATCATCTTCACTTGCCTGTTGCACAAACCATAAACGCATGCAATTATGCAATTTTGAAGAACCAGCAACATTCGATAAATTCATTATCAACTCGAAATTTGCCATTGAAAATAAAATATATAAAAAACCAAATGGTTCTATAACTCATTATCAAACAAGTATCAAATAAATAGGCCAAACATTATTTATGTAACATATTAATATTAACGTATTACATATGAAAAGTCTTTTCTAAATATAACATATTAGCATAAACCTCTTTACATGTATTCTTATAAGGTTAAGTAACTATCTAAAATAATAGGAACTTAATGACCAAACATTTAGTTATGAAAAATTAGTCACAATCCGTGTATCGCACTGGTTGAATAAGGCCTCGTAAAACTAAAAACACACTATTCAATACATAAAATTAATACACGATTTAATTCACCCCTTCACCAAATTATACAACTCTTTAACCACAATATATAATCTATTAAGCTTCCAAAACATAAATCTGAAATCAAGCAGCTCAAAATAAATTAACATTTGTTTGCTGGAAAATTTAGTCACAGGGTACCCGCCGCCGCATCGCGCGGGTACCCTGCTAGTACTATACAAATAATAGGTTAATTAATAGACCCACTTGACGATTGATAAAATAATTTCATGCAACTTCTATAACCTAACTATCATCTAGCACGACGTTTATCGATGGCAACCATATTCATGCCAGTTCCTCTCATAACGTATCGTTTTATTGCCATCAACTGTCGACTAGTTAATATTTTGTTTCAATGATATAATATCGTTCATTGTCATACTGTGCAATGATCGTCGTTGTTTCAATTCGATCTATTGCTTTCTACATTACTTATATAAAGCAGATCAACGCATGATTTGATACTTTTTCATTTTCAGCTCTACGTTTTAGAGATTCTTTGTGGGAAACGTCGATTTTTAACAAACATACGAATAGTATATACGCATGTAATTGATGATTTAACTGTTAACACAACATGAATGATAGACTCTTTATACGAATTCGCCGTTATAAAACATACGTAAGAGATAATAATTTCGTAGTAGTAAAATTCCAAGCACATATCACTTTGTGGGTTGTTTGGTTCAGCCCTAGATGATTCCATATAGTTTTTTTTTTTTTTTTTTTCCTTTGACTTTTTGCTTAGCTCCTTTTGTGAGCTTTCAATAAAGCTTTACTCTTCCACGTAACAATATTAGAATCTGATAATATACAAAGATCATAAAATAGTTTATCATGTTAATTAAATATGAGAGTAAATTATGCATTTCACGGCTATTTGAACTTGCGACGGGTATAAAAAACATGTAATTAATCCTATTTATTTTGTACTTTATTCACAATCATAACTTTTCATAAGCCATTAACATCATCCATTTAATTTCGATTAAAAACAGTGAATATTCACTGTGAATACGCAACTAAGCCCCATCGTTTGTTTGTTTATATAATTTTTTATATTCAACGTTGATGGTAATAAATATTTTTTTGTGTTATATATTTGATAAAAATTGGGGCTTTTCACTACTACACAAAAATCTCATTTGCTACGGTTTTTAAGGCCATTTACTACGGTTTTAAAACCGTGGCAGATATGAGCGTACCAAAAAATGAAATCGTTTTTTGCTACGGTTTTAAACCGTGGCAAATAATGATTATTTGGTACGGTTTTTTATCAAACCGTAGCAAATTTCTTCCACTACTAACCACACATACTTTTCTTGTTTGCTACGGTTTTTTATTAAACCGCACCAAAATCTATTTCTTTAATAAAAAAAATAATTAAATTTTGTTTTCCAAAACCTGCAACCAAACACTCCCACAAGACCCAAACAGTACTCCAGCATACACAAACAATATTCAACAAATTCAACATCCTATATAAACATCGACGAACGCAACATCCGAGTTGGAAAAAGTGTTATCCATTACAATTGCTTTAAACGTCATCATCATGAAAATATAAAACGTTAACTATTGAGCAGCCGTTGTATCTAAGGGATGAACTACAGCCCTACAAAACTCGTTCAACGTCATATTGGCCACTGAGTCTATCTCCAACGGTTTTAGAATGCGTGTGTCATCCCAAAGCTGTAAAAACAAATAGAGATATATCAAAGTCTTGAACAAACACTTATATACTAAGTCTTGCAACATAAGCTTCATAAAATGGTATTAATTCTTATGCTAGATCTATTTTCAAGTGATAATTTAGCAAACTATTTTGCACACCCTGCTAGTTAGACTAGTGATAATTTAGCAGGATCTAATTCCAAGGACCTGAAAGGTAATACATTTATACGAATATAGATCATGATCTAAATACTGCACCACTCTAATGATTAAGTGATAGCAATAGGACATACTCTGATTCAGATTCAGAGTCTGATTCCTCTTGTATAACCGACAGCAACGGAATATGAAATTGGATTACTTTCTCACGGCGTGTACTTCAACCCTTGAATAGGTCTCTCAAAACTGGTTCTGCCAGTCCTTTTTTCACATCTAGAATCTGAAAATTGGGAATCATAATAGTTAACTACATATATTAAAAAATACTATAATTTCATATTTATATGGAATCAGCTGAACATATGATGTTAGCATTACCTTTCCAAAAGTAGAACAAAACTCTAACAATTGCAATGCGTTACCAGCATCTAACAATTGCAATGCGTTACCAGCATCTGGAAATTATTAGAAAAGCCACCGTGTTTGGCAATTGTTAGAATTCAGTTACCGCATTCAAATGGGACATGCCAAATACGCTATTAAGAAGCACAAATATTTAAGAGCAAATCACCACAATTGGATAAAGAAAAATGGAATTCATATAATCATACCAAACATTCACCTAATTTACCTATCATATAACATGACTAAAATAAAAAAAATAACATCAACACAACCATACACACCTTGGCAGCTTCCTTGACTTGAGCAACTGATGAAGCTTGGGCAGAAATACTCACCAGTCACCACTACAGCTTTGCCAGGAAAACTGCATGAAATAAATCAATAGATAAGCAATAAGAACTAGTATTTTGGGGGAGCAAATACCTCAATAGAGTAACAGTGAGCTCACAATCCAATCAATAATAATATATTCTGTTGGGGTTAACTCAAGAAAAAATACAAAGACACCACATATGTTACCAACTTACCATTATCATAACTCCAATATGTATCCCATTACAAATGCAAATAAGGCAATCAACACCTGAAACCATCATTTTGTTTTTAACAAACTCAAAAAATGCAGCCAAAAAAATGTAATTATAACTGACCAAATATAATAGTAAGCCATTTACGACAAATACTAAACCATCATTTTTCAACCATGTGTCCATCCAAAAAGCATATGCTTTTTAGTGTGCCCATTTCCTCTAAATATTCAATAATTCTTAGGGTCTGTTTGCATTACATTTTGAAAGTAATATTCTAATATATCAGAATAAGTAGACTTGTAACATATTGGTGCTGTTGGGTACTTTTTGGCATTTTCAAACCAATTTGTTTCTAGATGCCTAAATATACATGTAGAAACAGTTACTTATTCTAGTGCTTCCAAAACGGGTCGTGTTTTTGGACTATGCAAGTGAAAGACTGCGTAAAAGACGTGCATTCTTGACTCTTCCATAAACCAGGGTGGCGAACTTTAGATTGTAACAAGATGACATCATATAAAATATTGGAGCTACCATCAATTGATAGCAAATCTATGTTACATTTTGTTTCGCATTTGCATACCGTACCATGTACAATATTTGTCCTTTCTTTTGGTTTTTCTTATCTTTGTTTCCTATATAATGTTTTACTAAACTCACATGTATTAATCTGCTACATTTTTCAGAAGAAAAAAAAACTTACAGATATACAATCAGTTAGACTCATAAGACATGTTTAGGCCAATGCTAATGGCTTGGTTGGTTGACCCCTTAGCCGAATTGGTGACCGCGTTTCCTCCATTAGCTAAAATGTATGATACAACTAAACCGCTGTGCGCCTATTTAAAAACTACGGCGTATACTAAAACCTATAAAAAGTTAAAAAAATAATAATAATAACCGACTACAGCATAACTCCCTGTGTCCCATGTTATCTGTACATTTTGAATAGGGCGCCAAGATTACCACATATGACATATACTTAGGAATGGAACCAGTGGCTATGATTCGAGTATGTGAACAATCAAGGCCCAAACACAAAATTAATTGAATAATATCACACTACCCAAGCACGTATTTGATAACTTTACATGAATTAGGAATCGATCCTACCACAACCAAAATAATTAGGGAAATAAATAATGCATCTATCAACCCAAATTTAACACAATATAAATTGAAAAAAGTTTCATACCACGATAGACTAGCTTATGTATAGCTTGATTTTGCGATCGAAACAAGAAAAGGCTGCGAGAAAACCACCTAATCAATAACAATAAGATTAGAGGTTAGATTGATGTGAGAATCGGTCAACATAGACACGACACAAAACGAAATCAATATAACTCTCACTTATACCCATTTAAAGTCTTAAACTTGTCAATTTTGGTTCAGGATGCAAGATGTAGACACAATGATATTACAACTAAAATTGAAAATTAAAACCTTAACTTTTAAAAAAAAATGCAAACTTGAACCAAAATACACTAATTTCACAAATAATTACTAGTGTGAGGTCATATAACTATATAAGAACCAATTATACAAATTGTTGTGAATGTGTACTCACCATGGATCCAGAAGCTTTAAGAAACTAGTTTAAACCTGAACTCAAAAAAACCCAAGTTACATTCATATCAAACCCCAAGAATAAAAGAACCCAAATGGAATTAGCCCCAAGAACTTCGAGTTGATAATAAGACTAATGTTGGATGATGTTTATACCTGATTAATTAGTGCTCGACTTTAAAAAATTCGTGAAGAAGATTGATGAGTCAAAACACCATATCTATATTGGAGGAATTATGGTTTGAGGCTGCAAGTGAAAAAAACTAGGTTTGGTGTGAAAAAGATGGGTGGAGGATGTGAGATCTATTAGGTCAAGGATAAAAGATGGGTGGAGGGAGGATTTGATTTTGGGTAAAAACTTAGGCGGGAGTTGTGAAAAGTTGAGGAGAGGGAGATTTTATTTTGAGCAAAACTTAAGGGGGTGCTTGGTTGAGGGTAATTGGGGGTGGGGAATGGCAAAGGAAATGATTAAACATGCCTAATTAGAACTAGGAAATGCAATCATTGTTTAGTATTGGGTAATTGGCCATTATCTAGTAAATTGGGAGGTATGGTAATGATTACCCACCACCACCACCAGCAGCCACAACAAGCAGTAGCCACCACCACCACCAGTCACCACCACCACCAGTCACCACCACCAGCAGCCACCACCACCACCATTAGCCACCACCAGCAGCCACCACCATTAGCCACCACCAGCTACCACCATTAGCAACCACCAACACTAGCAGCCACCACCACCACCACCACCAGCCACCACCACCACCAGCAGCCACCACCACCACCAGCAGCCACCACCAGCTACCACCATTACCAACCACCACCACTAGCAGCCACCATCACCACCAGTAGCCACCACCACCACCAGCCACCACCACCTCCAGCATCCACCACCACCACCAGCAGCCACCACCATTAGCAGCCACCACCACTAACAGCCCCACCACCACCAGAAACCACCACCAGCAGCAGCCACTACCACCACCATCTACCAGCCACCACCGTCACCACCAAAAGCAGCCACCACCACCAACAACCACCACCACTAACCACCACCACCACTACTTTAGAGGTTAATGTATTTTTCTCAAGCCAAGCACTATCAAAGATAATGATAATCTACATTCCATTCCTTTGCATTCCCATTGCCTTTCCCTTTCCCATTCCCCAATTTGAACCAAGCGCACCCTAAGTGTGGACATGTAAAAATGCATGGTTTAAAAGTCTCGTAAAGGCGTGAAGCTTGGTCATGTTGTCATATCGTTTTATGCCAGTTTTTTTATAAACTCGATATCTATAAAATATGATATAAATATATAAATAGTTTCATATTTTGTGTCGCTTTATGTCACGCTTTATAAACGCAAGAGCTTCGCTTTGACCGTAAAGTACCACCACGCCACGCCTCACACTATTTATAACCTTATAAAATAGTTACAAATAATGTGACACATTGCAATAACTTATAAATAACTTATAAATAGTTCAAATTATTTATAAATAATTTAAATTACTTTATAAATGATTAAAATTTTATGTAGACTAATTATAAATGATTAAAATATGATGTCGTTATGCATGAGATGTTAAACGGATGAGTCGATATGTAACACCCCAACCCGACAAGGGTCAAACGTCACATCATGGTGTCAATCAGAACATAATAAACGCAAGCGGAAGTCTTAAATAAATAACTACAAGTCGTGAAACCATTAATCTTCTAGGGAAATACAAAACTGCTAAAATCCTTAAACGAAAATAAAATAAGCAAAACATAAATCTCGATCTAATTCCAAATGACAAGGAAAACTATGGTTAGGTCGGTCTACTAAAAGCTCCTACTCTCATCACTCAATCCCAGCATCCCGCTTAATACCTGCCGCATGAAAAAGAAAACTCAGGAAGCTAACGCTCAGTGAGCATATATAAATAATGAAAAGCAATAAGTCAAAAATGAATAAGCGAAATGAACCTAACGAAAACCTGCTGAACAAGATGTTAACTAAGATAAGGACTGAATAGGGTATTAAGGAATACCCTAGTTTTTGTTGTTGTTTAATGTGTTATTGTTGTTGTTGTTCGTTTGTTGTTCATCAGAAAGTATCATCTCAACTCGCCCGTTTAACATCTCATGTATAACAATATCATATCGACTCATTTGTTTGACATTTCATGTATAACGATATCATTAAATCATGTATAACGATATCACATAGACTCATCCGTGTATCATCTCATGTATTAAGATATCATCTCGACTCACCAGTTTAACATCTCATGTATAACGATACCAAGTATCCTTTCAACTACTAAGGTCCTATTGGTGCTAGTCGGTTACGTCCTACCAACAAAAGACTCAATACATTACATTCCTAGTCGGACCTTAACGGTATTTGGCACTCATCTAAACTCGCATGTTTAACATCTCATGCATGCATAACGATACCATCATGTCATGTATAACGATACCATCTCGAATCATCTAAACTCGCCTGTTTAACATCTCATGCATGCATAACGACAAAAATTTCTCTTACGATAAACATGCTCGAGACAAAAATAACGCTGCTCATGTTTCTGAATGGGTTGATTCCATCTGAGCTTAGTCCAAAAGAACCGGCCAAATACTATTTGCTTTCAACTTTAACAACTTCAAAACAGCTGAAAGTAAGAAAAAATTCTTGCAACCTTCGTACGCTGGTTTCTCTGCATCTTCAAACAATTGTTGTAAATCTTCTTGATCAATATCACCGTCATTAGTCTCTAAAACATGCAACAACTCTTTTAAATTTTCATGTTCATCATTAATGCAAGAATCATTGTTTTCATTAGTATTTGATACATGATTTGATGTGCTATTATCAAATAGTGATTCCCATGCTCTGACCAACAAGTATATTTACGGACAAAACCATATTTGTGCAAATGAAACTCAATTGCTTTGATATCAGTATAGGGTACAAAATTTTTACATTTCGAACATGGACAAAAAACTCAATTGCTTTGATATCAGTAAATGGGGGAGTGGTTTTTGAATTTGTTTTTTTGCTGCAATTATATAAGACACCGTAGCAGAAAAGAAATCAATTACTACGGTTACAAAGAAACCGTAGCAGAAAAGAAATCAATTACTACGGTTACTAGGAAACCGTAGCAGAAAATAAATAAATTACCACGGTTACTAAAAAACCGTAGCAGAAAATAGTCATTTGCCACGGTTTACAAATAAACCGTATCAGATTACAGAGCAAACTACTGAACCGTGCCAAATGAGCATTAGTTGCCACGGTTTTAATTAAAACCGTACCAAAAAACGTTTTTTGCTACGGTTTTTATTAAACCGTATCTAAATACCGTCTCAAATAATACTTTGTGTAGTAATGTTTGCATATATATCTTTCCGAAAATGCAAAATTGCATATATATACAAAGCATGCATAAAAACCATTGTAAAATGTGCATAAAAAACTTGTACAAATGCAATTATTCATTTTGGGAAGGATATATATGCATTTTTTGCCTAAAATTAAATATAATTGGCACGTAGCCAACCAACCGGACCAAGAGCCAAATATTATGACGGCTTGTTGACTTAATAATCTCTTTTTCTTTTCTTTTTTTACGAGTAAAATGTAATATGTTTGACTTATGGTAATTGTTATGTGGCATTTTGGAAAGCTAGCTTGAGCGTGGATGACAAAACTCAAAATAAAATAGAGCTAAAAAACACATCTAATGGTTTTTATATGTAGAAATGTTATACACCAATCATGTTGAAAAAATTGTTATAAATTGACAGGAAGTTAAAACAAATTTATTATGTTTATTTTTTTATTTTTTAAAGAGCTTGAAATAGTCCACTGTAGCTTGTTTAAGTTTAATTGGTCACTACAAGAAAAAAGGGCTTTAGTGACGACAGGAAAATCATCACTAAAGGTGGAAAAGTCGACTAAACCGGTTTAGTCACGAAAATTATGGTCGTCACTTGTCGTCACTATAGCTCCGTCACTAAGTTAATAGTGACGAAACTGGAATTTGACACTAAATTTAGTGACAAGCTAAAGTCGTCACTTATGGGTATGTGACAACACATTTCGTCACTTAATTTTCGTCACTGAAGTGGCTAAAGTCGTCACTATTTGATGCGATTAGTGACGAAAGAAAGGCGTCATTTTTTGTTGAACCAAACAGAACCTTAATGTTCAATAGTGACGAAATACCTCGTCTCTAACTATTGTTTCCATCACCTGTAAAAGGCTACATCCTATTAGTCAATAATTACATCATACCAACCAAAGAGGAAATGCGAAACATTTGTTTAATCGATACTCAATACTAAGCAAATAATATATCCATACTTAGAGCGGAAACATCACAATTGTTTCAACCAATTATCCCATTTGTTTCCAACAATAAAAGTACAAAAGAAAATAAAGAGTATCTTGTTGGCACTAATTGTTCCTGTAAGAGAATCAATACATCCTATCTTCCAAATATACTAGTATTATATATCTTCCATCTACTTATCAATAAATAGATAATAAGCAATGAAATAGGCTACTTGGGCAGATGTGAACTGATATGCAGACCCACAAACAAACCAATGGGATGTTATTGTGACATGTTAATTTAAACATACAATCTGAATAGAGCTTATACAATCTGAATCAATAGAGCTTATACAATTTGAATCAATGAACAAAACCAACTAGATTAGAATACCTTTTCATTATCATCAGTGTCATTGCCATCATCATCAGTGTCATTGCCCATCACCTACAGGAAACAATGTAAAATTTGAAATTTTCAGTATCAAGCAGCTAGTTGCCACAAAAGTTTTGCTATTGATCCAATATCAACAAATAATGGTCCGCTCTAAACTGGATAGTTTTTTTTAGGTCTTTTTGGGCTTCTTCTCGGTGCACATTTTGGTTTTAACAAAAATGCTTTTTCAAAGAAGATTATTCCAGGCTTGATTTCTAGTATTTAATTCTATAAAATTTAATATTGAAGGATCCGAAAACTAGTGACTGGTGGTTGTACATGGGGAGCAAATTGATAGGATATTGGCCACATAAGCTATTCCCATACCTTAGTGAATTGTGCAGTTACCTGAGAAAATGTTATATAGGATATTGAGGACTAAAGTTAGGGATTACAGTGCAACTACAAAAAGCATTTCAAGCATGCCCTACTGGCCTAAGTTTAGAACTGAAGTCACGGAATGCATATAGAAGTGAGAGACGTGCTAAAGATGTATAGCAGATTGGCAACTTCCCTAGGTCTGTTACAACTACTTTCTATTCCAGAAACAGTACGGGAAGACATAGCCTGGAGCAAACTGCAGACAAGAACCGGTGGGTGACTGGTCTATCCTAAGCCATAACCATACAGTCGATCTACATTGGAGTTTCGAGTTAATAAGAAAAACGTCGCATATACTTTCATGATAACTTTCATCATAGATGCCCAAATATGAGATATGAACTTACATTTCCTGATCTCTATAGGCAAGTAAAATTACTTCAAATATGAGATATAAACTTACATTTCCTGCAGATTGCCATGCGGTAAAGTGCTTCAACATAAAATTCACTTTTTTGTAAGGCTGACGTGCTCTTTTTGTAGTTTGAGATGATTTTCCTTCAATTCAAGATGATCTTTCTCTAACTGCTTTGATTTTTCCTTTTCTGAATTGAGATCCATTCGTAAGCTTTCAGTCTCAAAATTATGCCTAGTAGAAGCTGATCATCCCCTTATATGTCCCGGAATATGACCTAGTACTTCCATGAAAATCTCAGCCGATGTACTGGAAGAACTAGCTTCCTTATTTTGTAAATCACACTAGATAACAAAAGAACATATCATTATTTTGTAAATCACATTGAGAAATGATTCTAAAGAATAGTGCCAAAGATGCAATAGTAGAAAATACCCAAAGCTCATCAGCCTTATCATTGATCATTGCTTGCTTCTTTCTTGAAAAATGGGCTATCTTGAATCCTCCAATCATCGTTACTTCTTCCCCTCGTTTCCTTTTATGTTTTAAATTATAATCAACAGTATTAACCAATGCAAAACACACTGTTTTATGAAGGGCTGAAAGTAATTTTAGTCTCATCTCATATACATGTTGTTATATCCAAACACTCTAAACTTTTTTGCTATCTGCTCTGCTATAAACACATAACTGAAACAAATAAGTAAGCAATCCAAAACCCCCTCTAAGTAGTTGTTTGGAAATATGCAACTCCCAACCAATTGCACTAACAATTTCACAATTGCCTAAATTTTAAAAGAATAATATCTCGTCACACTTACCCCGTGAATTACCCTTGCAACCGACTTCGTGCCATTAGTAGGTGGAATCTCATTACAAGATCTGTTCTGCTTATTTGTAGTGCTTATTTTCTGTGAGATTAAAAGAAAAAGAATGGGGTTATTCAGTTTTATATGTCAACACTGCGTAACATCAGACATATAGTTAGTTTTATATGTAAACTTTACAATAAAACTACATAAACAAATAGTTTTATATTCAGACATATATTCAGTTTTAAATTCTAGAGCATATAGCAAAGAGAAAAGTAGTATTCGAAACAATCCAAGACAATAAATTAGAAGTGGTATGTTAGAACTTGAAACTCTTCGCTCGCAAACCTTTCACATAGGAGGACCCACTCCGCAACCTTTACCCCATTTGGCGGATGTGTGGTTGCCTCCTCTTTAGTAGGGTACTTCAGGTATTGCTTGTGCAATCTGTATTGCCTGCTTCTATGGTGGCTCGCTAGCTGTGTTCCCATAGCACGTACCATTGTTGGGCATGTAAATTTAAAATTTGAGTGTTCCTAAAAAAAACATAGCTCAAAATCCATTAATAGATTATCAATTTTGCTACAACCTTGTTCTATTAAAGTTGTCATAAATAGTTGAGACATAGCTAAAAATCCATTATTAGGAGAAAAAAAATTACCGCGCACTTGCTCATGATATCTTGTTTCAACGAATCAGGTTGTTTTGTCCAAGTACTTCCATCAAACACAGCACGTTCTCGCACCACACATCCACCCTTGGTGATAAATATTTGGCTATCGTCCCCAACTATACGTCCTGCACATTCGTCAACCTCAAAAACCAATTTTCTTTGATTCGATCTGCTATTTCTATTTGCACTCAAAGCTCTTGATTCCTTCCTAGTAATAGCTGGACCTACATAGAGTTGGTTGAAATAAGAATCGATATATTATTCAATGAAACACATAATATTAGATTAAGAAACGCACCATTTGAATTTGAGCCAATGTTTTCTTGGTGATGAGCACTTGTGTCTGTATTAGTTTGCGGAGAATCAACTACATGCTCTAGTTCTTGGTGATCTTCCTGATACAGGTTCTCCGTTGTCACATTATCTTCATGTATAACCGATCCTTTATCTTTAAACTGCAAATAGCCATGTCCCTTATGGATACGCTGACTATCATGATTAATACTTGCGTTTTGCGGATCAGGCCTTTTTAATACTCCTTTTCCAGGTCCTTTAATGAGCTCATTAAACTCAGAATATATCATTTTGGAAGGGTTTTTACTCTTCACAGAATGA
The DNA here is from genome assembly GCA_019973895.1 of Chrysanthemum seticuspe. Taxonomy (NCBI): domain Eukaryota; kingdom Viridiplantae; phylum Streptophyta; class Magnoliopsida; order Asterales; family Asteraceae; genus Chrysanthemum; species Chrysanthemum seticuspe. The sequence goes on from BPTQ01000004.1 coordinate 301,821,120, forward strand.
TCATAAATCTGCATTTAAAGAAACAGAAGAAGATTAAGGATGGAAAAGTCATCAATCGTATGAAGACTAAACTAAAAAACCATAAAAATAAAAAGGTCGTTGGACTCGCTCAAATATCATCTCCTTACCATGTGATTTCTAATGGAAGAGTGGATTCAAAAAAAATTTACTTGAGGTTAAGGAACTAACTGATTGAATAAGGAACACTACCAAAAAAAATTACCTTGTTTTCTCCTACCTTTTGCTTCAAGTTTTGATCACGTAAGTTCATCATCCATTCATTATTTTGACTTACCCTGGCATTCATCTTTCTTTGTTCCTAAATAACATATCAAGGCAGGAAGTGTTAGTGAGTTACTACACCTGTAGATCGTCTCCATATTAACTGGAATACTTGAAAGGTCTACCTACCAGAATCAGGAAACAAATCCTAAACAAACTACCACTAACACAGCTACTAGATAAATTAAACGACGTGGTTTCCTAATGGTATTAACTATAAACTGCATTCCAATCTTTTTTTAGTATAGTAGCCAATATAAACAACTATAACCTAGTCTTGGTATACTAGCATGAGTAAAAAAAGACAACTTAGACCCAGAAGATGGTTTAATCGACAAAGAACCAATCATTTAGATTATAACAGAAATTTACCTTGTTTTTCACTAGCGTTTGCTTCAACTTCTGATGACTTGGGTTCACCATCGCTTCATTATTTTGACTTCCCTTAGCAGTCATCATTCTGTGTTCCTATATAACACAATTTGAAGAAATAGTTACTTATCCATCAGATGTTAATTATACAATTAAGGGTCATACTACTTAGCCTATAGTGTCAACTGAAGTAGCATGTCAATATCTTTAACACTATTACCCAAAGATGGTGCTATTTCTAAGCTCGAATCTGATAAAAGAGTGGTGCATCTAAAGTAACAGAACATCTTATCCCTAATACACAAGATAAGTGAAAAAGAAATCAACTCGAGAGCTACAAATTATGAAATAAATAACTACCCCCATCTAATAGTTTAGAGTAATTTGGAAACTAAATTATTAAACAATTTAACAGTGTGGCATCCAACAATTACTCCACAAAGGTATGCCTTAAGAACCCCTAAGCAAGATAATTACTGATACTCAATTTGAAAATGTTGAGCATCACAAAGCAGGTGTTTGTAACTAGCCACGGTTCATTGCTGACACGTAAGCATTTATGAATCTGTTATGCATAAGTTGGTTGACATGTCGTCTTTTAATCCAGCTTCACTTAAATCACATGCTCTGTAACCACCAATTGGACGCCCTTTGCTTGAGAAAACAAAAATTTCACCATCAGGATGTAACATTTCATTGTTGCGTTCAATCATGTTGAACACAGTGTCAACATCATTGAGATACATAGAACAAAATGTCACACATTCATTTTCTATATATCTTTCAGCTATGCATGCTACTGGACGAGCTTTGTTTGTAACATATCCCTTTAAAATACGCATTTTCCTAATGAAACAAAAAGTAATTGGTATCAAGACAGTTAGGAAGTTTTAAGACATTTGATAAATATGATTACCTCTCAAATGGGAACATCCATCGATATTGGGTCGGACCTGCCATCTTTGCTTCATAGGGTAAATGGACCAAAAGATGAGTCATAATGTCAAAGAACGAAGGAGGAAATATTCGTTCCAGCCTACACAAAATGACAACAATTTTCTCTTCTAGTTTCTCAAGAATATCTAGGTGCATAGTGCGTGAGCATATTATCCGGATAAATTCGCTTAGCTCATATAGCACGAAACGAACCTCCTTTGTTAAGCAACCCCTAATTGACAAAGGTAAAACTCGTTGAATGAAAACATAAAAGTCATGACTTTTCATGCGAGACATTTGAAGTTCTCCCTCTTTTACGCACCTAGATATATTTGAGGCAATTCCATCCGGGAATTTGAGTGACATGAGCAAGTTTAGTATCTTGTGGTTCTCATCCTTTGTCAAATGGTAGCAAGCCATAGGAATCATGAATGATTCACCTCTTTTTTGTAGATGTAAGCTTTTCTTCAACCCTAGGCCCATTAGATCTTGACGATATTTCCATGTGTCTTTATTCTTACCCTTTATGTTAAATAATGTTCCCGTTAGACTTTCCGTCACATTCTTAATGACATGCATGATATCGATGTTGTGTCTCACTTTTAGTTTAGCCCAATACGGAAGATTAAGGAACACACTTTTCTTTTTCCACCCTCCTTATTCTTCTGAATACTTACGCTTCTTTTTGTTAACAAAGGAATGCGTGCCACCAATGGAACAATCAATATCATGCAAAACTTCATCTCCATATTTAGGTGCAATCGGTTCCCGATCATCCACTGGCCCGTCAAAATTCTTTTTATCCTTTCGCCATCTATGTGACAATGGTAAAAATCTTCGATGTCCCATGTAACATACTTTTCTACCGCATTTCAAATATTGAGAAGAAGTTTCATCCATACACGTTGGACAACCTTTGTAACCCTTAACAGTCCAACCAGAAAGCATGCCATACGCTGGAAAATCATTTATAGTCCACAACAGGGCCGCACGTAATGTAAAATACTCTTTTCTTAGTGCGTCATAAGCGTTGACATCGGCCCACAACTCCTTAAGTTCATCGATTAGAGGTTCCAAGTAAACATCAATATTAAGTCCAGGAGATTGAGGACCAGGAATCAACATTGACATTAACATGTAAGGGTCTTTCATACATTTCCACGGAGGCAAGTTATATGGGACAATAAAGACAGGCCATATGCTATGTGAACTACTTAGGTTACTAAAAGGATTGAATCCATCTGTTGCTAAACCTAAGCGTATATTTCGGGGATCACTAGCGAATGGAGGATCAATTTTGTCAAGGTGTTTCCAAGCCTCGGTGTCTACAGGATGTCTAACTATGTTATCATCATGAACTCGTTTCTCCTTATGCCACCTCATATCAGACGTAACTTGCTTATCAATAAAAAACCTTTGAAGCCTAGGTATGAGTGGAAAATATCTAACAACCTTTTGTGGTACCTTTTTCTTAAATCGAGGTGCCTTACACTGGTTGTTTGGACAGTGGGTGTGATATGTATACTTATTTCTATAAAGAATGCAATCATTAACGCACGCATGTATTTTCTCTCCTCCAAACCCTAAATCACGCACATATTTTTTTGCTTCATAAAAATTCTTTGGAACTGAGGATGGAGTTGGCAAAGCTTTTCTAAATAAATTGAGCGCATCAAATGATTTCACTGACCAACCACTAGTTGTCTTCAAACGTAAAATGGTAACAACAAAAGAAAACTTTGAAAAATTTTCACATCCTTCATAAAGTTCCTCGTGTGATTCATCTAATAATTTCCTAAGAGTGTTTAATTTTTTGTCAACGGGACTTGAAGAGTTGCTTCTAGTCTGCCAATCATCACCCCAAGTACTTTGTCCTATGTTATCCAACATCTCACCAAGGTCATCATCTCTAATATCATCGGTAGCTCCATTACTTTCATCAAACGACACACATCACCACCACCGTCATCATCTAAGTTCTCTCCATGATAATTCCACGTTTTGTAACCTCTAGAAATTCCATTTTGCATCAAATGGCTATACACAATTTCTTTATTTTTGTCACGAAAATTGTTACAGCTTTTGCAGGGGCATGGAATAGCCGTTGACTCATCTATGTCACAGTATGCAAAATCTAGAAACTCTATCACACCAGACTCATATCTTGGATCATTTATCCTATCATGTATGTCATCCAAGACTTATCCATTTTTTATGGTAAAATCAATAAACTTGGAGAAAACAATATACAACTCATTTTCAAAATTCACTTTTAGCTTTTAAATTGTCTCATGTTATTGTTACAATCATAATCTCGAACACGATCTCAGTTCAATCACAACTTATATCTAGCAGACTCATATCTTTAGCTTTTAAATGTTGACATTATAGTTAAAAACTACTTATATCTAACAGACTCATAGTTCAATCACAACTTATATCTAACAGACTCATTTTTTACTACAGCAATTATCAATATTATCAGACTTGACATTTAAGCATTGTGCAACATGAAACACAACATAATAGCATTTAAAGCACAGTATTAATTATATAGATGAATGTGAGCAGCTAGCTAAAGATCAAGAAAACGTACAAGGATTCCTGCAAGATCCTCAGCAGAATACGTATTCGCACGCTTTTCCCTCTCTTTTCGCTTGTATCTGGCAATATATACAAATCACTATGAGTCATTTATTGTCCGCAAAACATAATCTCTCATGTCATACCCAATATTCAAGACTCGAACATAATAATGTGAAGAATTTTCACATTATTCAAGTTTTAAAAAAGCGGATTTACAAACCGAGAAACAGTTTCAAAACATAACCCAAGACTGATGACTAACAGTCATGACAGTAGTCAGAAGTCAGAACAGTCCAACCATATTTACACATGTATTCCAACAATAGATATGAAATATTTATAATCTATTAGTTGTGTGACTGTAAAATAACTTGCCTTCAGAAGGATATTCAAACCCAGAATCCACAATAGCACGAAGCAGCTCCGGCTTCAAAAGAAAGTCTCTAAATCCAGAACTATGAATTCCAACGTATCCCCTACATTCAAAAATCTAATCTAGTCAGCTTATCATACTTCATGATCTAAAGAAGTGAGGAACATATGTACCATCCGTAACACATCATTAACTTATACTTCTCTAATTCTGATTATCTGAAGGAAAAATAGCAAACTTGAAAGAAGCATCTCGCTAAACTACTTTTCTAATTCTGATCTGTTTATCTAATTGTCATGTTATTTTTCTACTCTCTATATAAATTATTATTTTACAATGATGGTTTAGTTTCACAACAAGCTTCCTCAACGAGCTGAGAAAAATATTACACTTAAAAATTTGATAGCACTGACAATATTATATATGTGTATTATAAGGAGATACATTCTTAACATACTTACTACTTGTTGTATCTCCTTCCTTCCTTGTCCATACAAACCTCATCATCGTACTCACAAGCCTGCCTTCCTGCCTAATTCATCACCATCACAACCTAACTATACCGTCCTGCATGCCTGCCTCCCTGCCTGCTTTACTAAACTATTATCTATAATACTAATCATTAGAGTTTACTAAACTTCCATAAGTGCAGGCATACATTTCTCACTTACCTTTTACTTTTACTCACTCACTCATTTCTCCCATTACTACGCTTTTTCAGGATAAGCAAAACTAACTACAGTAATTCAGCCTTTTTTCTGGTGCCTTTATGAGGATGATGTATTAGTTTCTTTAGCTTTGCTTTTTTAAACAAGCACACTCATTCTAGTCTTACCACATAGGATCTGATTAATGTTTGAGCTGCTCATAACATACTTATTATTTGCCAACCATTTCTTACTACCACTATATTATTTTACATTATCCAACCGTAATTAGGACACAAACATCAGCATGCTTATATAATACTCACAACCCTAATTGACCATTACAACGAAACTATACTTGATGCTTATTCACAACTGATTTCGGCAAGTCAATGCACGCTGTTGCACATTTGACAACATAGGTTAATCTCTCAATTATAAGGACCATGAAGAATGATTTATAAATACTTTTTATTCATCTAAAAAAGAAATATGGCAGAGTACCAACTTAAACTAGACTTTACTACCGCCAACACACACTCCACTTACTGATGTACACTATTCGCTTTGATCCTATTTCATTATCCTTGTAGGCGATTCAGCAGCATTCATACTCGGAGTATTGTAAGAAAGCTCATTGCAAGGTCTAGACTCAAAGACGTACAACTGGATACGACTCAAACAAGCGAGTTTTCCTTTGCCTAGCTTGATTGATCAGCCGGCCAATCAAAACAAGTCCTTCAAATTTAATCCGAATCCTTGTTACTCATCTAATACAAATCAACACAGGCCAGATTAAAAAATGGCCAAATTGCTAACTTAAGCGTATTAAAACAATCCGATAAAACCGGCCGTAAACAGAAACAATAATCACCTCATTAAGATGCCGTTTAGCGCGAACCTACCGTGACTTACCACAATCCTCATCATCCACAACTAAACTATCATTTCGATGAACTAGTGGCACCATTACTACTGCTACATTGACTTTGCAATTTGCTAGACATTTTATCGAACACTTGGCATGCAATGCTTAAATTCTAATCCGCTAAACCTACACATTCTAAACTCAAACCAGCAATCAAATAACCTCTATTAATAGATACGAATTCATAACGACAATGTGCAATATAAGTTAGTTCTTCCTGATATACTTAAATTTTATCGGCATTAGGTTCAAAAATAGATACGAATTATACAACAAATTCATACAAGTAACATAATATTATCGAAATTAGATGAAATTAACTCGTAATAATTAGGATTTAAAGAAAACCTTTGAGCAAATTAGGGCAAAATAGTTAATGACGAGATTCGGTAGATGCTAGCCATGGTGGAATGATGAGATCGTAATGTGTGTTTTGTGTGAAATCAGGAAGAAAATGTGCAGTGATGATAGGAACGAATGAGGGAGAATGAGGGAGAACAAATTTCAATTGGTAATTAATTAATTCTTTCGGGTCGGGTTGTAGATCCGCTTTTTTAAAACTTGATTTTGTGCTTGTTGATAACAACTGATTTGTAGTTTAATATCATTTGTTTCTTGGTTTTTATCTACTGCAAAGGATATATACATGACTTTTTTTTTCTTTTAAAACTTGAAAAGGATAAAAATTAGAAAAATAAATTATTATTGATTTGAGTGTGATAAATATATTAATATTAATAAGATTACACTAAGAAAAATATTGAATTAATTGCAATAGTCAACTTAGTGACAACTTTTTCGTGACTACTAATCCAAAGATGAGTGACGAAAATTTCGTGACTAATATATGCAAGTGACGATATATAGTGACGACAATTCTATATCGTCACTAAATAGTGACGAAAAATATAAGTCGTCATTAAATTCTCGTCACTATAGCCCTTTTTTTTGTAGTGGGTGAATAATTGAATTAATAAACATAGTTTATAGCTGTGTTCAAATATTTAATAAATTATCGTCTAAGGACTTGTGTTTCAATAGTACCTTATATATTCCTCACAAAAATGTTTAAATTGTGGGTTCAAGTCATGCTTAAAAGTTGCGAGATTGATTTGTTGTGTAAATATTATAAGGTACTAGCAGGGTACCTGCGCGATGCGGCGGCGAGTACCCTGTAATAAAATTTGTGGCGATGAATATATTTTAATTTTATGTTTTTCGTTACAACAACTCTATATATTGTAAGAATTTTATATTTGAGTAATTTTAACAATGCTGGTCTTTTAAGTTGCGTAGGTTGTGTTTTTATGCTCGTGTTTTAAGTAAATGGGTTATTGGATTTTAATAATAGATTGTTAGTAGCTTGATTAGATTGTACCATGTGATAAAATGGTTGTGTTTTTTAGTAAGGGGGTGATTTAAAATGAGTATTAATTGCATATGTTTAATATAAATGGTTGTGCATAAATTAGTTGTACATAAAGCATCAATATATGTATTTGCTTAAAATCTATATTTAGATATTTTAAAATTTTAATAAGAGAGAGGGTCTAATCTCTATTATAAGATATATAGATATAGATATAGATATTGTTGCGTCTCAAAAAAAGATTTAATAAATTATCATGTTCACAATAAGAGTTTTGAAATAAGTGTTCTTACTAACGATAAAAAGTATAAATTTTTTGATACACACCACTAGGGATCACTTAAGATCCGTTAATGGATTCACAATTAACTTGGACAAACAAGATTAAAGAATTGTTATAGTCGAAAGCTTAATTGGATTATCAATGATGGTTTGTTACAATGGTTGGTTACAAGTGAGTATTGAGAGAGAAAGGAAATACAATTCTAAAACTGAAATGAAAGAATGAAAGCTAACGACTATTTAAAGGTAGTTTTGGAGGGAAAGTTAGTTAGGAGTATTGTGGAGAACAATACATGTGCAACTCACAAATGTGATATAAATCCCATTTATGCCCCTCACATGCCACAAGACTCCTAACAATCCATCCTCCTTAAATGATTCTTGTCTCAAGAATCAAAATCAGGAAACCTCTTATACAAATCTTCTAGCAGCTCCCAAGTTGCATCTTGAGGTCCACTGTTGCTCCATTGTACAAGTCCTTAAACTGCTACTGCATTTTTCTTCTTCACAATCTTCCTTTCAAGAATAGCTTGTGGTTCTGCTTCAATTTGTCCCTCTTTATCCATTTGTGGAAGCATTGTTGTAACAGTAGTATTATGGTCTCCTTTACACTTCTTAAGATGTGAGACATGAAAGACATCATGAACTTGAGAGTGTGAAGGAAGGTCTAATTGATATGCCACTTGCCCAATCTTAGCCACTACTTGAAATGGACCAAAGAACTTAGGAGAGAATTTATTCTGCTTCCCTTGTCTTATGGATACTTGTCTATGTGGTTGCAGCTTCAAAAGTACCCAATCTCCCACCACAAATTCTCTTTCAGTCCTATGTTTATCTGCTTGCTGCTTCATTCTGTGTTGAGACCTTTCTAAATGAAACTTCAACATCTGAATAGCCTCCTCTCTTGCACTCAAGGACCTATCCACAACATCAACCTTACTGAATCCACTAATATATGGAACATGTATTGGTGGTGGTTGACCATATAAGGCTTCAAAGGGTGTAGTGTGTATGGCAGAATGGTAGTTGGAATTGTACCACAACTCTGCTAAAGATAGCCATTTTGACCATTCCTTTGGGTGCTCTCTTGTCATGCACCTTAGGTAACCTTCCCAAACATCTATTTACAACTTCTGTTTGTCCATCTGTCTGTGGGTGGTAAGAAGTGGACAATAGTAACTTGACTTGCAGCAGTTTAAACAATTCTTTCCAAAAAGTACTAAGGAACACCTTATCCCTATCTGACACAATTGATTCAGGAACACCATGTAATTTGCAAACTGAGTCTAGGAAAACTTGGGCCACTTGTAGAGCATTAAAGGGGTGTGCAAGAGGAATAAAATGAGCATATTTAGTTAACCTATCCACCACCACCAATATAACAGTATAACCTTGGGACTTAGGAAGACTTTCTATGAAATCCTTAGAAATGCTTGACCAGACAGTTTGAGGAATAGGTAATGGCTGCAACAACCCAGGATAAGAAGAGAGATCAGGTTTATACCTTTAGCATACCAAACATTCTTGTACCCATTTATTGACTTGTTTCCTTAGACCCTTCCAGTAGAGCACTGAACAAATTTTATGGCTAGTAACCTTGACCCCAGAATGTCCTCCAGTAGCACCACTATGGAAGTTTTGCAACAATTCTTTCCTTAGTAATTCATCTGCCCCAACTACTAGTTTACCCTTCCTTAATAAGAGACCATTATGAAATGAGTAGTGCTTGTTTTCTTCACCCTTTGCAAGTGTATCCATTATAGCCTGTAAATGCTCATCATTGACCCAACTGTCTTTCACCTTTTGAATCATCTCTGTAGATACAGTAGTAGTGTGCATACTAAAGAGTTCACTTTCACCTTGCATTTTTGATAGTGCATCAGCCACTACATTGTCTGCTCCCTTCTTGTAATTCACCTCATAATCAAACCCCATTAGTTTAGGAAGCCACTTTATTTTAGCTGGTGTAGTGATCCTTTGTTCCAATAAGTACTTAAGGCTGTAATGATCAGTTTTTATCACAAAGTGTCTATCCAAAAGGTAACCTCTCCACTTCTCTAGTGCCAACAAAATAGCTAAAAACACTTTTTCATAAGTAGACAGACCTTGATGTTTAACTGATAATGTCTTACTCAAAAATGCTATAGGATGACCATTTTGTTGCAAGACTGCTCCTATTCCAACCCTAGATGCATCTGTCTCCACTATGAATGTATGTTCAAAGTTTGGTAAGGCTAACACAGGAGCTTGAACCATGGCTTATTTGAGCTTAATGAAGGCCTCTTGAGCATCTGCATTCCATTTAAAATAATTTTTCTTAAGTAACTGAGTGATAGGTCTACTAACATTGGCAAAGTCTTTGATAAATCTCATGTAGTAACCAATTAACCCAAGGAACCCTCTAAGTTGCTTCACTGTAGTTGGAACAGGCCAGGACTGCATTGCTTGAACTTTAGCTGGATCTGTAGCTACCCCCTCTGCTGATATTACATGACCCAAATATTCCACATGAGATGTCCCAAACACACACTTACTTTTCTTAGCATACAAACTGTGAGTTCTCATGGTTGATAGGACAGCAGTGAGGTGTTGTACATGATCTGACAAACACTTACTATAGACCAAAGTGTCATCAAAAAACACCAATGTGAACTTCCTTAAGAATGCCTGATAACGCTACACGCGTCGTTCGGGGTCAAAGGAACTTCCTTTTCTTCAAGCAAGTTTTATAACACCCTAGGCAGTGAACCTAATCGTTGTAGTGTAGTATTAGGGTAAGCCACGGGTATTGATATCGTTCTCTAGGGGAATAGGAATGCTAGTGAGAAGTTACTACGCTAAGGTTGGGGTTGAGGAAGATTATTTTTTTATCTTTTTATATTTTTAAGAAAAGGAAAGGTACGAATCTCGGGGTTTGGATTTGGGGGGTTGGTATTTCTACCGTTTACTCTACTTATCTAATTATCTAATCTAAGGTGTATGTAGTCTATGTCTAATTATTGTGTGCTCGCATGATGGTTTAAAGATGTGTTTACTTAGGTTTTATTACTCCTTAATTATCTCCTATTGATGGTTGAATTGTCACGTCCTTATTCTTAATCGCGTTGTGTGTCTAAAGTCGTAGGGTATGCGCCTTTTCGTCCAAATAAGTGTCATTCCAGCAATTTGCCTTCAAGAGACCTAAAAAGTGAAAAGGAACGATATTAAGTAATAACGGATACAAAAGTGATCAAATAAGGGCTTAAACGACCCCTCAAAAAGGTACATTTGAAAACCTTATCAAATATCGCTACACTTGGTATTTGCTTGTCCTCAAGCAAATGTGCTTTTAGCCAATTAATTTATAAGTTAGGGGTCATGAAGCATTGGTTTAAAACAATCCACAACACATATAAGCCCCGCAAAAGTCATAAAAAGCACGGAAATTATATACTAGCACCTCACATGGGGTGTTTGGGTACTCACATCTCTCATGTGTATATGAAATATAACAAGTTGGAAATGGAAGATAAACACTCATTAACCGGTCCTAGTACATAGATTACCATAGGCTTGAGAATAGATCAAACCTCCATCGCTTTCGCGTAAGCACCTAGGAAAGACTATCAAAGAGGTATTTTAAAGGGTTGTAATGTTAGGCTTACGGTAGGGAAACAAAGGGTTTGGTGGGATAGGCTATTTAGTGGTGGCAAGTCAAAAATCTTTATGATACAAGTATACGAAGAATGGTGTTGCTAAGCCAAGACTCGACACTCTAAACTCTAGATAACTGAAACAAACAAACATAAATTTAAAGATAGATGAAGGATGGTAGCCCGTATGTTTTTTTTTTTTTTTTTTTTTTTTTTTTTTTTTTTTTTTCATCATACACTTTTACTCTACCATCCTCTATAGTAACATCAAAATGATAAGGATTTATAGGCACATCCCTACACTTGAGTTTTTATTACTCTAACACTAATTTGACCTGAATTGAAAAGATCAAAACACTTGGAGTACATTATTACGCAAATAAAGGGAATTTGAATTTAACGTTCCCTTCCCGTCATTTCATAAACTTTAACTCTTCCCATGAGTCCCAATCGTCCCAAAACTGTGTACAAAGGATATGACTCGACTTAGCAACTTATGCAAGCAACTAGATAATTGAACTAAGGGTTTTTAGGGTGATAACAATAATGCACTAAAAGTGAGTGCATACAAGGTAGGCTAAGGCGATTTGGGTGTACATTAGGGGGTGGGGTGTAAACAATGCTCTTCATTGATATTCCGGAAAACCGAAACATCACGAGAACCGCGAAAAGGATAGGCTCTGAGGGGTTAACTAGGGGTATCTTGTACTAAAGATGAGTACAACGCAAAGGTGTGGGGGAATTACTCAACCGATATGGAAGAAGTAATTATATTACGGGTATTAAACAAGGGTTATCCTAATGCCTCTTATCATTTAGTTATTCCTAACTACACAAGTGTAGTCTTACTAGCGATCTCGGGATGCATCACAAAACAAGTTCTAGAATCTAATATACTACCGGTTCACACACTAAGCATTAAAGATGAATGCTTTAATTTCTACTAATCTAAGGGCGATCCTCACATTTTGGGTGGAATTTAGGTGGTAAAGGGTTTTTGTGCTAGTCATATAACTTCCTATCCATGAGACGCTTTATTAAGACTAATGGCCCACTCCTATATGTCATGAAAAATTTTAAATTTGGTGCCAAAATTACCCTAACCGACATTTTCTCATGGTTTATTACACAAATACAATTGGACAAAGCAAATAATCAAGGATAAGCATAGTTTCAAAGTTCCCGTTTTATTTTCCCTCCCTACACTTAAACTAAACATTGTCCCCAATGTTCCCTGAAAGTATCAAAGTTATGATAATAGGAGGTAATTAAAAACGAAAGAAACTAGTACTCCCCTGATTAGCTCGGTAGGATCCGTGTGAAGTAGTGGTTAAATCTTTCTTCAAGAAGAATGTATGCGTTCAAAGTTTCTTCCAAACTTTTGTATTTTCTTCTTGATAAATAAAACCTGCACACTTTAAGAAAACAGACAACCCAACGCATCAAACCGAACAAACAAAAATCTCAACAAGATGTAATTCCAGACTTAAATAAGATATAATGCTTGTGGAATGAATGTTTGCAGATTTTCTAGATAATTAAGACCTGGAAAATTCCAAAAAAATTTATAAGTAGCACAGAAAACGAGAAAAAGTTAGAAGCTGTTTCTACTCCTCCTGACACCGTCAGGTTGCGATCCTGACGCCGTCAGGTTATCATGACAGAAACTGGTCTGCGATTTTCTGGAAAAAATCTGGAAAATTTTTATCTCTAAAATCTGGAAAAATTTCCTGCAAAACATCTATTATGACTTGATACAAGCATTTGACTATAACAAACACACATGTATATCTTTTAAATAATTGTAATTCTTATGTTCACGTTTCTTTTGAAAACATGTGTAATCCTCCCTACACTTATCCCTTATGTAAAATACCTTTATATGTAATTAAGACGAGGTTAAAGACAAAATAAAGCATTTTTACAAATTCAAACATGAGAATAAACAATCAATAAAAGATATACGACACACAAACAAAAGTGAAAACCAAATACACATGGGTTGCCTCCCAAGAAGCGCTTGTTTTTGTTCGAGTCACGAACTTGACTCTACCCTTAGGTGCGGGTGATAGTAGCGATACACACCCTTAGGGTGGAAATTTGCTACTTGAGGAGAGGGTGATGGGTGATTTATATGCTCAAAGGAGTGTGCTCCATTCATTATAACCTTACCTAAGTCTATTGGTGTAGCAGGTGAATCAAATCTCTCTCTTAAAAATGGATCATCTTCTATCAACTTCAAAAGATTCTTAGTTAAGTATCCATCTTGACCTAATAAACCCGGTTTAAACCCATAATGTTTCTTTTTATCAACCATGAATGGGTGATATAAGTGTGTAAGGTCATGGGTTACTCCAATATTAGCTTCCACTCTACATGGCCTAGAGTCTACCACCTTTATCAAGCAACTACCCGGATTATTTATTTTGATGGGTGGATTGGGGCCTAATTCAATTCCAAGATTCACATCTAAAGATGGAAAATTGGGTAAGGTTTTTTGTTGAGGCTCCGTTTTATCAAAATTAGGAACTTCCCTAGGACTAAGAGAGAGGTCATGACAACAAGCATCTAAACCTACATTCTCTAGTGGCATTTGGTCCAAAGGTTCTATATCAATCAGGGTTCCTATAGTCTCTTCTACTTCTCCCGGGTAAGTTATAGGCGATGTTTGTTCCTCAAGTGATGGTAGGGCCTGTGGGCTTGGAGTTTCCACCTCATTCTCCATTATATCTAGATCTCTTAAATGTTCATTAGTATGATCTAACCCAAATACACTCCTAAGCATCTCAAATCCTTCTTTAGCCATTTCAAATTCTTGGTCCGATTCATAAGAATTATTCTCAAAAATTTGATCACTATGTTCTATTTGCCTAAAAGATTCCTCACGCGTGTCATATGTTTTGAAATCTATCCCACGCATGCAACTAGGCAATTCAACTATAACCATCTCACAATCTTGTTCGGGTTTAGGTTCCATGTTCTTAAAAACAAGGCCTTTTTGATCATGATGCCTAAGGTTGGATAAATCCTCCTTATCCATTTCCTCAAGTTGTGACAGCTGATGGTTTATGCTTAGGAGGCTTTTCTCAAAAAAATTCCAGAGGGTCTCACTAAAAGGAGTTGATTCTAACAATGATCGTTGAATAGAAGCCACACAAGCACAAAATTTATCAAATCCATCCAACCTTACACCCGTCTCCTTTTGGATATCTCTAAGATCACTCACAAATTCATTAGAACAATAAAAAGCAATCCAATCTGCGAAATTTAATTGTTCCTCATTTTTCAATGATTCAAATACAACTTCACTTGCCATAGCGACAAATGAAAAGGGTTTTACGAACACAAACACAAAGAAGGGGGATAGACTACGAGGAAGCTAAAAATGGGAAAAAAGCTTACTTGATAGGAATCAAGCAAGGAAACCTAAACGAGGTGGACTCCTAACTAGCTATTCTATTCCCCGGCAGCGGCGACAAAAACTTGATAACGCTACACGCGTCGTTCGGGGTCAAAGGAACTTCCTTTTCTTCGAGCAAGTTTTATAACACCCTAGGCAGTGAACCTAATCATTGTAGTGTAGTATTAGGGTAAGCCACGGGTATTGATATCGTTCTCTAGGGGAATAGGAATGCTAGTGAGAAGTTACTACGCTAAGGTTGGGGTTGAGGAAGATTAGTTTTTATCTTTTTATATTTTTAATAAAAGGAAAGGTACGAATCTCGGGGTTTGGATTTGGGGGTTGGTATTTCTACCGTTTACTCTACTTATCTAATTATCTAATCTAAGGTGTATGTAGTCTATGTCTAATTATTGTGTGCTCGTATGATGGTTTAAAGATGTGTTTACTTAGGTATTATTACTCCTTAATTATCTCCTATTGATGGTTGAATTGTCACGTCCTTATTCTTAATCGCGTTGTGTGTCTAAAGTCGTAGGGTATGCGTTTGTCCCTAACTCTTTGAAACTACCAAAGGGTCTCGTCTACAAAATCTCTAGGAATTATAAACTCTAACTCTAAGGTACTCTTTGGATGGTTTAGCCTACAACTACTCTAGGTGTTATAGTCTAAGGTTCACAAAGATTAATCAAGCATTAACTACACAACGAATGACCTATCGCATTACTAGATCATTAACAATTAAGATAAGAGACAACCAATCAATATTCAATAGTTAAGTTTCATATTCCCTAAGCAAACACACAAGTAAATTAGCCAGACATGGAGAACATGCAAGCATACACACAAGTAATTGAATACATAATTGAATTAATGAAGTAAAACACTTATCTTGATATAAGATAGGGTTTGGAACCCTAAAATACTGTACAAGACAGCCTTGGTTCGGTTTAGGTTTTTACTCCAAAAGACTACACACTGAAAACTATAAAATTCGGATTCTATATATAAGATTACAATCGCGACGGCGTCACTTTATGATTTGTGACGCCGTCGGGTAGCCATCATTAGGGTTTTGTCTTGGCCACGTTAGTCTTGCGACGACGTCACCTTATGCTTGTGACGTCGTCCCCTTCAGTCTCTGACGCCGTCTGAATCAAATCTAGGCCGTCTTAGTTGCGACGACCTACTCTTTTAAAGCCTGACACCGTCACTTGTAAATAAGCAATTTGGCTACTGAGCCGTCACAAAAGTGATGTGACGGCGTCACAGATAACACCTGACGCCGTCCCCTTGTATTTCAGCAGCTTGAGTGTCTCGATTCTTGATGTAGAAAACTGGAAGGGGGGTTGAATAGTTTACCGATTAAAAACTTTGTTTTGAAACTTATTGAAAGATCAATTGATATTGATCTTAAGTATGTTAATGAAATATGCAAGCAATATGTAATAAGTAAGTAAGGAAAGAAATGATCAAACCACAACAAGTTGTTTATAGTGGTTCGGCCTACAAGGACTCTTTTTCCTTGCCCTACTCCACTCCCCGAGTCTCACACTCGAGAGTTTAACTTCACTAGTCAACAAGCTCCTTTCACCGGCGGAGAAAACCTTTACACTTCGCTTACACTATTTTCCGACACTAAGCTAGATGTCGAGTTCTTTCCAAGGGTACAACTACTCCCACACACAATGTATTTTGAGGACTAAAATACTAACCACTCACACTCACAAGATTATGATGGTTTGATACAACAATGAAGTATGGATCAACACTAGATCATACAACACTAAACAAACAAGACTTCCAACTTCTCGTTGAAGCTTGAATATGACTTGATCTTCTTTGCTACAAAAGAGATCACTAATATGATATGAAACTGAGTTAGAAAGGTTAGAGAGAAGATATGTATGAGAGTATGTTAGAAAGGGATGAGAAACTACTTGGCTTGGCATTGCTATTTATAGCCAATTTGGACAGGAGCGTCCACGGACCGCAGACCCCTTAAAAGGGTTCCGCCCGTGTACCAAATTGGTACCGCCAGTCTGACAGTCAAGATATCAAATCTTGCCTAAAGTCAACTCTATCTAAGTAAGATTGTGCAAGATATGAAGAGTACAAATCTTCACAAAATATCTAATGGAATCTTCCAATGATCTCCATGATGTAATACATGATGTCAACATGTTGTATTACTATTAATAGAAATATGCAAATGCTTAAGTAGTGTTTGGTTTTTAAGAACCTAACACATTCTACAAACTACTATCATACATAATGATTAGAGTCATATCAAGATGTTACTAATCATAAATGTAAATGCTTGAATGATGAATATATTGTTTGAGAAAGCTTGTTTTAATATCTAATAAACTTGACAAGCTTTAAGCTTTTATAAATTAAATTTACTTTTGTCGTTAACAAAACTTAGGCAAAGATCAAAAATATAAATAACGTTTAATGACGATATTTGTATTAACAATCTCCCCCTTTTTGTTGAGGACAAAATATAAATTTTATTTTTATAAAAGAAACAAAGTTTGTACAAGAGTTATAAAAATATTAGTTTTAGAACTTTGAAAAGGAAATGATAATGCAAGTGTATGAAATTTGACTTTTTATGAAAGTCAAAGAATTCACTAGTTGATGCATGATGTTGACTTTTTCAGAAAGTCAAATTATGCAGTTTGACTTTTTTAAAAAAAAGTCAAGTATTATCAATGAGGGTTCCTGTTTGACTTTTAGAAAGTCAATTGTATGCAGTTTGACTTTTTCAGAAAAGTCAAATATAAATAATTTCCAAGTTCTATATTTTCTCCCCCTTTTTGTCTCAACAAAAAGAAGAGGCTATGCGGAATGTAATGAGCCCGAGCTATTATCTCCCCCTTGTTCAAAGCTCCCCCTAAATTGGGTGCTTTAATGGGAAGATACATGGATTGTGAAAGTAAAGCTACAAAAAAAATGTTAGTAATAATGATCATTCACAAGCATTTCCAAACACTATGTAATGACACCAACAACATAATAAACAACATTCATTAGTTAAAATTTTTCATGAGTAAAGATCATGAAAAGAGAACACAATGATGTGTTTCTAGTACAAGAAACTAAAAATTATCCTAAAAAAAATAAAAGACTATTCTAAAAACCATCCTAAAGTGATGGTGGATGGGAAAGAGCGTTGAGACGCTCAAGAATGTGGTTGAGGATGAACCTCATTTCTTCGTGGAAGTCATGGACCATTATCCGGGTCCGTTCCACGGTTTGACCCGTTTGCTCACAAGTTGAGCAACCATGCCTTGGAGGGTAGAAAGTTTGCGGAGGTTGTGGTGGTGGAATGGTGGATGGGTTGGTGGTGTTGGGGATGTTTGGAGTGGTCATGATGGATGCAAGCAAAGCACTTTGCATTTGCATTGTCTCACTTAAGTGAGAATCCACCATGCCTTTGAATTGGTGGAGGTTGTGGAGTTCGGCTTGAATCTCCTCTCTAGTAGGATTGTCATCCCACATGCTCTCCGGAATGTCCTCAATATGAGGGGACATTGATGATGGAAGTGGATGATCCCCGTATAAAGGACCATGAATGTCCTTGTGAATGGGGTGGAAAAGGAGAGGTCTTGGCCCTAATGGGGCGTTTGGGTCAATGGATGACCGAGGTGATTCATGAGCGATTTGCTCAATGGTGCCAAAGGATGGCAATGGTGGTGGATGACTTGGCCTAGGAGGCAAGTCTTCCAAGTCCTCTAGGAAAGGATTTGGTGATGTTGGTGGAGTTGAAAATAACTCCATGGGAGTGAGAGTGGGAGACCTTGGTGAAGGTGGTGAGGGTGTTTTGGATGTTTGGATGGGTGCCGGTGGAGGTGAAGTAGGTGTTTTTATTGGTGGTGGAGTGGTGATCACAATGTGTGATGAAGTAGGTGTAGCTAAGGTAAGGTGTGTATCATCTCTAATGGGAGATGAGATTGTGAGTGGTGAAGATTTGGATGATGAGCTAAGATTGACAAAACAACAAGGCCTTACGCTCATTCTAGCGGTTTTCTTGCAAGGTTTTGGTGATGATTTAGTCATTTTTAACTTGGGTTTTGATTTGCTAGATAGTAATGATAATGAAGAAGGTGTGAGGATGATCATGGTAAAGCCTTTCAATTTATAGAGGTAAGAAATTGTTGAGAAAAAGGTTTGATTTGATGTTGAACCATTGAAGAGATGAGGTTCCTAATGATTTGGAAGTGGGTTGAATGCTAGTCATATCACCCAAGTCAATCCATACAAAGAAGATGGAGTGAAGAAGAAAAGATATGCAATAAATGTGTTCTAGTGAGTGGAATTTCCTAATATTCAGATTACCCACGGATTTGAAGGTACCAAAAATTTGGTTCCTTCCTTTATGCCAAAGGGCTCCTTGGGTGGATTTTTCAAATTTTTGAATTTTGGTGGGAAATGGATTTCTCACATCCCTTAGTGAATAATACTAGTTCTAATAACAGTATAAACTAGGTAAGATTGATTTATAAGTGATGGAAGATAATTTGGAATCACGAAAGAGTCGAAATTCAGAAAATTACCTGGAGGATCCACGGCACCAAAATCATATACGGACGGAACCCAAAAAAGGGTGTCGTCTGGTCCTCCTGTACAGATATGGCGGTACCAAATTACATAAAGGACGGTACCAAAATAATGGTGCCGTCTGATCCGTGGAGTGCTGAAATTTGGACAGAATGTTTCTTAAAACCTGAAATTTCCGAAACCTGAAATTTTTTCTCAAAACCTGTTATACTAAACATTTCTAGTTAGGAAAAGTAAATAACACATATGTAAACACAGTGGAGCATAGATTAAGAGCAAGGCTTATTGATTTTCACAATATAGTGAAAATAGGTAAAATTTGATAGCATACTTGTGCTATCCCCCTGCATGAGATTGTTAGCATACACCATTGTTTCAAGTTATATTATCATCCTACATAATAAAAACAACTAAATAGTATCGAACATTAACGATAATGCATTGTTCCAAACACTCCTTAAAGTACCCTTATTTGTCCAACTTCTTGTAAATCTTGTTCATCATCCTACCAAGACACTTGAACATTCCCTTAGTTTGCTTGAATTCTGCTGATTCATTCTCAATCTCGGGAAGAGATGTGTAATACTCTTGAGGTGGAAGACGAGAGCTTGGAAGACCATCCTCGGAGCTATTTGATGATGATGATGAAGGAGTTGGAGGTTTAGCTCTCTTGCCTTTAGTCTTAGCAACTCGAGCATCACTCAAAGGTACAAAGATGTGAGGGATGAGTTCATAGTGAAGATGCATCCCTTTTGGGGTTGGTGGAATTGGAGCGAAGTTTCTATAGAGACGGGTGAGAAGCATCCCGTATGGAAGAGCAACGGATCCTTGAGTTGGAATATCAATCATTCTTCTAGCTATGTAGTAGGCTAAGTTGAATGGTTGTCGGGTGGACAAGTTGTAAAGCATGTGGCAAAGACAAGCGTTTATGTGATCCCTATTCCCTATGGTGCTAATGACGTTTGCTCTAAGTAACTCCTCCCATTTCTTAAATTCGTGCTTAAGTTCATTGAGCTCCATTCCATATGGATCTCGGTCTACCTCTTTTCCCTTTCGGGTTAAACGGGTTGTATCCGTTTTTGGGTTAAAAAGGTGTTCACGGATGACATCCTTATCGGCTAAACGGGTTATGTAGGGAAGAGAGCGGTCATTGATTGCATCAAGGGCGGTGAGTGACCATTTATCCGTGTAGACACAAGTTCCTCGGTTGGGAATTCCTAGTACTCTAGCAAATTCACTTAAAGTGATGGTGTAGTCATTTTGGTTGATTCTAAAGCTAAGACAAAACTCATCATCATCTTCATCACTAAAACCGGTCACACTAGCATAGAATTCTAACACGAACCTAGGACAAATTGGTTCATCAATGTCAAGAAGACAATCGAATTGAATGGCGGCTAGTTCTTCACGAAGATTGGTATGCTCAAGGAAGGATGGGTGAATGGTTCTACCCTCGTGGAAATACCTTGATTCTAGACCCCTAAATATTTCTACTTGTTCCTTGGTGAGTCCTTTGGTTTTGTGGTTTTTGGGAATGTAGTTAAGAGTGTCTTTGTGATCATAGAATCTTGCGGCTACCATGGTTATTCCTAAGGACAAGAATTAACATGTTAAAAAATTAAGATAAATTTTAACGTTTTTGATTCTAGTGTGTGCCTATATGAAAACAATTTGGAGTTGCGGTTATCTCGACTCATTTTATGCACAAAATGGTTTTAGTGGAGTGTTTGGCAAATACCATGAGATAACCCAAATGCTCCTAATTCAATGTGGCTACATTTGAATATACCCGGGAGTGCATATTAGTTATGCAATACCTTTAGTATTCAAGAGCATGCAAGTGATGAAAATTCTAACGTTTCTATTTGTATTAGCAATGAAAAATGTTTTCCTACAAGTGAGAAGCTTTTCAAAACTTTTGACATGGGGTGTTTGGTTGTTTGAATAAGGCCTTATATTTATTATCTATCAATTAGTGGGAAACATGATTTTGTTTATGCATTATGATAATGTAGTACCTAATTTGAATGACTAGTTATGCAATTTGCCAATTGAATTCATATTTGGTATAAAAGCATACATAAAACCCCATGTAATGATTTGTGATAGTTTTATGCATAAATAAGAATCCTAGACTCAGAATTAAGAGATGAAATGTAGTTAGGATACTTACAATGATGTTATCTTCAGTGATTAGTGAGTGGGAAGATGACAATAATGAGCTTGGTTTAAGTTTTACACGTTTTGGTAAAGTGGGTTGTGAGGAAGAAGATGTTATGTATAAAGCTGTTTTGCTTATGTAGACACCACGGACCAGAAGGCACCAAATTTTTGGTTCCGTCCGTGTTGTCGTTTGGTGTCGTGGCTACAGTAGCAGAAACAAGACAAAATTGTTTTGGTTTGACTATTCTAATGTTTTAGGCTATGTTTATCCTACATGCTTGGTTCCATTAACCCTAAACCAAGTCTAAGAAGATTAAAAGGTTCTCGTTTAAGAGGCTTAGTAAAGATGTCGGCAATGTTGTCTTCGGAGGATACTTTCTCGATTGAAATGTTTCCTTTTTGAACATTGTCGCGAAGAAAGTGATGACGGATTTCAATGTGCTTTGTACGAGCATGTTGAACGGGATTCTTGCTGAGATCGATGGCTCCTTTGTTGTCGCAAAGTATCACAATGTCGTTGAGATGAATTCCGTAGTCTACGAGAGCTTGCTTCATCCAAAGAGCTTGTTGACATGCTTTTCCGGCTGAGACGTATTCGGCTTTAGTAGTAGAGATGGCTAAAGCCGTTTGCTTCTTTGCAAACCATGAGGTGAGACAATGTCCAACAAAAGTGCAAATACCACTTGTACTTTTTCTATCGACATAATCACCGGCATGATCCGAGTCGGCATACACTATGGTTTCTATACCCGTTCCTTTGGGATACCATAATCCTAAACACGTTGTTCCCTTAATATATCTAAAAATCCTTTTTAATGCTTCTAAGTGTGATGCCTTTGGGTTTTCTTGAAAGCGAGCACATAGACAAACACTAAACATAATGTCGGGTCTACTAGCCGTAAGATAGAGTAGGCTACCAATCATTCCTCTATATTTAGTGTTATCTACGGATTCACCTTCTTCGTCCTTGGTGAGTTTAGTGTCCGAAGACATGGGTGTTTTAGTTGGTTTGGAATCTTCAAGACCAAATTTCTTAAGCATGTCTTTTATATATTTAGATTGGTTAAAGAAAATACCATCTTCTAGTTGTTTAATTTGAAGTCCTAGAAAGAAGTTTAACTCACCCATCATACTCATTTCAAACTCGTCATGCATGATTTTAGAGAAATCATTACATAGTTCTTGACAAGTTGATCCGAATATAATGTCATCAACGTATATTTGAACAATAATAATTTGCGATTCCTTTTTCTTAGTAAAAAGAGTATTATCTACTAATCCCATAGTATATTTGTTATCAATAAGAAAAGTCTTAAGACGGTCGTACCAAGCTTTAGGTGCTTGTTTAAGGCCGTACAATGCTTTCTTGAGTTTGAAGACGTGATGTGGTTTCTCAAAGTCGGTAAAACTGGGAGGTTGAGCAACATACACTTCTTCGTTAATAAACCCATTAAGAAAAGCACTTTTAACATCCATTTGAAATAATTTAAAATCATAAGCACATGCATAAGCAAGTAATATTCTAATAGATTCAAGTCTAGCTACCGGTGCATAAGTTTCATCATAGTCAATTCCTTCTTGTTGATTATAACCTTGTGCAACAAGCCTAGCTTTGTTTCTAGATACTATACCATTTTCGTCCATTTTGTTTCGAAATACCCATTTTGTTCCAATTATAGTTTGATCTTTGGGTTTTGGAACTAGTTTCCAAACATCATTTCTAACGAATTGGTTTAATTCTTCTTGCATGGCCATTACCCATGATTCATCTTTTATTGCTTCATTTATGGTTTTTGGTTCAATGGTGGATATAAAACAAAAATGATTACTTTGATTTTGAGCTTGTGATCTTAAGGTTCTTTGATTAAGTTTTCCTATGACCTTTTCTAATGGATGACTTTTAGATTCTTTTATGTTGACAATTTCCTTATTTAATGGTTCATCTTCATTGTTATTATTAATTTGACTTTCAATTATTTGACTTTCAACTAAGTCATCATCTACCAAAGGTGATGTCTTAGAGGGAGGTGGACTTTCGTCAAATGTTATGTTCAACGATTCCTCGACTATCATTGTTTCTTTATTTAGGACAATGTAAGCTTTACTAGTTTGAGAGTAACCAAGAAATACACCTTCATAAGACTTTGGGTCAAACTTGGTGAGATAATCCTTAGTGTTAAGAATAAAACATTTACAACCAAAGACTTTAAAATATCCTAATGTTGGCTTTTTACCTTTATAAAGTTCATATGGTGTTTTGTTTAGGAAAGGACGTATTAGGACTCTATTTAAAATATATGTAGAAGTGTCAACGGCGTTACACCAAAACTTTTGAGGAATGTTTTGTTCATTAAGCATTGTTCTACTCATTTCTTGAATTGTTCTATTTTTACGTTCTACTACTCCATTTGATTGAGGTGTTCGTGGAGCGGAAAAGTTATGTGTTATACCATTTGTATCACAAAAGTTTCCAAATTGAGTTTCGTTGTCAAATTCACGACCATGATCCGTTCGGATCGACACAATTTTGACACCTAGAAGATTTTGAATTTTCTTGCTAAGTATTTCAAATTTATCAAAAGCTTCATTTTTGGTTTTCAAAAATAACGTCCAAGTAAACCTTGAGTAATCATCTACTATGACCAAAGTGTATAAGTTGCCTCCATAGCTTCTTATAGCGGATGGTCCAAACAAGTCCATATGTAATAATTCTAGACACTTAGATGTAGATACCATATTTTTAGATTTGTGAATACTATGTGTTTGTTTACCAATTTTGCAAGCGTCGCAAAAGTGTTGGTCATATTTTAGTTTTGGCAAATTCCTAACTAACTCTTTTGAAGATAGGTTTTGTATAAGTCTCATATTAGCGTGACCTAAGCGTCTATGCCAAAGAGATGAGCTATCGTCTAATGTTGTTAGGCAAAGTTTGTCATTATATGTTTTATCTATTTTCATGACGTATATGTTATTTTTCCTAACTCCTTTAGCTATGGTGATACCATCTTTTAGTATTTTACTACCATTTTCATCAAATAGTACTTTATACTTTTTATCGCATAGTTGGCTAATACTAAGTAGATTAAATCCTAACCTATCCACATGAGCAACATTTTCAATAGTTAGAGAGTTATGAGCAATCGTACCTTTGCCAATGATTTTGCTTTTGAGATTGCTACCGAAAGTGACATTACCTCCGTCATACTCTTGGTATGATGAGAAGAGACTTTTGTTGCCCGTCATGTGTCGTGAGCATCCACTATCTTTTATCCATTCATCAGGTTCCAATCCAACTTTCAAACATACCTAAGAAGCGAATAACTCAAACATTTGGTCCCCAATATCTCATGGGTCCGTTTGGGTTAAACATACCATTTATTTGATTCATGTATGAAAATGATGGATAAGGGTTCCATGGCATGTAATCTGGAGTTTGATATGGTCTAGGAAAGTTTTGATTCCAACCGTTGTGTTGGTAGTTAGGTTGAACGTTGTGATTGCTCTTAGGAAAGGGGCGTTTGGCAAAAGAAGTTTTATGTCGTTGTTGAGTAGTTTTTGATCTAAATTCATTTTTAATAAGTCCTACTCTTGATATAATGGCTGGTTTTAGTTTAACATTATCATTGGTTTTCTTTGTTACTTTAACAAATTCAGTACGGTCCGTATTGCGAACATTCTGTTCTGCTGAAGTACCCGCGGTACCATTTTGCACAACGGACGGAACCCTTTTTTTGGTTCCGTCTGGTCCGTGCTGTACAGCAGCAGTTTTGACAGAATGTTCGTCCTTTTCGGCCGTTTTGTTTTGACTCTTAGGAATTAATACTTCATTAAAACCTAGCCCATTCATGTCTCCTGGTGTTTTATGGATTTTAACTATTTCATCGGCAATAGCGATGTTTTTGTTAAACCTTTTAAACTTAGAATTATTTTCTATTAAAACTTCTTGTGTGAGCTTTAGTTTTTCTATTTCAAGATTAAGCTCTTGACATGATTTACAATCATTGTCATTTGATTTTCCTTTTTCAAGTCGTTTTGCTTTTTCTTTTAACTCATATACCTCATTTTCCAAAAATTCCTTTTTAGTTTTTAGAAATTTATTTTTAGTTATGATTTTTAGACTTAGCTCACACAATTGATTATATTGTTTTTGCAAGGTGTCATCATCTATAGAAGAATAAGAAGAGTCGGAAAGTACCTCATTTGACTCATGTGCCATTAGAGCGATCTCTTCCTTGCTTGATTCTTCATCGTCTTCACTATCACTCCAAGCACCACTTACAAAAGCTCGTTGAGTTTTGCTCTTAGGTGGCTTGGGACATTCTCCTATGAGATGACTTGCATCACCACATCTAAAACACTTTCTTTCACCTTTGATCTTCTTATCATCCCGATCTTTTCGGAATGGCTTCTTTTCTTCTCGAGGTTGTCTTACAAACTTTCCTCTTCTTCTAAAGAACTTCTTGAAATCTCTAACGGCCATGGCATACTCCTCATCTTCACTATCGGAACAAGATTCACCATCATCGCTTGATTCCGCCTTTGCTTTAAGAGCAACGGATTTGATCTTCTCCTTTCTTCCTTTGATGATCTCCGAATCTTTCTCCATTACCATTTCGTGAACTTTGAGGTTGCCAATTAGCTCGTCTAGTGACATTATTGAGAGATCTTTTGATTCTTCAATAGCGGTCACTTTAGCTCTCCATTTGGGATGGAGTGCTCTAAGAAATTTCCTGACAAAGTTCTTACTACGAAAAGATTCATCAAGTGCTTTAAGTGATGTAATGATAGTGTTAAAACGAGCAAAGCCACAATCAATGGTTTCATCTTCAGGGATAACAAATTGTTCATATTGTTGAACAAGAAGATCAATTTTGTTATCCTTGACTTGTGAATTACCTTGATGTGTAACAATTAAAGATTCCCAAATATCTTTGGCGGTTTCACACATAAAAATTCTTTCATATTCTTTTCTAGGTAAAGCATTATAAAGCATCATTTTAGCTTCATTATTTTTAGCAACTAATTTCTTTTGTTCATCAACGGAAATATC
Organism: Chrysanthemum seticuspe; assembly: GCA_019973895.1. Lineage (NCBI taxonomy): Eukaryota > Viridiplantae > Streptophyta > Magnoliopsida > Asterales > Asteraceae > Chrysanthemum > Chrysanthemum seticuspe. The sequence goes on from BPTQ01000004.1 coordinate 301,847,706, forward strand.
CTTTGTTGTAGAACTAAAATCTCCTTTAATAATAATAAACCAAAGATCTATATCTTTTGATTTTACATATGTTTCAAAACGATTTTTCCAATAGATAAATCCATTGGTTTCAAAGAGTGGTGGTCTTTGCATAGATTGCCCTTCTTTAAAGTTTTCAGAATCCATGGATCGTTTCAAGTTTATAAAATACAAGTTATTTTAGAAATTCTTGAGCAACGAGGCTCTGGTACCAATTGTAGAAAACTAGAAGGGGGGTTGAATAGTTTACCGATTAAAAACTTTGTTTTGAAACTTATTGAAAGATCAATTGATATTGATCTTAAGTATGTTAATGAAATATGCAAGCAATATGTAATAAGTAAGTAAGGAAAGAAATGATCAAACCACAACAAGTTGTTTATAGTGGTTCGGCCTACAAGGACTCTTTTTCCTTGCCCTACTCCACTCCCCGAGTCTCACACTCGAGAGTTTAACTTCACTAGTCAACAAGCTCCTTTCACCGGCGGAGAAAACCTTTACACTTCGCTTACACTATTTTCCGACACTAAGCTAGATGTCGAGTTCTTTCCAAGGGTACAACTACTCCCACACACAATGTATTTTGAGGACTAAAATACTAACCACTCACACTCACAAGATTATGATGGTTTGATACAACAATGAAGTATGGATCAACACTAGATCATACAACACTAAACAAACAAGACTTCCAACTTCTCGTTGAAGCTTGAATATGACTTGATCTTCTTTGCTACAAAAGAGATCACTAATATGATATGAAACTGAGTTAGAAAGGTTAGAGAGAAGATATGTATGAGAGTATGTTAGAAAGGGATGAGAAACTACTTGGCTTGGCATTGCTATTTATAGCCAATTTGGACAGGAGCGTCCACGGACCGCGGACCCCTTAAAAGGGTTCCGCCCGTGTACCAAATTGGTACCGCCAGTCTGACAGTCAAGATATCAAATCTTGCCTAAAGTCAACTCTATCTAAGTAAGATTGTGCAAGATATGAAGAGTACAAATCTTCACAAAATATCTAATGGAATCTTCCAATGATCTCCATGATGTCAACATGTTGTATTACTATTAATAGAAATATGCAAATGCTTAAGTAGTGTTTGGTTTTTAAGAACCTAACACATTCTACAAACTACTATCATACATAATGATTAGAGTCATATCAAGATGTTACTAATCATAAATGTAAATGCTTGAATGATGAATATATTGTTTGAGAAAGCTTGTTTTAATATCTAATAAACTTGACAAGCTTTAAGCTTTTATAAATTAAATTTACTTTTGTCGTTAACAAAACTTAGGCAAAGATCAAAAATATAAATAACGTTTAATGACGATATTTGTATTAACACTTGACTTTGGCCATTTTCTTCGTATATCCGCGCCTTTTCGTCCAAATAAGTGCCATTCTAGCAATTTGCCTTCAAGAGACCTAAAAAGTGAAAAGGAACGATATTAAGTAATAACGGATACAAAAGTGATCAAATAAGGGCTTAAACGACCCCTCAAAAAGGTACATTTTAAAACCTTATCAATGCCCTGAACAATTCATTCATTAAGGATTGGAAAGTAGATGGTGCATTTGTTAGTCCAAATGGCATGACTACAAACTCATAATGTCCTTCATGAGTTTTAAAAGTTGTCTTTGCCACATCATCTTCACTCATTCTGATTTGATGATAACCAGATCTCAAATCCAACTTAGAAAACACTGTTGAACCATGCAATTCATCAATTAGCTCTTCAATAATGGGAATTCGGAACTTGTCTTTAATGGTACTTTTGTTCAACTTTCTGTAATCTATACACATCCTCCAAGTATTATCCTTCTTCTTAACCATTACCACTGGTGATGCAAAAGAACTTTGACTGTGTTTAATGAATCCTGATTCCAGCATTTCTTTAACCATGGCTTCTATGGCATCCTTCTGCATTGGTGGGTGTCTATAGGGTCTGATATTGATAGGTTGTGTTCCTGGAATTAAAGGAATTTTGTGGTCATGAGTTCTTGTTGGGGGTAAGGCTTTTGGGACTTCAAACACATCAGCATAAGTGTCAATTACTTGTTGAATCCTTTTGTCCAACTTTTCTTCACACTGATCCACCCCATTGGCTGAATTCAAGGTTAAACCAGTGTTGGGATACACACTTAACATCATTAGTTCAGCCTGTTTCCCACCTTCCATCTTATTAACTTGCTTTTTTCCTTCTAACCAATGTGCCACAGTCTTGTTAGTGCCCCTCAAACAGACCTTCCTACCATTGTACAAAAACTCCATCCTCAATTCTTTAAAATTGCACATCATATTTCCCAAGGTAGATAACCATTAGATGCCCAAGACCATATCACACCCCCCAAGTGGTAACAACATTGCATCAGAAACAAAGGTCTCCCCCTTAAACATCCATTTAAACCCTTTACATACACTTACAGTCATCAAATTCTTTCCTCCAGCAACTGAAACAGACATAGGACAAGTTTTTCTAATATCACACCCCAACCTCTTTGCTACATTGACATCTAGGAAATTGTGAGTTGACCCAGAATCTACCAAAATATGTAACTCATGTCCATTGGCTACTAAACCAATCACCCTCATAGTTTGATAAGAACTTACACCATATAGAGCATTTAGAGAGATTTGTGGCACCACCTCATCTAACACATTTTCCATCAAAGAATCATCTGCATCCACAAATTCTTCCTCCTCTTCTTCCTCTTCTCTAGTAATCACAATAGTATACAATTGTCCTGCACACTTATGTCCTGGAACAAATTTCTGATCACAATAGAAACAGAGGTTTTTTGCTCTTTTTTCCTCATATTCTTTCTGAGTCAACTATTTCCTATTTTGTCCACCTTGTGAATTGTTTGGTCTACTCCTCCACCCATTGGTTGCTGCAGGTAAAGCTAACAAAGGTTTGCTATTACTAGTTCCTGCTGCAACATTCAACCTATTCTCATTCCCCATATTACTACTCATCTGCAGTCTATTCTTCTTCTTAATAGCATTTAAAGTAGCCTCTTGAAGATTGGTTAAAGAATAAGCATCAGCCAAGGTCTTTGGTTTAAACATTCTAACCCCCATTTCTAACTCAGTTGGTAAACCCCCAAGATAGAAACTGGTTGCATGTTCTTCACTGATGTCTACTCTACTTAGCAAAGTATCAAACACATCTTGATATTCGTTGGCATTAGTTTCATATTTAACATTCTTTAGTTCAGACATTGGATCATCAAACACAGTTCCAAATCTTTGAATAATAGCATCTCTATAAACAATCCAAGAAACCAATTCCCCATGCAATCTAATGAACTGTCTATGCCAAATAAGTGCTTTATCAAACAAATGAACAGAAATTAACCTCACCTTCTGGTCATCTGGAATGCTATCAATTGCAAAGAACTGCTCACACCTAAAGATCCACCCTCTTACATCATCAAGTATGGGATTGAACCACTCGAAAGTCACTTTGTCGAAGGTCACTTTGGAACCACTCGGTTACTATCCGATCGTGGTGTGACTGCGCATATCATACTTCTCTCATAACCTGCTTCGATAGGATTGAGTATTGTTGTTTTTGTTTTCTTGTGGTATACGGTATACATTACAACATTGACTGCTTTTCGAAAGGATAAATTTAAGCTTTCGACGGGGACATGTCTCCGTCAAAAACTTTAAGCGGGGACGTATGCCCGCCAAAACGTCCCGCTATCATGTATAAGAAAAGGAAACCAATATATGCGCAAAATTTTCAATGCTAGCCTAGCCTATAGATAAATTTGAAAAGGTAGATGGCGTATTGATGTGTAGTCAAAAGCTGTGAAAGTGAAATTTGATGATCATTGTTGAATAACATACATAAGACAAGAAAATACAATTAATATGAATGAGAATGAGATCGACGACACTTGATACACATCAAGAGTTACGATCTTATAACCATTGTTAAATCTGCATAAGACTATAAAAGAACAAATATGTTGTGACCCCGAAAATTACTTACAAAAAATAATCAACACCTTCAGAAATTTGTCGAATGAGAAGTACTTAAAAATAAGAGTTAATTACATAATTGGTCCTTGTGGTTTGTTGGATCTTGCAGAAAATGTCTCTGAACTTTTTTTTTGACGGGTCATGTCCTCGTGGTATGCAAAAGTTACGGGTTTGGTCCTTTGACGGGTCATGCTGTTAGTTGACCGTTAACTTGGCAAACCACAGGGACGATTTATGTAACTGACAAAAAAAAAAAAAAAAAAAAACTTTAAAAAAAAAGACTGTTTAAAAAAAAAAGAAAAATTGTTTAAAAAAAAAATAAAAAATTAGGCCCTCACAACGTGAGGGCTTAAATTTTTAATGTGTATTTTGTACAAAAACGTATAAGAACTTATAACGTGGGGGCTTAAATTTTTAATGCGTATTTTGTACAAAAACGTACAAAATACGCATTAAAAATTTAAGCCCTTACGTTGTGAGGGCCTAAGTTTTTTATTTTTCATTTTTTAGAGTTTAATAAAAAAAAAAAAAAAAATTAGGCCCTCATGTTGTACATAAGCCCAAAATTTAAGTATAATAATTAAAAAAAAAAAAAAAAAAAATTCTCTTAGACCCTCACATTATACATAAGCCCCAATTTAAGTGTAATAAATATTTTTTGTAAACGTTTTTTTTTTAAACAATTTTTCGTTTTTTTTTTTTTTAAATTAATTTTTTTTTTAAACAATTTTTCTTTTTTTTTTAAACAGTTTTTTTTTTTAAGTTTTTTTCTTTTTTTTTTTTTTTTTTTTTTTTTTTGTCAGTTACATAAATCGTCCATGTGGTTTGCCAAGTTAACGGTCAACTAACAGCATGACCCGTCAAAGGACCAAACCCGTAACTTTTGCATACCACGAGGACATGACCCGTCAAAAAAAAAGTTTAGGGACATTTTCTGCAAGATCCGACAAACCACAAGGACCAATTATGTAATTAACTCTAAAAATAAACTAGAATTACTGTAGATGTATATATGAACTATGAAGGTATGACTTTGAGGGTTGACAAAGCTACAATGAAATGTTATAAGTAGATAATACCAGAAGTATTCGTTCAAAAATAAAAATAAAGAACAGGAGTATATGACATCATGTCCCTCGATATCAACCGGTTCAAATCTTAACCCACAATTTTCAACTCTTTATTCGTCTATATAATCCATCATTTTTACACACACAAACACGACCATCTAATTTCCATGACCCAAAATACAATTTTAAATATTGTCTCACGTATGTTTATCACGGCCATCAAAACACAACCGGGAACAAGATCCATGTTCAATTTAGCCTATGATCGTGGATAGTAGCAGTGTCCTTTTAGCCAAAAGTTTCATTAAAAGCGTATGTGCAGTGTGAGTTATTTGCGATAGAAGAATTTCAAGTTTTAAATACCTATCAGATTTCTTAATCCCCTCAATAACATTCGATGGAATCCGTCAAGGACAAGAAGAACTTTCTCTCGAAGACATGGAAAAGATGTAGATCCTTTTCTCATAGCCACAATACAAAAGGTGGTGTTTTGGGTTTGCCCAAAAGCAAATCATGGAGCGGAGATGAAATGAAGAAAAAGAAAATGGCCCCAGAAGGGTTTTTCCCGGTCTATGTTGGACCGGAAAAACAAAGGTTCACGATCAAGACAAAGTACGCTAGCCATCCTTTGTTCTCAGTGCTTCTAGAAGACGCTGAAAGTGAATATGGTACCCATGGTGATGGTCCGATATTGCTTCCATGTGATGTGGCTATGTTTTATAAAGTGTTAGCCGAGATGAAAGCTAAAGATGAACAACCACATGGATCTTGTAGTCCGTTTAGTCCTAGCCGACGATTGAGAATGATCAATAGTGTGGATCGGATGGGGAGAAGGTATAAATCTTATGAAGCTTTAATGCCTTCGAGCTTGATTAAGATGAATTAAGTCCATCGGTTCATTTAAATTTTAACGTGTGTAAGTTAATTAGTATGTCGTGTGTATATATATGTATGATATGATCATACAATATGATTTCTTCAATCGTGTACATGTACATATTACCATTTACTACATGTAATTAAAGATCAATTTATCAGCTCATCGTCCAAGCATTTCATGATTTAACAATAAAAATTTTGTTGCTAACTGATCAAAGCAAACTAGATAAAATTGGATTCAGATTCTCTCAACTATAGATAACATGTTCACTCACAAACAAATGAAAGACCGGTCCCACATTAAACCCCACAGTTTTGTATGTGAGGAAACATGACCCGTCATGTTTATTCTAACTTGAGATGATTTCAATCCGATAAAATTAGTTACTTTGATCTGACGGAGAAACTTGAGGGGAATTAGGGTTGGAAGGGAGTGGGGTGATATCATGATTCCGAACATCCAATTTAGTTGCCGAGCATGGATATCTACAAAGACACTTCATATAACCCAAGCATATCCCGTGAGCGTTCCAATTATGTCTCGCAATACATCTATAATCGCATCTATTTAAATTGCATCCCCACATTGTGATAAACTCTTTACAAAATGGCAGATCACGTCTCGCCATGAGCAACTCCGTACCTGCAATTGATGATACAAATTTTTTATAACTTAAAAGAGCAAAGTGACCACCATTAAGGTCAGCCATTTTCACAAGCAATCTTAACACGTTTAATCAAGAATAATTAACATTGAAACTAACCTGTGAGCATAAGAAATAGAACAATAGCGGTGAATAACGAGCACTTTGTCATGTTGAATTACGTTTTGATATTTCTGTAGTTTAGTAATGTTTATATAAATAGGATATAGATTTAAAGTTGTAATTAATAGCAATATACTGTAATTAATAGTAATTATGACACTTCTATTTTATTTGATTCTCATTTTTAAACAACATTTAAGCACACCTGAATAGTTTTAGAACTACAACTAGTATAAACGAATTTGATTTTTCAACTTTTAAAAGTTTAGCACCAAGGGGTGTTTCTTTTTTATGTTAACTAGCAGAGTACCCGAGCATTGCAGCGGCGGGTACTCTAAAATGATAATTTCCGGTGAACTATATTTTTTAAATCCAATACGATTTTTTGACAATAAGTTTACATATTGAAAGAATTTCATGCTGCATATTTTAACTCTTAGCTAAGTCAACCCATTCAATCTGTAATCGTAAAAGGCGATACCCAAGAAACAAAAACTGAAAAAACCAGAAATCGGAAAATCCTTTTATCCAGGTTTGATTTCGAATTTATTTTCAAATATCTGTGGTTACCCGTACCAAAACGTGTTTAATATACATGTAGTTTTTATCAAAATATTCATAAAATGTACAAGCATTGGAGAATCAATTTTTCTGGCATCATGCATCAGGTCGCGAGTCTCATGTATTGGTCTTATGCAATGGAGGCAATACCTTTTATATTTCAGGCAAGTCATGAAGGTGGCATTGGAGAAACTTTTCAGTGAATTTTTTAAGCAATTTAAAGCTCAATGCAAAGTCATTTACGCACCATCGACAAATTTAAGTCACTTAATTCTTTAGATGTAACTTCATTTTACAAATTTAAGACACTTAGGGCATCCACTATGGTGGGTTTATGAAAAGGTCTAAAAATATGAAAAGGTTTATGTTTCATTTCAACCATAGTGGAAACTCATTTCATGTCTATGTGGCATGAAGAGGTCCTAATTCTTGAACCTCTTTATAAATTTAATACATTTAATGCATGTTGTTCTATAAGACATTTTATAAAATTGTAAAGGTTTATACCATAGTGAATGTAGGTTTATAATATCAAAAGGTCTAAAAATTAATGATGTTTTATTGTATAAACCTTTGTATAAGGTTTATCATAGTGGATGCTCTTAGTTCTTCATATATAACTTCATTTTACAAATTTATGACACTTAATTCTTTGTATGTAACTTTATTTTACAAATTTAAAACACTTAATTCTTCATATGTAACTTCATTTTCTACTATAGGGCTGAGCACCGAAGGTTCAAAACCGAACCGGACCGACGAAACCGACCGAACCGACAAAAACCGAACCGGACCGACAGCCCGTCGATTCGGTTTCGGTTTCAGGTCCTACATGCTTTCGGTTTCGGGTCGGTTCGGTTCGGTCCGGTTCGGCCCAAAACCGACAAAAACATGCTAAAATACACATAGACCGACAAAACCGAACCGAACCGACGAAAACCGAACCGAACCGACAACATTCGGTTCGGTTTCGGTTCGTGTTTTTCACGGTTTTCGGTCCTCGGTTTTGTCGGTTCGGTTCGGTTCGGGTCGGTTTTTGACCGACGCTCAGCCCTATTCTACTATTAGCAAGTGTGTTGGCTTAAACATTTTAAGACTTCCTTTTATAAGAAGTCCTAAATGCATTATAAAGTAGTACAGATAAGTCTTAATGGAGAGATAGTAGTGAGGCCGCACATGTAAGATATTTCTTTTTATGTTAAATAGTCTATATAGAGAGAGAAACCAAAGGATGCTCTTCTCCATTAAGACTTATTAACAGAAAAGGGTTCACCCACTTAATCCAGAAAAAAAAAAAAAAAAAGAAACAAGCCCAACTCATAAACATAAAGGGATCCACAAATCATTTTCCTTGTGTAAAATGATACTTCGTCCGTCCAAAAATTATTGTCCCCTAGCCTATTGACTTTTTTAGTATTTATTCTTCAACTTTTACCATAATTATTTTTGTTTATGTTATATAATACTTGATGAAAAATATATGAATGTATTGGGTTTTAAATGTATCTTTATTGGTATACTTTTCATCAAGTATTATATAACAAAAATAAACATATTAATGGTCAAAGTTGAACAAGAAAGACTGGTAAAAGTCAAAATGGACAATAAAAATGAAACGGATGGAGTATATAGTTTTATCTATATCTATACTACTTTATAATAGATTTGGGACTTGCTAAAATAAGTAGTCTTAAAAATATAAGACCAAAAACATTTCCTTATTAAGAAATAATAAGTCATTAGTCAATAACAATAAATGAAATAACAAATGGTTAATACATTAAAGGCCATGTAATAAAGAAAGGCTTTATGACCAAAAATTAAACATTGAACATTTATATAAATACTAGAATTTGAAAAACAAAACTGCTATCTATTTACTATATCATTATTAATTTAAACGTTATGCAAAAAAAAATGTTAATTCCGAACCTAATATTAGAACACTACAAAAGTATGTTTGCACCATATAAAAGCCGAACCTTTACACATCTAAAAAAACACATACCAAACAAAGAAACAAACCCACAAAAAATACATTCTTTACAACCTAAAACATTATTTTCACCGGAAAATATAATGACACGGGTACCCGCCGCCGCAATACGCAGATACCCGGCTAGTACTCCTTTATTGGCAGTCACAAGTCACAACCCTTTAACATTATCCACATATTTTTAACTAAAAAAATGTTAGCATTTAAGTTAATCACTACGTGAGCAGACAAATGTATACGAATGCAAATTTGACGGGTGGCGAGGTCCATCAATAAAAATATGTGCTAAACAATAAAACGTTGATGGTGATAAAATTCTTTTTAAATTTGTTAATTACCAAGTAAACTAATCATACGAGTAGTACTTTATCGTCATTTTCAATTGGTAGTAGCACGTAGCCAGCCACCAACTGTGCTAAGAACCCAAGGTTTATGACGGCATGTTGACATTTATTTATTTATTTTTAGTTTTTATTTATTTATTTATGAGGAAGCAATAATTCGACACTTTTTTTTGTTAAGCTGTAATATGGTTGACTTGGTATTTTGCATTATAACGTGGCATTGAAAAATAAAATCAAAATAGTGGATGACATAACTCGATCAAAACATAGAACGTAAAAAGATTAAAAAGTTTTTTTGACCGGCCTGAATTCAAGCTTTCATTTTATAAATTATCACAAGTAGTTATTTTAGTTAAGGGCAATTTAATACATCCCTTATATATCTAAACATGCATTAAAAACATTATACATTATACATTTAATACTTAAAGACTGTTTGATATTTGACTTAATATGAAAAAATCTGAATCTAGAAAGTTGTTTAAAAGTCGTTTGTTTGTAACTTAATAGAGAAAGATGACTTAATATATAAAGTGATAAAACTGAGGATGTCTGCATTAAGTCATATGTTATTTAAACACGACTTAATACAAAATTTAAACAAACAAAACCTTACACTTTAAATATATATGAAAGTATTAATAAAAATAGAGTAATATATGAAATTAATCATTTAGTTATATACGATTTTTAATTTAATGAGCTTCAACTTTCTTTTTCAGTCATTTATACAAGTGCTTGAAATGAGTTAACAAGTTACGTTGACAAAACTATAATAAATTGACATGTGGTTAGATAAACGAATTATTTTGAATTATCTTTTAAAAACTTGAAATAGTCCGTTTTAACTTATTTAAGTCTAACTAGCAGGGTACCCGCGCGTTGCGGCGGCGGGTACACTGAAATAACTTTATATAAATTATGTAGTCATTTTGAACAACGAAAAAACGTTGCTTACTAAAATATTTATTATTACAATTGTATAATAAAAACGTTGTCAATGGTTAAATAGTTGAAATATGACATGACATTCCATCCGTACATTTACTGTAAAAAAAATTTAATAAATTAAAATACGTAGTTCAGTGGAAATCAAAATACATAAAGCTATTGTAAGAAAAAACATATAAATGAAAAATATTTGCTCGCCACAAAATTTAATCACAAGGTACCCGCCGGCACATTGCGCAGGTACCCTGGTAGTGCATTATAATGTAGTAGAGATGGGACTAAAATTATTAGATTTTAAATTAATTTTCCATTTTAAGCAAGTGTGTTTGTTTGAAATTTTAAGCCTTTTAAAAATAAAATGTTCTAAATGCATAGTAGTATATAAAAGTCGATATAGAAAAGATTCCAAAGAAAACCAAGTTTTAATATTTTCTAGGAAAATGCCAGTGTACTTAAGTTCCACAAAATCTTGAATCTTGAAATGACATGGGATAAACAAGTAACTATTTTTCTATCATTCATATTTCATACACATGAAAGAATCCCTATTTGGAAGCAAGTTTACATATCTGAAGTTGATCAAAGAATGAGATACTTATAAGTGTGGAGGGATGCTTTTCATTTTCCATGCTTAGTCCTTGGCGTTGCCTGGTAATAACGAGACACTTGAATAATGACTTTTGGCCTATTTTGGTAATTGCTGAGTAAATAGCCAAATATCAAGGTTTCGTAGGTCTTATTAAAAATGGCAGACCCACGACAAAAGCCTTGTAGCTAAAATTGATAACACTTCAAGTGCCTCAAAAATCCATATACCGTCACTACAAAGTTTGAGAAGCAGAACTATAAATCAAACTTTTGACAGTACCAATAAAAGCTACTGATGCGAATCATACGATCCCAACTAAAACTGTTCTAATTACATTAATAATTCAAAGCATTCAACATCATACAAGTCCTTAAACTTGGCTCTTGGTGTCGTATGCTTCAAATCAAATCATCGTCCAGGAAAGTGACGTTCATTGGCTTTGCTCTGTCACAGTGTGCTTGTTCACAACATCCAGATACCCCTGCCAAAAACCAACAAACAAAGGATGAATTCCAATTTAATATCAATTACGAAAATTCACATCTACCTAAGCAGGCGAAACCACAAAAACCATCAACAATATAGAAGTTGACACACGAAATGAGTAGAACTTGAGATGCAAAAGACAAGTAATACCTGCAGTATTCCAACAACAGCAAATTTGTCACTTATTCTTTTTGTTTCTATTGGATGGAAAGCTTCAACAATACCTCGACATTCTGTTAACAAATTAGGCACAACCCACAATAGAACTGTGACAAAATGACCGTATCACAAACAATAATACAGAAACAGTACCTGCCATATTAAGACTGCGATGATGTATCTTCCATGTCCCATCAAAGCAGTCAATAATATTTGATCTTAAATTAATCTCATAATTTGGTCCAAAGATAAAATAATATAACAAGAATACATATTAAACAAGAATTCATGATATTATAAACAATACCACAAATTGAATTCACATAATACTTGATATTTAACAAACATCTCACTACTAACATATGTACCACAAAACCACACAAAATCGTCACTACCAAACCCACCGAATATATACACAGCTAAAACCATCATAAGCACCATTTCAAACCACCAGATCTGCCACAAACAAGTGAACACAAAAACAACCAAAACCACATAATATAACAAAACTGATGGTGGTTGCGGCAGATTCAGTTGGTTGCAGTGGTAGTGTCCGCGACGCCGGAGGGGCTGGTGTCTGCAGTTAGTGAAGTCTGTGGGTTTCCTAGAGAAGGAGAGTAGAGAGTATTAGAGAGAAAGAGAGAGAAATGAAAGAGCAGGTGTTTGTGGGTTTTTATGTGAGGCGGTGGGGTGCGTATTAATATTGGAACTTTTTCTAAATGGGTAGCTAATTTGAATGGGCTGTTACAGATTTTTGAAATGGGCTGTTATAAGTTTTTGAAATGAAGTGTATTAATATTGAAGTGTTACAAGTTTATATTTAAGACATTTAATTTTTTTTTCAACTTTAATTAAGAGTATGATACAAGCTTTGTAAAACACTTCTTTCCATTATAAGTAATTTGTTGAATCTGAAATTTTAAGCCTTCTATTAATAGCATGTCCCAAATGTTTTATATAGTAGTATAGATAATCTGATTGGTGAATTATTGAATTAATAAACTTGAGTTTTGGTGAATTATTGAATTAATAAACTTGAGTTTTGGTTATGCTCAATTATTAAGCTATATTAACCGGCCATCTTAAGTATAAAAATAGAATGTTATAAAATCTTCAAATTAATCCTTTTCCTTCTTTAGGTGAACCAATCGATCCATGCTTAAAAAATAACACATGGGATTATAAAAATTGTTGATCTAAGTTTATTAAATTACAATAAAATTAAAAAAAATAATAATAAAAAATAAATACTCTAGATGTATGAAGTTATGACTTTGAGCATTTATAAAGCTATAGCCACGATATAATAGAAAATACATAACACAAGTACTAGTATATGATATGACATCATGTCCCTCGATATCAACCGGTTCTTACCTGGTTCAGCCATCGACTAACTTTTTTCAACTCTTTGTTCTATATAATCCTTCATTTATTCACACAACAAAACTACCCTCATCCAATCTCCATGACCCTAACTTCTATCTCAATAATGTTCATCATGGCCAACAAAACACATCCGGGAACAAGATCCATGTTCGACTTAGCCTATGATCGTGGATAGGCATAGACGAAGCGATACCTGTTAAAAGTTGTAGTAAAAGCGTGTGTAGGTTTGTGCAAGTTATTTGTAGTAAAAGGAGTTTCAAGATCATAGATCGCATATTATATATCGTAAGCTTATTTAAAATTCGATGGAATCCGTCAAGGACAACAAGAACTTTCTCTCAAAGACATGGAAAAGATGTAGATCATTTTCTCATAGCCACAGTACAAAAGGTGGTGTTTCGGTTTTACCCAAAAGCAAATCATGGAACGGCGGATTGGAAATGAAGAAAAAGAAACTCGCACCAGAAGGGTTTTTCCCGGTCTATGTTGGACCAGAAAAACATAGGTTTGCCATCAAGACAAAGTACGTGAATCATCCTTTGTTCTCAATGCTACTCGAAGACGCAATAAGTGAATATGGGACTCACGGTGATGGTCCGATCTTGCTTCCATGTGATGTGGATTTGTTTTATAAAGTGTTAGCAGAGATGGAGGCTAAAGATGTGCAACAACTCGGATGTACCTTTGCCTATGGTTCATGCAGTCCGTTTAGTCCTAGACGCCGATTGGGAACGAAGGGTGTGGATCAAATCGGGAAAGGGTATGGCTCCTTTGAAGTTTTAACACCTTCGAGCTTGATTAAAATGAATTAAAGTGGGTGATCAAAACTTGTACTATTAGTTAGTAAGTCTTGTTTATGTATGGTTTAATTTAATGTCTTTAATTGTGTGCAAAGTTTGCATAGATGCAATGAGAATGCATATTTCTGTTTTTTTCTTTGTTACTTTATTTCACATATGATCGATCAGGATGTTAATTGAGGTACGGTGACAATTAAATCGAAGCGGATAAATGAAAAATATTGTAATTTAACCAAAAACTATACGTCGACTACATATATACCAATCTAAACACGTTCCTTCCGACAAATCTTATATAAAACAATGAACCAGAAAAGAAGTATTTCAATTTCAACAAATACATGATTTTAAACTCCTTAATTAGTTATCTTCTCTATAGAATGTTTCGAAACTGAAACAAACAAAATATACAGTTCCAGTCCCGGTTTAAAGTGGTTCGGAAACACCAGTCCTTAACTAAAAACAATTTAAGCGAAATGAATGTGAGATTACGATAATAATTCAAAAAATGCATGGTGGAATCAACTGGATCATAAAACAACCATGGAGGCATATGCCCAGGTGGAATCATGCATATCAACTGGATCATATAAAAAATAAGTACTCCAAGTGTTACAGATTTTAATTTGATAAACTATTGGATATGATCCAAGATGAATTCATATGGTTATTAAAAGGGCTAATTCAAATCCAACTAACTGAGTCTTATGCATTTTTTTATTTGTATAACTATATAAGATTCCAAAAAAATGTTACTCGGTAGTCGGTACTAATTGGTTGTCAATTATCTTATACTAAATCTACATGTCTACATACCTAAAGTAACATCCAAGGTCAAAGCTAGATAGATGGTTATCGTTGCATCTTTTCTTTCTTTTAAAGGGACTCGTAACTATAAGATTGATGATTTTATGATTAACTAGCTAAAAGACCCGTGAAATTCACGAGTATTTAAAAGATAAGCAGAAAAAATAGTCATTACATTACACAATAAGTCGTAAGATTTAAACATGTGAGTATGGGGAGTTGAAAAAAATTGCACAAACGCAACATGTGGTAATCAAACAAATAGTCAAATAACAGGAAAAAAAAAAAAAAAGTATAAAGTTTTATAAGCACATATTGTAGTTTTTGATGTTGATTTACTTGTATTTGTTGTGGGAGTGCAAATGCATGCTGATTCACTTGTCAAAAACATATACTCCTCTTTAATAACAATATCTACATGAAAGCTCGACCAGCGAAAAAATTTTAGACAAAAAGTTGATCCACTTCATTCGTTGTTACTGCCAAGTGCCAACCATTATACATATATATATATATATATATATATATATATATATATATATATATATATATATATATATATATATATATATATATATATATATATATATATATATATGAGGATAGTGAATATGAGGCTGTCTCACATCTAAGCTTACATGCGAAACCATCAAAAATTACATCGTTTTAACAAGAAAAACATCAAATCTTCTCCATTTGTATCATATCTTTCACTATATTAGTGTTTTCCATTGATTTCATCACAACATCACTTATGTTGGGTTTACGTTGATACATGCATAATCTACATCATATTGTTAGGTGTTTTCATTTACCAACAAATTAGTTATAGATTCAACAATGGTTTGATTTAATTCACTATTAAAATGCATTCCACTATGCATATATTGGTTCCACTACTAAAATTTTGAAAAAATAATAATCAAAATGATGTATTTTTTAGTGAGTTTTGATGGTTTCGCATGTAAGTTTAGATGTGAGACAGCCTCATATTCACTTTTTCAAACCATCAAAAATTACATCGTTTTAACAAGAAAAACATCAAATCTTCTCCATTTGTATCATATCTTTCACTATATTAGTGTTTTCCATTGATTTCATCACAACATCACTTATGTTGGGTTTACGTTGATACATGCATAATCTACATCATATTGTTAGGTGTTTTCATTTACCAACAAATTAGTTATAGATTCAACAATGGTTTGATTTAATTCACTATTAAAATGCATTCCACTATGCATATATTGGTTCCACTACTAAAATTTTGAAAAAATAATAATCAAAATGATGTATTTTTTAGTGAGTTTTGATGGTTTCGCATGTAAGTTTAGATGTGAGACAGCCTCATATTCACTTTTTCATATATATATATATATATATATATATATATATATATATATATATATATATATATATATATATATATATATATATACAAAACCAATAAATAAATGATTAGGAAAAAAAAGTGTATATGTAAAAAAGGGTCAAGTCTATAGATTAACAATGAACTTTTCAAAATTTTCACATTTAGGTAACGGACCGTGGAATACCCTCTTACCACCACAGGTAGATATTCTTAAAACAATGTATTGCTCTTAAAGTGTTTTGAGCTTCAACACAAACCAATCTATTTTATTACCTAATGCAAAAAAAGGTTGCTTATATACATCTGATTCAATAAAAGATGGCTTTGTGTGCTATATGCTAACATAAGTAATACCTCCCAATCAAAGAATTCTATCCTTAAACAACATAATGTTTGGGTCACCTCTTAGATGTCCAACAGATTCAACTGTAAAGTCACCAAAGTACCACGTCAAAATGATAAAATGGATCCTAAGATATCAGTATCCAAAAATATTTTCAAAAAATTATTAGAATAAAGGAAAACAATATAAAGCCATCCATTTTAATTGTGCACGAGAGTTTTTTACAAAAGCTTGACTTCTTCAAAGAGTTGATGAACTCGCACTAAAAAAATTTGGTTTAATGTACACACTTTTATTCTCCGCACTTCTAAAAGTGTATAAAATTTTATTAATTTCTTAACACTTAATAATGGGTAAAAATTGGTTACATTGATAATAAGTGTGAAACAAAAATTGTAAATTAAAATAAATTTTCACACTTATAATTGTGTCAAAAAAAAGTTCACACTTTTAAGTGTGAAGAAATCTAAGAAATGTCTACACTTATAGGTGGAGACCCAAATTATCCCCAGTTTCTCAAAGTGTGAGGACCCAAAACAATCTCCACACTTCCTCAAAGTGTGAAAATTTTGGGTGTTACAAATAACCTCTATACTTAAAAGTGCGAATAAATCTTATAATTTTTCACAAATAAAAGTGTAAACTTTTATTTGATACAACTATAAGTGTGAAAAATCTATTGTTTTACATTTTTTTTCACACTTATTAATGTAATTAAATTTTACACATCATTAAGTGTTAATAAACTAATAAAATTTTACACGCTTTTAAAAACTGTGGAGAATCAACTATTTTTCTGTAGTGTCACTCATATCCATAGGAAGTGCATCCTTCCATGAAGGAATTTCCGTGCAACTTCGACAACTTGTCCCAAGGTATGAGGGAAGATGAAGTCATCAGTGTATTTTGATTTTATAGCTTTATGCATCAAGTTAAATTGCTTGATAAAACTTGGCTTCATGATAAAGTGTATGGTTGATTATATATACAAAAGAGCACCCTGTTCTGCTTACATAAGTACTTTGAGGTTGGATAGGCTCCCGCACAGGTTGAATCTTTCTGCTAAAGAGATTGAAATTCACACGATTTCATGCCTTTTGTGCAATTATAACGTGGAGTCTTGTCAACATATTTTTTTCGAGTGTGAGGTTGCTTTGAGTATTTGGAGACTGGTTCGAGTATGGTGCGACCCTTCCATGCCTTTGTTCACTTCTAATTCTCATCGGAAAGATTGGTTGAATTCGTGGCCCGTTCGCAAAGAGAAGAAGCATCGTATGTTTATCATTATTGTGTCTACGTTATGGTTGATTTGGAGGTATCGCAACAGTGTTACTTTTAGCCCTCATTCTTTGAGGAAATGTGACATTCTCGATAATATTCGTTTGTATTCTTTTTCGTGGCTTAAGTTTATAGGTCGTAAGATTAGTAGTTGGAGTGATTTGTTGAAATCTCCTATGTAATTTCTAGCTCCTTGCTAGTTCTCTTTGATTTTTTATTATAATTTATCGTTAAAAAAATACATACTACTAAAAATAACTATTGCTAAATCAAATTTCAAATGCATTTGATAAAATCTAAAAATTACATACCCTCCGCCGACATTATTTAGGGATATTTTGAGGTTGCTAAATGATGAGTGTGTAAATACTCATCATTTTTAGTCAAATCTGAACTGCAAAACGTTTAAAAATGCTCAGAAATGCATCAAAATACTGAAAATATTCCAAAATTGCATTTTATATGTTTCAGATGCAAAATGTTCAAAATCAGATGAAAAATGAGCAAAGTTTGCATAATTGGCAGTTTCAGTCCCCCAAGTTTTAAAAATTGTCAGAAATAGTCCCTGAGTCAAAATTTCAAAAGAAAAATCACCAAAGGTCCTTTTAATATCATAACTTGTCAAAATTAGTCCTTTGGTGAAAAATATAAAAAGTTTGAGAAAATTACAAGTTTGGTCCTCCAACTTTGAAATTTGGCAAAAATGGTCCCTGGAAAAATTGAAAATATCAAGATTGGTCCTCGTACTTTTAGAAGTTGTCAATTTCAGCCCTTGGATCAACTTTGAGATATTGGCAGCCTAGGTCCCTACATTTTCAGAAGTTGCACAATTAGTCCCTTGATTATTAACCCCCTATACCACTTGGACTTGTCACAAACCTATTTTGGACCCCTGCCTTCCCAAGTGACCCCCTGCCAATTGCCATTTGGACCCCCCCTTATTATTAAAAGCCAGTCAAACCACTCTTTGACTCCTCTTTTCCCTCCCAAGTCACGGGTAACACCCTCCATCATCACCATTGCCTGCTACTCCCCTGCTAACACTCCACCATCATCATCCCTACCCCCCCTCCTCCTCACAACACTCCAAAGGTGCATTTAATGCCTTCTCCAACCCCACACTCAACTCCCAACTGTTAAAAACAGTTTTGGCGCCAAAAATGCTCAAACGGCCAAGATCACTTCTACACATCCAATGGTTGGTATTGTTGCTGGGAACTATTCAGAGAGGTGAGAGAAAGATGAATTGGGTATAAAAGAGAAGGAAGACAGGCAAGAACAAGAGTAGTTAGTTTAGCTTTTGAAAGTGTATGTCCTTTTTTTTAGCCTATCATGTTTTAAGTATTTCTTAAGTGTAATTTCCAGTTCATTTGTCTCAAATAACAATATTTAAGAGTATTGCAACTTATTTCAAGTTTGAATTCAAGTTTAGTTTACCTTTCACATTTTCTCTCCACTGTTGAAATTTTAACACTTATGTTCTTATATAAAAGCCTCCAATAGCTTATAATTCCACTCAAACAAGCTTATAGAAGCTTATTATAGCTTTGTGTAAGCTTAAATTTAAATTTCATGCAAGTTTGGGTTTTGGTCAACATAAGTCAACCTTGGAGCAAAAATGATGCAGCAATGGTATTTGGTGATTCAGAGCTGGAATTGGGTTGATTTAGAAGCAATGGGTTGGTTAGATTAGGCTAGTGGACCTTGGGTTCATTGTTGGCAAGCCATTGTGGCTAGGGACACTTGTAAGTGTTTTTCAACAATTCATAGCATAATCTGTTTATGTGGTTACAAGTAGTTAAAATCTTTCTATTAAGGTGTATTTAGGTTAATTAGACTTAGTTTGATTATTAATGTTTGTTGAATCAGTAGTTAGCTTTGAATTTGATTGCAAATCAGTCCATACAAGGGTGTTTGGCTCAATGGGTTTAACTGTCATTTAGGTATATGCAGTGGTTAATTTCTGTTGGTTCATGTCTATTAAGCTTATTTGAGCACATATCAGTCAATAACTTGGGTCTACAAACACTGAAAGTCAACATTAGATTAAATCTGTCCCATTCACTTAACTGTTGTGGATTTGGATTTGCAAAAGCTCAATTTGTGTTTGAAAGTCATAGATAAAGCTTGCATCAGTGTTATTTCACCAAATAACATCATAATCAGTCTATAGATCATGATCAAAGTTCAATATAGTCAACATTTAAGTTTTGTTAAAAAGTCAAAAGTTTGAAAAATCCATTTTGAGCTCATCTCAGGTGATTTTTCATGGGCTCATTTTTGAGTCAAATTCAATGAAGCTTGTGGTTTTAGAAAATCCTACTGGTCTATTTTCTTATCTGTATTTTAGTATAATTTTGTCAATTTTATTTAAGCCTCAAATTAGCTTGTGAATATGGCTTTAGTTGCCCTGTGCACTGACTCAGTTGATACTGAGTCTGCACAGGGGTTTGGCAGTTCTTGCAGCCCTTGCCATAAGCTCAATTGAGCTTGTCCAGGTCTAGTATTTGGTCTATTGGTTCTTGGCCAGGTCTAGCTTGAGTTCCTTCTTTTGGTTTTTAGTTGCCATCTTATTTAGTTGATTATTCTTTAGCTCAAAGTAAGCACCCTCTCACTGTTTTAAGCATATTATCTCATAACATCAAATCTGTTGTACTTGCAAATCAGTGGTTTAGGCTAGTTAAAACTTATTGCATTTTGGTCATTTTAGCTTATCCAAGCTTCTGTTTCAGTTTGGTGGCCTTTGGTGCTCACTAGCTTATTCCAAGTGCTTATTTCTTAGCACTTTGCACATCAGTTCCCAATTCTTACACACATGCACCTGTTTTTCCATTTTTCCTAGATTCCTCATATTATTTTAGAGTTTTCTTGAATTTTTCAGATTTTTCCAAGTTGGTTTGCTATTTTTCTGCATTTAAATTAGTTTTTAAGCATTTTTAAATAGCATTTAATACAAAAAATTAAGAAAAGGCTCAAAAAAATAATTTTTCATTTTTCTTAAGTTTAGATAAATATAAAAAGACAAAAAAATATTTTTCTAGATTTTTCTTCGTTAAATTTGTATTTTTAAATAATTTAATTAGTTTTTAATAGTTTAAAATTCATAGAAAATACAAAAATATTCAGAAAAATACAAAAAATAGTTTTGAAAATTCTATTTTGTTATTTTAGATTTTTCTAAGTCTTAATTTTATTTTTCTAGCTTTATTTCCTATTTTCTTGCATATTAGGTTATTATTAAATAGTTAAAAATAGTTTTTAATTAATAATAATTAGATAATTAGTTATAAAAATAATTTTCTTTTTCTATAAATTTTCTTTTATCATTAGGATTGTAAAAATGTATTTTTCATATTTTTAGGACTTTTATTTCTTAGATTTCACTTTTTATTTTGTACGTTTACGTAATTTTATTTAAACGTAAGTTTTAAGTTTTAAGTTTTAAACGTTCATCAATTTTAAAAATAGTGATAGCGTTTATTTAATAGTTTTTATCTTTTAAATTTTCTTTAATTTGCATTTAAGCCTTGTAGTTTATGTCCTTTTCCTGTAGTTATAATAATCTCAAATCCTTTCTTCGTTCAAATCTCCCGATCACTATACGTTGGGTGATCCATTGCACAGCTCGTTGGGACATAACGACCCGGGGAAACACTATACTCCCCTGATCTTCATTGCATTCGTGCCTGAGCCGTTTTAATCTTATTACGGTCGGCCATTCACAAGTGGCCGGCTTGAGTGATTTAGCTTGACTGTTTGGGGGCGCATCACTAAACATTAAACATTGTCTCAAAATGTGACCTGGTATTCTGGTAATCATACTCCATACACTTAACTGTTAATAAGAACTTGATAGAAATTGGGCCAAAACTTGATGACCATAAACATGACCCAACATGTACTAAAACTCATATTTTGTGAGACATTGCATTTGAGCAGATTCCTTATTAGTTATTATCAAGTAGTACTTGGTTACATAATTAATATGCAGGTACCAACCTCAATCCCAAACACTCTAATTGCATTTATAATATGCAGGTACCAACTTGCTTATTTTCAAGTGCTTATGTAAGGATATTTGGATTGTTTAGGCCAATGCTAATGGCATGGTTGGTTGCCCCTCAATCGCATAGTCGATCGAGTTCCCTCCATTAGCTCAACCGGATTGGTGACCGGTCACCTCAACCTTTTCAAGTTATGGTTGGGTTGCCAACCGAAAGAATTGATTTGTTTTGTGTGGTGCAGTTTTTTTTTATTTGGTTTTTGTGGGGTATGTTTTTTGTTGTGATTGCGATCGCCTTATTAGCAAATTGTGGTTGAGTGTAGTTTTGAAAAGAAAAAGCTGATGTAACGGGGAGTGACCTCAATATTTACGGTTACCATTAGCATTAGTCTTACTCGTATTATTTGCTTTTAGATAGTCCATGTACCAACATGTGCATTTTTAAGTACTCTTGCAGAAGATTATTGTACGCCTGTCTCGTCCTGTCCAATTACAAATTTACCCATGTAAATAAAAGTCTTGAAGAAGTTAATTTATACAAATTTACCATGGAAACATAATCTTATGTGTTAAAGAAGCTTCAAGATCACCATGTACTTTAACCCATCTGATCCAATTTTTTTTTTTTTTTTTTTTTTTTTAGCAAAAGATATGCTGACCCATTCGACTCATTAGAGATAAACTATAACCCAAATCAACTCATTCATAAGAAAAGATCATATTAATATTTCAAAAATCATATATAGGGCAGTAATGAACCTCTTCCAGGACAACTCCAAAATTTCAGATAAAATACTTGTTACGAAAATTCGAAAGATAGATCAATACTATCTTAAGCACTAACACCAATTGAAGCTTCAATAAACAAATGTAAGCTTTAAGTTGATTTGTTGCTGAGTGATTCATAATGCTTGAAAAACCAAAAAGATGAAAATAAAGCTAATGTAATAATGTTAATTGTTTCTAAGGTTTTTTTTTTTTTTTTTTTTTTTTTTTTTTTTTTTGAGATCATTGTGATTATGAATTTCATATTTATATTCGGTATTATTTAGTGTTTGAAGACATATTATTACAAAGAGTTTTGATATAGGAACCTTACCAAAGGGATCTAAAAGTTGATCTAATGCATAAATGATTTTCATCTTCTTCTATTACTGATAGTTTATTGTAAAATTAAAAATCTTTAGATAAACCAGTATGAATACAGTAATTGCAGGACAACCAAAAAAATCGTATAAAAAGATTTTCAACACTGGTTGGAGCATTGAATTATTGCACACATGTTTGGAATTCAAATTACCTAGACGTGATTGAAATAATTTATTGTAGCTGCATAAAGATCGTTGTCTTAAAACCATCAAGTTCTCACTTTTCTCCCAATCAATAGCCAGATGGATGATGATTTAGCACTCAATTGCAAGTGCACCAAAATTCACAAAATATTTTATGACCATGGAAAAACAAAGGTGTGACCTGGCATCTTAGTGCAGTTTTAATTTTGGAGAAGATTGGAAGCGTTATTATTATTATTATTATTTTCCCCCAAAGGGTCAAAGGGTTTGTCAAAAGCGTTCAATAACATGATTTTGCTTGACACGTGTTATGCTTTCATTAAAAGTTAAATTAGGAAAAAATTAATTAGATGGTTGAATAAAAAACTCTGTTTTATTAGTATTAATAGATTAACTTTTACAGCTAAAGTAGGATTACGAGTTAAAAACATAAAAGCAAGGAAAATGCAGACATGTTCATGGGGTGAAAAACCGACATGGATTTGAGATGGCCAAGAAACACGCCAAGCCTTCACTATGCAGCCCCGAACCTCGCATGTGAACTACTCTCTTCCGGGTTTTCCTTCACTGGTGTGAACGAGTGTCTGAGGGTCGCCAAGAAACCCGGCCAGCCTCCCACTTCATTTTTCTATTATAAAAATTGGAGCAAATAGAGTTAAACTTTAGCATGCATGTAGAGATGTACTTATTTCAAGGTTACATGAAAAACACGAAAGTTTACATAAATTTGAGGGGCAATTGCATATATATCTCTTCAAAACCTCATAATTGCATATATATCCAGCTTAAATCAATAATTGCGTATATATTCTTTATAAACCTTGAAAATGTCAAATATATCCAAATAATTGTTTTATATATATTTTAAACCTAAAAGAACATGATTAATATAATTTAATACTAAATTGTCCATTATACCCTTATCTCCAATATCACAACACCATGTTCCGTTCCGTAGAATCCTTACAACATCATAATACTCTACTTCGTCAGATTCTTCTTCATGTAATTGGGCTTGGGTTTCAATAAAATAATATTATTATCTAATGTTCATTGATTCATCTTCATTTGTCAAGAACTAAGAAATATATATGTGAACCAAATAGTGGACTAAATAAAACAAACAACTAATGCATCTGAACTGAAGTGGTGAACAAACAACTGATGCATCTCATTGATTCATCTTCATTTATCAAAAGGTGAATTAATTTCAATCCAAGCGACTATGATTTGGTTATAGAAAATCAAATTAATTAATTTTTTGCTTGTAGAGAAAGGGTAAAATGGATATTTTATGTTAAAATATATTTATCATGTATTTTTGGGTTTAAAAGATATATAAAGTAATTATTTGGACATATTTGATACTAGACGAGTACCCGCGCCTAGCGGCAGCGGTGTCTAGTTTTCTACAAAATTCCGACGACTCACAAGTTTCTTTCAACAAAATGTATTTGTAGCGTTAGAGAACCATTTTCGAATAACTATAATTCTGATGCGTGGTTGTATAGCACCAGAAATATACAGTTTTCAAGAAAATTATGTGGAGTCGATCTAAGTGTGGGAGTATATTTTCTAATAGGATTGTTTTAAGTTATTAAGATTTTAGTAATAATAGATTCAAGCATTACAAAAAGCAACGGTATTATGTAGTTGGCAATATTATATTGTAGTTTAGAGGTATAGCCAAAGTGTGTGACCGTATTTTCTTGCTTTGTCGGTAATTTAGGCAGTGATAACTATTTTTTATTTACATGTGTAGCGTTTATCATTTGGTGTGTGGCTTTTAAACTTGTAACCTTACAAATTATCGCCATAATAAGATTATTTTGTACAATCAATTTGCATAGATATTTAAGCATTGTTCAAAGCTATTTGTTTGGAGTACAAATAATTATCGCTAAAGATAACAATACTATTTATTTTTTGTGATTCTAATAAACTTACATAACATTATTGATATACTGGACAAAGGGTTATACAATATATATTAACTTTTAAAAGACGATTCATATATGCTAGTCCCTTAAGTGGTGCAAGACCAACATTTTTCAAAATAATGTTATACAAATGACAAAGCACATGTGTCAAAGCAAAATAAACAACAAAAAACTACAATTACTTGGTCTCTCATTTTTCCAAATTTGTCACGGGTTCCACAACTACTTCATCATTTCTCATATAATTTTGTCAAATTTGAAACCCGGTTCGACCCGAGTGGTTCAACTGGTTGAACCATTCCGATCAAAAAACAGGTCGATTTAAACCGAGTCAACCTGACAGGTTGGGTCCAAAAACATGTCAAATTAAACGGAGTCAACCCGCAGGGTTTGAAGCGTCCCGGGTCAACCCGATTTTCTATGTGTATTAATAGTTTCCTTCTGAAATATGTCTTCAACATTTCCTTTTTTAGTTTCAACATTTCACTTTCTACTTTTTGGCTTTTCCTTTATATATGGTATATGGTATTTAGCAGGGTACCCGCGCGTTTCGGTAGCGGGTACCCTGTGACGATTAACCGGAGAAATAGATCTCGATGAGACCTGATTCACCAATTTATATCGGTTTCAATGTGTCTTCTCTGGTTCATTTTCGGATGGCTTTAATTGGTTAGCCGAACCGGTGGCGACACCGGTTCCCGGTTGAACACGTTGGTCCGGTTCGGTCCCGTTTTCAAATGTATATGTACCATCAACTTGTTAGCTTGTATAAAGTTTTGTGTGTTTTATTAATTTGTATAATGTGTATAATAACATGTACTTTTCATTTTAGGGTATTTTAAAAATTACATTAATTAGTGTGTTTAATTATTTTATATTTTGGATTATGTTATAGCTTCTATAAATTGTACGTTATGAAAATTTTATTGTAACTTTTAGTAAGGGCTGTTTTAATTGGATGTTTTTAATTTGGTAGATGTGTTTTTAATTGGTTGTATAATGTGAATAAATTATTGTACTTTTAAGTAATGGGGTATTTTAATAAGAGTATTAATTACACTATGTATTTCTCTCTCCATTGACCAATTTAAAATTTTCAACTTTTCAACTTTCAACTTTGACTGTTTTTCTATTATATGTAGTATAGATTTTTAAAGTTTAGGAATGATATATACGTAATTATAGCTTTTAGTTGGATATATACGTAATTAAGAAGCTTTGAAGGGATATATATTCAATTCTTTCTAAATTTGAAGTCAGACCATATAAATAGGTATTTCTTTGAATTACTAGTTTAAGTATTGATCGAGCATACATCTTTGCGTATAAATATATATCACGATAACATTTATCAATACAAAGTCCATGATTGGCTTCTATTATTGGGGATTTGGGGGGTTCTTTTTCTAATATGTTACCCTAATACACACGTTACAAAAATCATATGCAGTTTTGAACAAAAGTTCATGCACTTACTACGGGCTCGTGAAATAACATAATGTCCACTTGCTTTCCTACTACTTCATTTCATTAAACTAGCTATCACAGTATATTGATGCATGTATCACCTTTTCTGACTTTTAGAACTAACAAAACTCATCATATTTTAAGTTTTATAAATTCAACTTGTCTTTTAAAGAAATTGGTCTAATGAAAGTATAAAACTTTTTTTATAAGTCTTATTGTCAAAATAATATATAGCAGATTAAGCAATCATATTTAACATAACCCTTCTGTTTAACACCATCGTGGAATAAATAGAACCAAAATTGTGTCTTTCATCACGAAACGGGTTAACGGATGAGGTTTTTTTTCAGGTACCGGGAGAGAGCGAGATTTTTTACTCAGATGCACACGTTGCTTCACCGAGTTAATTCCGAAACACTTTCCGACCTTTCCAGATAGAGCCACCTCAAAATAAACATAACTAATGAGATTTGAAACACTCCGCTTTTGTTAGAAAATTATCAAGAAACTTAACACTAAACTATTTGACGGTAAGAGCAAACAATGACATGATTCCATATGATTAACGGACCGAACACAATACCATACTCTAATAAAACCGTTTTAAGTCAAATATATTTTTTATCATAGACAATTAGACATGAATGATCTAGTATTAAATATATTAAAACGACTGGCACGCTAACCGTAATTTTGTACAAAGCTTACCAAAATTTTCTATTGTATTTATGGTGTGATTTTCCTTGTGGTCCAAGCAGATGGGCTTGTCTATATGAGATGAATTAGACTAATGCAAATACATAAATTTCTACAATAGTAATATGATGTTTGTTTCAGCAAGCAGAGAACTTTGTGTAAGTTTCAAATACAATGTTTCTTGTACACAGATAAGGTCGATAGTTGAAAAAAAACAAAACAAATTATGTGATCAATTTTGGACGCGTGTGATTGATTTTTTATGTAATCTACACAAACTCAGTTAAAAATATCTATGATAGACGTGTGCCGTTAGTATTTGATACCTTTCTTAAGTTAATTTTATGTCATGAATCACCGGCCTTAATTGCATTTTTATTTACTATGATCATGAGCGTATAGTATTTGGTGAATGACTAGCTCAAAAACATGTACATGAGCAATTGGTTTATTAACAAGGAGGTTATCCCCTTTGTGTGGCGAGGTTTATAACGTATATCTATTTGACGTTCATGTAATATATATATATATATATATATATATATATATATATATATATATATATATATATATAGAGTTAGGATCAAATAAGAAGAAAAATTAAAATAGGAATGATAAAAAGAAACCACAACCACTCATTTCAGATGCACCTACAAAAATACATGCATCTCCCCTTAAATTTCTCCCTCCTATTTGAAATGTGTGGCTAGAAATTCTTCTTATTCTTCTTATTTTAGTTTTTCTTCTTACCGGATCTCATATATATATATATATATATATATATATATAACAGGAGGCGTTACACATAGATAATGTCACGTAAACGCCACCTCATTGCCCAGTAATTCATTATTAGCCATGTCATCACATTGTTGCCATGTAAGCATCAACTAAGCAATATTTTTATCCAACTAAGCAATATTTTTTTAATTTATTATAATTTTCGGAATTTTTTTTCATTTATTAAAATTTCGTTTTTTTATTCTTCAAAAAATTATTTTTATCCAACTAAGCAATATTTTTTTAATTTATTAGAATTAAAAATCATGTATGCAGCTGGATTCGAACTTGGGTCTGTTAGTCTACAAACAAACATGATAACCACTAGACCAATATATGTTTTGAATTAAATCTTGCAAGTCCGAATTTATAAACCTATGCAACCGTATACATGTATTTTCCTTAAATATAGTTAACCCTAACCCCTAGCCAAACTCACGCATAACAATATATCCCTATCCCTAAAACCGATTTACTTTTGTTCATGCTCTCCTGGTGTTTTTACACCACAATTCGTACCTTCAAATCAGTCTAACCAGTAAGCTTATTATGCTGAGAACAATCATTACCAAAACCACCTTGCCCAAACTCCTTCTGGAAAGACAAGTTCATGCTTCAATGTGAAAGAGAAACCTTAACTTCTTTATATGCTGATTTTTCATGCCCGCCCAATGAAGATAATCAGGTCTGTCCCTCTCGTCACGTGCAAACATCTCTTTAGTCATTTTACATAGTAGCTATATGTTGTACAGTATATATAGTGTGTAATGTTTGTTTGTTCTTCTAACCTGTGAACAGAAGTTTGATAGTGAAGAGGATAGCTCAGACAAGAGTTCATCTGATGATGAAGAGGAAAAGCCTCAGAAGAAAAAGCTGAAGGTTATTGTCGTGTTTGGCTCTTTTGACTTATTTTGTTTTTAGTATTTATAAACTACGTGAGTATCCTATTTATGGAGTCTGTGATTTAGTAGCTATATGCTGTATAGTATATATAGTTTGTAATGTTTGTTTGTTTTTATAACCTGTGAACAGAAGTCTGATAGTGAAGAGGATATTACAAAATTTCTATTACGGGACAAAACAGGTCAGTCGGATAAGTCTGACCCGCACATTTTTTCATTCCATTTTTTAAATATCATAAACAGATGATGTAATAACTTTAAATCATACACAAATTGCTTTTTGTATTGTTTATTGCATTCTAGCCTAGCATTGTCTCTAATCTGCTCTTCCCTCATCAATTTGTTAAATAGGGAGTTATTTAATCGCCTGATAGACTACCAAGCAAACTTTACTCCTATAGTGATTAAATTTAAGTATCATAGGCTATTTGAAAAAGTAATTGGAATGTAACCAAGTTAGTAATAACTTTTAGAAGAGGTAACTTTAAAAAACCAAGCGCAATGTTTTGCATTTTCGTTTGTCTAACTAACCCAAATAATTAGAGTAGAAAAGTCTTGTGTTGTACATACATATTTCCTTGGAGTGGAGAACAACTTAAATAAGCTATATGGAGCATTGCAATTACTTCATAATAAATCTTTCTGAAGTACTTAGTTTCATGTCATTTTCTTTTATTTGACTCTCAGTGTGCAATGATACTACAGAACAGCAAGATGGAGGGCTTTATTAGCAGGGGCGATAGCCGGGCCTTCAATGCTCCTCACTGGACCCAACACTCAGCATACAAGCTTGGCTGTTTATATTTTTATGCGTGCAGCTGTCCTGGCATCACGCGTTGGAATAAAGAGCGAACGATTTGGACGCATTTGTAAACCTCTCACGTGGGCCCATGGAGACCTATTCCTGATGTGTCTCGCCTCTACCCAAATATTGTACGCAGTTGCTTCTTCCCTTAACTTGACATAATTTTATTTTTTTTTAAAGAAATAATATTTCTCTTCTTTTCTATCTGATAGCATGCTTAAGATGCATTTACATTTCAGAATTATTTTAATGTGATGAGCGGTATTTTTGGTTCATAACAATAGAATATGATAAATAGTGAGGAGATTGAGATGAATAGAAGGACCTCTTTTCTTATTGTGGATAGACTGACTGATGCATACAACAGAAATTTTTATTATGAGAAAAAGGTCATGCAACTTATTGGAAGGGTTTAGAAGTTAAAAATGAGGCAGAATGGGTACAAGTATGGTTAGTTGGTCACAAAAGTACTATCCAACAAACCCATTCCACCATGTTTTTTCCGTGAGTAAATTTAGTAATGCATGAGTTTTATGACTGAAAAGTTTCAATACATCAATATTAATAAGTTAAATCTATACTTGGCACTGTCGTAGGCTTCCAATAAGAAAACAGGTATGGCTGACAGTTAGATCATCTTTCTAGAGATAGACTTGCAAGTTGAAACTGCATAAAATTTGATCAAAGTAATCTATGTGCTACAGGAGATGATATAGATGTTTTTTTCTCTATTATTGATATTACAAGTTTACAACGTGCATACTGTACAGAGTGTTTCACTTTATTAATGGAAAATGAAATATATCTCTCAATTAACCCTTTATGCTATTCACAGGTGTGCATACATCTTAAAGTAGGATAGTTTACCTCAGACATACAAATCATTTCTCAATAAACATGGTGGAAAGGACCCTGCCATTCTTCAAGGTGTTAGAGATATTGCTTGTGGCATGCCTTTTACTAATCTGGAGCAGATACAAAATTACTACAAGAGCACGGGCGTCGACGTCACACTTGACCCCCAAATGAAAGTTCCGTGTTCGGTAAGCATGACATGTTTTCTATTTTTTTATATTATGTGTTTGTTGTTGCAGTATATCTTTAAAGGTAATCTTTGGTAAATCAACCCATGTGCTGGAAGACTTGGAGGTTAGTAGCTTTGCAATTTATTGATTATGTATGTTTACGTTTGTGATTAAGGAATGTTGAAATGATGTGTACTTAAGTATTATGTCAGGAATCGTGGGATCGTGGGATACCAATTTAAGAAATATAATTTGATTCGTTAACATGTATAAGTTAGACACTCTACTCCTCCTGAAACGAAGCTCCAGAGAAAAGGACCACCACTATGCAGCCTCATTCCGTTGGCATTGAAAGCCGAGACAACGTACATATGCTTAGGTAGTGCCGTGTCTGATTGCATCAGGTTGAAACGTAATCAATAATTCCCAGGTATTCATTCGAGTAAATATGTCTCGATAGTCAGACTTTGTGATATGCAGTCACAAAGTGGGACGAACAAGCAGATGAACACCATGAGCAGCTTGAATCACAGCAATATCACAACCACAGTGCATATATCAGGTTACATAATGTTGCTATATGTATAATTTGCATGCTACACATGTTTAAGTTGCATAAATAATTTGCCATTGCTCTTGATGCCACATGCTTGATTTACGTCGTTGCTCATGGACTGTTCCCCTGTAGTTGAACAAGGTACATTTCTTATATCATTATTGCTCTTTACTTAAAAGTATATTCACTGTTATGATCATGACAATATGAACCAATATTATACCGTAAAAGAACTGCAATCAACAATAAAAGAGGAAGTTGCACTCAAAAAGGCAATCATGGTATTTCCAATTGCTCAATATTATCACATTTGACTTTGGTTTGTTTTATTGTAATGCAAAAACTTTAGCCATATGGATATTATTGTTTAAATATTTGATTTTTATTGTTAATCAAGATTAGGCTTTGATGATGTTTGTGGTTTTTTTTAAGAATAAAGTTTATGGTAATTAGAAGAAACCTCCGTCAGATGTATCTTCAAGATGAGGAAGATAGAAGCAACCGCCTTCACATCCCCAGGAAGACCCTCTGTAAGTGTTTGTCTAGCGTTGACATAATTGGATTACAAATGACAGCATTGAATTAAGTGTTTTTCTAGCGTTATAGTCTCACACCGTCTCTAAATTTGATTAGGTGCTGAATTTTTTGGTTTTGATCAGATGGAGGCACAACTCCTCGAATTAAAATATGTGATTTTCGTTACTCGAAAGGTAATTTTCTTTGCCTATGCTGTCATTTGTAATCCAATTCTGTCATAGTCAAATTTGACCAGGTGCTGAATTTTTTGGTTTTGCGAGATTGTACAGCTCACGGGTACAACATAGTTCGTATTTGTGTGGCCTTATTTAACTTTAGTGATAGGCGCTTATTATTATTAATTATTTGTTTATTTGAGAATGATAGAAGTCGCTTCAAGTAAGTGCATTAAGAGTTGCTTATTCACACTCTGTCAAAAGGTTTCTTATATTACATACATTATGCCGGGTGAAGGTAATGGTGGGTAAATATTAGGACTTTGAAATAAAAATGTCATACACTTCTTACTTTGGTCCAACTTTAGCAAATAAGTCAACTGCATATAATCAGCATAGGAAATAAATAGACAAAAAAAAATAAAAAAATAAAAAAAAAAATCCTAAACATCCTTCAAAAGTTCTCATATGGGCCTTAAAAGGTTTTTATTAAAAATACTTTGTGTATCGCACATTTAGCTATTTTATATCAAGTCATTTGTTTAGTTTGGTTCGTTTAATATGTTATACAAGTGAATCAACCTGTATATGCCTCCAATTTTTTTATTCGTCTCCCATTAAATATGATTTTTTCATTGCATATGTTAACAAATGTCTCCTGTGGGTCAGATGGGTCAGTGTGGTAACACTGGCCTAGCTTCAAAAGGTGGAAATAGTGGTGCATCTACCATTTGATTAAGGTGCAATAAACTGGGCCATTGGGCATGTCACTGCTCTGCTAACTGACTTTGAAAGTAAAGGTAAGTTTCATCATATTTTTGTGAACAGATTTTTTAATTATATAAATTGCCTATGCTAAATTATCATTATAAAAACTGTCTACTTTCCAAAAATTATACTCCAACTGGTAAAATTTCAGACAGTCCGCTTGCTTAGACGCTTGGGTGTGTCTGAGAGGGCTTTCAAACAATCCAAAGTTGACTTACCGTGACATACATCTTTTCTAGAATTCTACCTTGAATTGTAACTTTACAATACCCCATATTATATCCTGAAAACCGGTTTCACTAATGTTCATTCATATACCATTAAGATTACTGACCCCGGGTTGTTTTTGTGCAGGGGGCGTGTTATTATATGATCGCGAGGAATGGCTCTATCATCAGTGAGTTCTTCGTTTCTCACGTTTCTGCCTATAGACGTTAGCTTGGTTGAAGTTACAAAATTGTGATAATCTGATTTGGGTCACATTCAAGTTTATAGTAATAATTATACAATTTGCTTACTGACTATGGTTTTTTGCAGGACACGAGTATATCCTGGAACATTTAATAACAACTTATACATGGAAGGTGATTTATGTAATTATGCACATCATATATTTCCAGGAGAGACTCCACCTTCAATAAATGGTTACATACATGCATGAATCTGTAACCTATACATCATTAACGTCTTTACTCGCATCTTGGCTGGGCAATGACACTAACAATGTCATTGCAGCCATGTCGGGTGTTTGCCACCACCAGCGTACTATATTCTAAAAGCCTTTTAAAATGACACGTTATTATGTCATATATACTAATGTTATTTAAAACGGAAAGGGCTGTGATGATTAATTGATGTTCTCTGAGTAAAATGATACAGGGCGTTAGAGGTCTAATCCGTAACCTGGCAGGGCATTGACCGGTTGGTATGATACCATAATTGTTATTATGCAATTGCGAGCCTTTTATGAGTCACTGTCATATGGCGGTACTATTTCAATCCATATTTTACAAACTGTTGTGTTCGATTAACAGTTAGTGATGAGGAAGGTCATGTGAGGATTTCATGCCTAATCAGTATGTAGCATAAAAAATGCAGCAATATGGAAACATATACAATAGTTGAAAACACCTTTTCAGCAACACTTGCGCTTCCAAGAGTGCCCAAGGCAACAACATTAGTGCCTGAAGAATATGTCGAGGAGGTGCAAATGCCTGCAACGAAAGCCAAACTATTGAGCCCTTCAGTACGACATTGTAGGAAATAGTAAATAATTTCAACACTTTCTGTAGATACAGTCGTTTTGCAAAGCATATTGTTGACTTTGCAAATTCGAAGAACATCATGTTTACTTTCAAGATAGTTATGACCCAAAACACTTTTTAAGTTTTTATAAATGCTTTATTTGTGTAGAATATTATCAGATGAACATTTAAAAACAACAAACAAATGATTAAAACTAATGCACGACCAATCGTCTTATAATATTTTATGACAATTTTTAAAAACGTATTTACGCTAACAAAAAACAACAAACAAAAAATTATAAGTCATGCCCGCCCATTGGGCGGGCTTCGAAATCTAGTATATATATATATATATATATATATATATATATATATATATATAGTGTAAGGTTATTGTCAGAACCAAAAAAAAATGCGAGAACTGCGAGAACCACCTTTTTACTCCTTGCAATGCATAATATACAATATCATAATGCACAATGGCATTTTTGAAAATACATGTTGTTTATTTTAAAAAACTAAATTAAATTAAGGGCAAAATGGGAAACTAATTTTTCCATAAAAATAGCACATCATAACCCATAAACCGTTCCCCCATTTACTGCTCCCCCATTTACTTCAATCTTCATCTCTTCCTCTCAACCCTAACCACCATCACGCCGCCCCTAACATACCTCACGCAGCCAATCGAAGCCTCCTTTCACGAAATAAATAGATGTTGATCCATGACGAATCTTTTATTTCAACAGATCTTGGGTCTTTGTCGATCTAAGGTTAGATTAATTGTTTATTTTTTTGATTTTACACTTGTTAATGGTGTTTGGGTTTGTACAAATCATTAATTTTTTTTCCCTAAATTTCAATTGTTACGGTTCTGTTTGTTAAATGATTATGATGATATATAAATGTTTATGTTAAGGATCCCGTATGAGGTTTTTAAGTTTTAATAACAGAGCATTTGCAAAAAGGATCTCGTATGAGGTTTTTTTAGATGTAGGAATAATTGATTATTTTAATTAATATCTAGGATATCAGTTTAGGAAAATTTTCTTTCTTTCTACCTGGTCTACTTTAAGATGTAAAAGAAATTAAAGACTAAACAACAATGGCCAATAATTAAGTACTGATTATTAAAATTATCATTTTCTAATCTTTAAGATGTAATAGTTTTTTAATCCTAATGTCAAACTTTGTTGAGATCACACTTTTGTGTGACTACTTTTGTTTGCTCAGAAAGAAAATATAATGTCTTTTAACAACTGATCCCATATGCAGTTATACGTTTGGGATGAGTCGACATATATTCCTGTTGTTGTAAACAACAAGGCAAATGATATCTTGCTTGGGAAAATTAAAGCAGAGAGTATTCATTTCAGCTACAGTAATCAAGCATGTGGTGAGTCAACAAATGAAGTCATGAAGGACCAATGTGGCCAAGGTTTAAAATCACTATGGTTTATACTTAGTTATTATGTTTGGATAATAGTAACTGATTAGTTTTCATTTAGTAATGAGTAGTATTTGGCAACTACATAAAATAATTAAAGCGATGTGCGTATCGAGCTTAAAAAATCATTACGTTTAATAGTATGTGGAGATATGTGTTTTTACAGTTGTGAATTTGAAACCTTTTATGCATATGTGTTTTTACAGTTTCATGAACTTGTTTCTTTTGTTTAATTTCAGCTGTTATGGAAAGGATTGTGTACAAGGATTAAAAACACATGTGTACATATGCCTACAAAGAGATCGAGAAATCGAGAGTGGCCAATGAGGAAAATAAAGAAAAACACATGTGTACAAAGAGATCGAGAGTGGCCAATGTGGAAAAAACACATGTGTAGAAAGAGGCCAATGAGGAAAAACACATGTGTACAATGAGAAAAGACAAAGAGATCGAGAGTGACCAATGAGGAAAAACACATGTGTACAATGAGAAAAAACAAAGAGATCGAAAGTGGCCAATGAGGAAAACCACATGTGTAGATTTATGTAATATTTATAATAAAGTTGTTGGTTGTTAAAATTGCATAAATGTATTAATAAATTTTGTTGTTTGTATACATATTTATATAATATTTTTATAGATACATGTGCAAATACAAAACACCTATGCAAAAATGAAAAATACAATTATCAAATAATGCAAAACACATGTGCACACAATGTAAAAAAAAAAAAAAAAAAAAAAAAAAAAAAAAAAAAAAAAATCCTAAAATTAATGGAACTAAAAAAACGCTTTTTGTAAAAAAAGAAAAAGAAAAAAGAAAAAAAAAAGTCAAATATAAAAGAAAGTAATTTTACCATTATGCCCTTTTGAATTAAATTATACAAATTAATATAAGAAAAAATCTGATTGGTTGATGCTGGTTCTCGCAGTTCTCGCAATTTATTTGATTCTGAAAATAACCCTTCCCTATATATATATATATATATATATATATATATATATATATATATATATATATATATATATATATATAAGGGCCCTATATATAATGGTAGGGGTGAGCACAAAAATCAATAAACCGAATCGAAACCGAAAAAACCAAAAAAATCGAACTGAAAAAATCGCCCTAATTGATAAACTGATGGTAGTGATTTTGATTTTTATAAAAACGAATGTTTGGGGCGGTTTTTGGTTTATAGAACCCAGAAAACCGCTCGCCCCATCTTTATATAATTTTATCAATAAGAGATTTGATATTTAACTTCAAATATTTGAATATACAATTTTATTTATAAAATAAAACAATAGTGTTGTTTATTATCTATATATTCAAATTGAATACATTTATAGATATTACATCTTCGTTTTTAAAGAATATTGTTCTTTGAATGGTTTTGCGGACGAAAAGTGCAAATACATGCATTTTCTATTTTAGATTTGTGTTTGGTTGCCTCGTACGTTTTTCGAAGTTTTGAATTGTTGAATATTATGCTATTATTGATATTCGTTTAAATATTTTTGCTTGAAAATTTGGAATCATATAAACTTAAGTATAAGATTAATACGCACTTGTTGTCAAGTAAGAAGAAACCGAAAGAACCGAACCAATTCAATGTCAAAAGCCAAAAAACCAAAACAGAAACTAAGCGGTTTGTAGTTTTCAAAAATCGAAATAAACGGTTCGGTTATTGGTTCCCGTCCCATGCTTACCCCTATATATTGTATATATTAATCTACAAAAATACTAGAACTTTACATGTTCAATCTTGTTTAAATAATCAAATTATCACATTTTTTTTCTATTTATTTGCTCTTCAATGCGAATGGGAATACTTGTATCTTAAAATACTACTATGTCATTACATATTTACAATCATGCTAAAAGACAAAAAAGAAAAGAAAAATGAAAATGAACATCACTGTAGCCATTGCGGCGGGTTTTAAACATACATCTACTTTTTTGTCCATGTAATTTTAATATTTAAATCAGTTTTGTTTTTGCGTTTATAAATCTTACAAATTTACATGTTGTAGTTCGGTTTATAACCATTAAAAATCGGTTTTGTTTTAACATTTATAAATCTTACAAATTTTGCATGTTGTAACTCGGTTTATAACCATTTAAAATCGGTTTTGCTTTTACATTTATAAATCTTAAAAATTTACATGTTGTAGTTCGCCTTATAAATAAATGGTCTCACTCAAAGTGGTAAGAATAATATTTAAGATGTTTGTTAGTATCTCAAAGTTGATGCTTATACCTAAAATAGTAAAGTATTTTATAAAAATTATATGATTGTCTATTTTAAAGCCAATGTTTAAAATTTAAGATCATTTGAGGACAAAAGATTATATAGAAGGGATCAATCTCCACAATCCATTTTTATTTGATCTAATAGTTGATATTAATCCCAACAATTTAAAAAACTCGCTTTCATCCTCTTTTTTAAAAAATTAATAATTTTCAAACCGTTAATCGTTAAGCGAAAAAAAAATATTATTGCGACGAGCATTTAATTATCTTTCTATAAATATGGACTTTGATATACTTTCGGCATTTTTTTTCCGTATTTTTCACGTTTTTTTTTTTTTTTTTTTTTTTTTTTTTTTAATGTTTTTTCGTGTTTCTGCGTTACTGAAATTTGTATTAAAATATCATATATGATTTAAGACTAATTTGAATACCACATGTGATATTAGTGTTAAATCATATATGATATGTATATCATATGTGATTTATCATATATGATTTAACAATAGTATCACATATGATATTACATATCATATGTGATTTAACACTAATATCACATGTGAACTTCAAATTAGTGTTAAATCATATATGATATTTCATGCAAATTTCAGTTTCGAAGAAAAACGAAAAAAAAAGACGAAAAAACGTGAAAAAAATGATTTTTTTTCTTCTTTCGATAGTATATCAAAGTGCCCGTCTATAGAAAGATAATTAAATGCTCGTCGAGATGTGTAATTATTTTTGCTTAACGATTAACGGTTTAAGAAATATTTAAATTATAAAAAATAGGTGAAATAATAAAATGCTTTTAATTTTAGCCATTGATTTTTTTTAGATGAATGATAGAGATGAGTCTCTTTGTATGTAAGAAAAGTTTAGTATGTAAAATAACTCTCCTTAATGTTTATAGTTAAACTATTTTATTGAAAAAAGCAAGCAACCATATACTTCATCGCAACTTGTGTTTGTTACTATAGGTCATTTGTGTCGTTAATTTGTGCACTACCATACATTACTCTTACGAATATAGTAACACTAAGATGTAATGGCCGATATTAGTATAAATGAAATAGAAGTTAACACCCGCATGATCCTAAAATGCACACATAGTTTTTTTTTCCATCACCTTTGTGAATCGTACATGAATCATACATTTGATATGTATATTATTATATATACTAAAAGTCAGGACCCAAACTTGCAACACATGTGCATTAAATGCCAAGT
The DNA here is from genome assembly GCA_019973895.1 of Chrysanthemum seticuspe. Classification (NCBI taxonomy): domain Eukaryota; kingdom Viridiplantae; phylum Streptophyta; class Magnoliopsida; order Asterales; family Asteraceae; genus Chrysanthemum; species Chrysanthemum seticuspe. The sequence continues at coordinate 301,886,617 of BPTQ01000004.1, forward strand.
TTGCCAACTTGGCGAAAACAGCTCCTGAGGTTCAAGTGTTGTTGCAAAGTAAGTCCTTTAGCATTAATAATCTTTGCAACTTGGCAAAAACAACCCCTGAGATTTAAGTGTCGCTGCAAAGTAAGTCCTTTAAGCAATCCCGCTGCATCGCGCGGGTTTTCCAACACTCGTTAAGTAACTATAAGAGAATATTCAAAACAAAGAAAGTAACTAAAAGATAGTAATAGTTTACCTTATCTTTTATATATTGACTTGGCTAGCTACTTAAACAAACTTCATTCAAAAACATTATCCTTTGTTGAAAACAAATAAACAAAAGAGTAATTGCAAGCACGTGTTTTTTTTTAAACAAATTAAGTCGATAATGTAAATTGTAAAATAACTTATAATAACATTTTTACTAAAATTATGTGTTATAGTCAATTACAACTGCTAGTAGCATGCATGAACCCGTCTACTTCTTCAAAATACTAATTCAGATTTTTATTTCTACCAATAAATTAAACCATAGACTTATATAGTTGATGGTAGAAGCGAAATCGAATTTGTTTAAACCCAATTAGCAATTTAATTATAAATATATGTCGATAACTTCAATATATTTGGGTAGAAGAAAAGCTGGTAACGAAAGCTTTTGTCTTCATTAGAAGCTAGAAACTAAGGGGGTGCTTGGTTGGGGGGTTAAGGGGGGTGGGGAATGGGTAAGGTAAATAAATGGGCCCACTTCACTCATTAGTAGGTGCTTGGTTGGGGGGTGCAAAAGTATTGATTACCCCGTAATGGGTAATGAACCATTATAGAATAAATTGAGGGGTAAGGGATTGATTACCCACCTCACTCATTCCTTTGCATTCCTTTCCCTTTCCTTTTCCCTTTCCCTTTCCCCACTTTGAACCAAGCGGGCCCTAACTAACTCATAAATTAAAGTATATTATAGTTTAGAGCATATTAAATAGCTTATCTAACCATGTCTACTTGTAATTTCTTACAGAAATTATTCATTATTCTTAGCCAAGTGCAAATACAAAAATGAATGACATGGTCAAATGGCTTTTAACCTAACGATGTCATAACTCATATGCAGTAAGAGTAAGACACTTATCATCAAGGTTCAAAGTACGTCTAAAATTGCATCAAGATTAATTGTACCAACGTCCCAATCTCAAAAATAGTGTTGTTGGCGTATATGTCCGGACGATATGCTGTCCGGCATCATGGCTGGCCGGATGGCATGTCCTAAGCTGTCCGGACGACAAATGACAGTATCCAGTTTTTAAGGGATTCCTACCACGTGGCCTACCAACTAGGGTGGCTATAGGCTTGCAAACAGGTAATATAAGTCTGCACGAACAGTATCTCTACAGTGACGAAGGTACATAGTTGGGGTAGTATAAATACCCCAACACATTTAATGATTCGAGAGACATAAATACACACACATACATTAATCACTGCATTCATTGCTATCTTTACCCTCCAGCTTACTCTCACGCCGGAGCTTGGTCCTGGACATCATCCAGGGCGAGGCTAACGTGTGATTACTTATTGTGCAGGAAGGAAGACTCTTTTCCTCCGGCATCGTTGACTGAAGCAAGACTCTCTAGCCAAATCGGACGATGGGAATTTGCTTCAACAAATTGGCGCCATCCGTGGGACCCTGATTCATTCTACCCGAAGATCGGATGACAGGAGCCGGACCACCACCTCCGCCGGAGCCCGATTCTCCTCCGGGACATATAGGGGGAAGCGGGGTTTTCAATACTCAAACCGCTGGGTTACCGGAGGAAATACAAGCCCAGATAGCCTCCTTGGAGGCTCTCTTCAGAAAATACAATGCCACGGGGGCCGGCGTCATCAAACCGACTCGTCTCACCTTCACAGACGATGATGAGATGGAGGAAGACACCGCGCCAAAACCCAAGGACGATCTCAGCAAACCCTTTAAGGAACTGGCCCGGTCACCATTTACAAGAAGGATAGTAGAGTTCGCTGGTCCTAAGTGCATAATGCCTACTAACTTGAAGCTGTACGATGGGTCAGCTGATCCGGATGACCATATTAACCGCTTCGTCGGAGCAGCAAATCAAGGAGAATGGCCAATGCCTGTATGGTGCCGGATGTTCCAACAAACTATGGATGGAGCGGCACAGGCCTGGTTTAGCAATTTGGAACCAGGAAGCATTGACGGATGGGGTGAACTGAGAGACCAATTCACCACGAGGTTTGCCCTACGGCAAAAGAACCTGAAAGACCCCACAGAAATCACCCGGATTGTTAGGCAAGCAAACGAGGCTCTTCCAGTATTCAAAGAGAGGTGGACCGACGAAGCCAGTCGGATCCCGGGAGTACCGGAGCTCATGAAAATATCAGCGTTCATGAGCGCTCATCGGTACCCCAACTTGTCTAAAAAATTCTCTGATCAGGTCCCGAAGTCCGTGAAGGAAATGATGACCAGGGTGGACGATTACATACGGGCGGAAGAGGCTTATAAGAACACCGAGCTACCAAGGGGAGAAACCCCTGACCTATCCCGGAAACCGAGCAGCCAGGCCCCGAGAGATAGGAACCTCAGGGGAAGTTTCAATGACAGGAGGAGGGGCGACCGGCGGCCCTGGGAAAGGAATGATTCTCGACAGAGAGAAGTTTTCTCCCCTTACGTCTCTCCTAAAGTCGAAGCACGACCCCGAAATGAATTCAAGCGTAACGACTTCATCAAACAAGATGGTAACCGGGTAATGCTCTCCGGCCTTACCAAACAACCCAAAGAAATACTTTCCACCGAACACCATCTAAACTTACCTCCACCACCCCCGTTACAAGGAAAGCCAAGCAAAGAAAATGAAGATCGGTTCTGTGAATATCATGGAGAAATGGGCCATCTCACCAATGACTGTTACCACTTAAAGAGGCAATTGGAAGTGGCTCTTGAATCAGGAAAGTTAGATCACTTGGTCAAGAACGTCCAGCAAAAAGGAAGGGAAAGGCCGAGAGGTCATAATGGAAAAGGAAAGGTGATCAACATGGTCCGCCAATACCCGGAAGACCGTAAAAGAAATGGCAGGTTCTATGATGAAAGATGGATGAATACCCCTATAACCTTTCCCCGGATAACTACAGACGACCTGTCGGACGAGCCGTTAATCGTGAAAGCCGAAATAGAAGGATATTTTGTAAGGAGGGTGTTCGTAGATGAAGGCGCCTCCGTCCAAGTCATGTACGAACATTGTTTCAGGAACTTTTATCCTTCCATTCAATCCCGGCTGAAAGAAACTAGTTCTCCGCTGGTCGGATTTTCCGGTGAGGTCATCCGACCAATGGGGAAGATAGAGCTAGAGGTCCGCAAACAGGTAATATAGGTCTGCACGAACAGTATCTCTACAGTGACGAAGGTACATAGTTGGGGTAGTATAAATACCCCAACACATTTAATGATTCGAGAGACATAAATACACACACATACATTAATCACTGCATTCATTGCTATCTTTACCCTCCAGCTTACTCTCACGCCGGAGCTTGGTCCTGCACATCATCCAGGGCGAGGCTAACGTGTGATTACTTATTGTGCAGGAAGGAAGACTTTTTTCCTCCGGCATCGTTGACTGAAGCAAGACTCTCTAGCCAAATCGGACGGTGAGAATTTGCTTCAACAAGTGTCAAGCTAGTTTTTTCTTACTTTTACACCTCGTTCACAAACTTATCTTTATAATTTACATAATAGTTTTTTTCTTTTTTTAAACAAGTCTACGTAGTAGGTGCCCACCTAATTCCAATACTCAACAAAACGTCAATTTCAGCAAACACACTAGCATTTTATCAGTGTGAAGCGATTAGGACACGTTATTTTGCTAGAGTTAAGCAATGTTTTTATTGGTGGGTTTATTTAAGTATGATCGGATAAATTAACTTAGCTAACCGACTTTTGGTAAGTGAGTGTCTGCAGTAGTATCTTTTTAAAAATAAAAAATAAAAACAACCAATATATGTAGTAGTATCTAATAAGGTTAATATAAAAACATAGACCGGTCGATGTGGGGTTAGGGCCCTTTTATGGGAGGGTGGTGAAACCTAAGTTGGAAAGTCACCTGTCAAAAAAAAAAAAAAAAAAAAAAAGGTTAATAATAGTGTTGATGTGTGACTTTTGTCTCTAAACCTATACGATATAACGACATTAAAAAAAGGAAAAATTATCAAAATATCAGTAATCTTACGACTCGTTACTTTTCAGACTTAAAATTTTCAAAAGTTTAAAATAGACTAGCGACTGGGCAACTTGTGTACAATATAACTGGAAGCCAACAAGTGTCCAATTATTGTAGGTGCATTAATCTTTATTCAATTGTTTAATGACATGTCAGATGTAGACACGAGTTGCCCAAAAAATGAGTCGCCTTTGTATATTTTGAACTTTTAAAAATTTTAGTTCTTGAAAGTAATAAATCATAAAACGACTGATCTATTTTGGTAATAAAGTGGCCGGTCTGATCGGATGACTTGAAGAGTTGACAACTCTACGTGAAAATAATATTTTAGGCAAATTGCATATAGAAATATATGAGCAAATGTGATGTTGCATATATACCCTACCCTACCTGTGTATTCTACCAGATTTACCCGGTTCAGATCTTAACTCCAGTTAAACCCTCAAGTTCTAGGTTAAAATTACATGTATAAAGTTATTCATTCACCAACCCCATTTTCATGAACACACCTTTAACCAAAGATATTTCCTTCATATATGTGCATACCCTTAACATCAATCATGGCCATCAAAACATTTCTACAAACAAGTTCCATGTTCGATTTGGCCTATGATCGAGGGTAGCTTGTTTGTTATAGAGAAAAAAACCGAAAACCCTAGATTTACTTTTTCTTAAATCTTGATTTCTTTAGTGTTAAGTTTACTACTTAAGTACTTATATTGATGGATACAACAGAAGGTGATAAGGGAAAGAAAAACTTTCTTGTGAAGACATGGAACCGGTGCCAACCGTTTGGCAAAGGTGGTGTTTCATGTACGTCGTCCAAGAATAAGTTAACACCGGAAGGATGCTTTCCAGTTTATGTGGGACTAGAGAAACAAAGGTTCAATATCAAGACCAAGTATGCTAATCATCCTTTGTTTACAATGCTACTAGAAGATGCGGAAAATGAATATGGCCACCACAGCAATGGCCCGATATCCCTTCCATGTGATGTAGATTTGTTCTATAAGGTGTTGGCTGAGATGGAGGCTGACGAGGTGCAGCCGCTTGGATGTGGATCTGCTTATGGCTCGTGCAGTCCGTTTAACCCTAGCCGTCGGTTGGGTAGCCACGGTGCAAAATTAATGGGCAAAGGTTATGGTTCTTATGGACCTCTAACTCCATTAAGCTTGATTAAAATGAATTAATTTGTTCTAAATACATGCATGCATATATGCAATCAAAAATAGTTAAATATCTTCGCATATTGTAACATATGTAGATGTTTTATTTGTAAGTTACCACAAACCATCATTTGTATACACTTTTAATCGAGTTAAAACTTGGTTCTTGCTAAAATCGAATATAGTTTGTCTGGTTTTTGTAATATAAGTTACATATAATATATCAACAGGATCTAGCTAGTTGATGATTAAGTAACTAAACCTACTATATACATGCATGACGTAGTGTATTGTTTATTCATGCATTATTAGATTAGTATAGATTTCATATCAGTTAATTATATATTTATATCCTGTTGGTGGATGTTAACTGCAGCTAGAGACGTGTACATATTGAACTAATTGTTTTTTTTTTATAAAAAGGCATCAATATATAACCGCAGCAACAAAATGTTACAAGACAAGGCATTCAACTTTCATAATCAAACCGATTAAAGAAAAGGACCCAAAATAACAAATAACCTACGATGGGCAATACAACACAAAACAAGCTACAAATTAAATACACTAAAACAATATAACCATATTGAACTAACTAGCATAGTACCAGCGCAAAGCAGCGGCGGTACCCAACATGTTAGTTTTTCTCGTACTTTAATCTTTAAACCGGTATGCAATGAGAGTCGGTTTACCTGTTTGATAGTTCGAAAAGAGTAGGTACGTGTTTGAATTTCCGTAAAGTATATTAATGCAAATATAGATATCCATACTTATACTCTTTTGAACTTTGTAAAACTTGAATGTTTATGAAAAAATTACAACTATAAATTTGTATTATTGTAAGTTTGTAACATCCATTTTAATACTAAAATTTAATGTGTCATTAGTGTATATTATAATACAATTATTAGAGTGTAGAATTTAATTATATGAATTACTAATTATAGTAACATGTGTAGGCTTACATTTTTAAGACTTCTTTTTATAGGAAGTCCTAAATGCATTAGTATGTAGTATAGATTGTAATAACTGACTATTGTAAACCTTTGATTGTACGTTTATTTCATGTTAAAAAACCATACGACTAATCATGTATATAAGTTAAAAATGGTAGATTCTTTGTTTTAGTTGGGAGTAATCGTATATTTCTATGTTCCGGAGAAAAGGTAGTTTATTACTTAGATATTACAAACATATAAGATAATATGAATATCATGGAAGTCAATATTGGTTTGTTGATACTAATTACCCATGTACGTTCATGTATTATTGATTAATAAAAACGGCCAACAACTATGGTGGTTGTATACTTGTATGTATTGTAAAAATATAAAATTGTTGAACATTACTAGTAAATACCTACGATATGATATGACTAGTTGGCAGCTCTTTCTTTAACGATGTCACCATCTACAAATTAAAGGCTTTGAACTTTTGATGTTTGTCTCAGATGATTATGGCTCGAGCTCATTTGCGTGCTTAGGTCCACTAGTGTTTATGATTTATTATATCTCTATAAATTAAATAAAATTAATAAAACATAAGAACCTATCGTGTATTGGACGAGATCTTTTCAAAGTGATATATTCGAGAGTGCTGAGTGGCGAGATCTCTTCATGGTTATGGTCATTGGTCGTGATCCAAGTGTTAATTTTTGAAATGGATAGAGTTGTATTAAGTCACCTTTATTTTTGGATTTTTAATATGTGATAATACTTTTTCCAAGTCCACATTCATGCGATTGAGTATAACTTTCTTATATTTTTGCAATATATAGTTATATACTAGCATTATTATTTCCAAGGTTTTTCTTTAATCTATTTGAGTGTGGTGTTGTATCATAACAATTAAGTCAAATTCAAGTACCGCTAATATTGGCAATTTAATAATATATATTTGGATACCAGACCGGTTAAGTAATTGTTTAGGGTGACTATGGGCCGGTCTGTTAAAATTTAGAGTCGATAAATATAGTCCAACTCTTGTCCTAACATAGCAAGTTAAATTTTTTCCGTCACAAATTAATAATCCACGTTTCTTTTATGAATATCCTAATTTATATGTCTACTACTAAAAATAGACAAAAAAGTTTGATCGAGTTTACCATATTACAATTGGTTAAAATTACTATTACAAACTTTGAATAAGACATTAATTAATTAGTTAAAGGTGAAATTGTCATTTTGCAAAAAAGTAAGAGAGAGAAAACAATAATAGTTATATTTTTTCTTAAAATGTGTGTTTTTTTGTCAGTGAACAATTATTTTGAAACAGGAGAGTACCTATCTAACTAATTTAGTGCAAATTAACATAATTATATTTAATTTTTGTTATTTACAATTTCCAGTTTATCTTATTATTTCATATCATGAACGTGTTTGTACTTTCAATTTTCTTAGTTTATAAGGCTTATCGGGTTGGGTTAAATCGGGTTACAAAAATCTTGTCAGGCTGTTTGACTCGAACCCGATAATCCGACAATGTTATCGGGTCGGGTTAGAGTTAAATAATTATTGTTATCGGGTCAACCCGATAATACCCGAAAATCAATATTTAATTTTTAAGTAATAATTTAAAAGCATAATACCAATATCTTAATTGATGTTTTCGTCTATATCCATGCAAAACTTTAATATTACATCAATATTTTTGCAAATTTTGATATCAGGTGGATATCCTTCCAAAGCTTAATAATGCTGAAGTATATCCAAATACTTAAATAGAACTGTTAAGAATTAAGTTGATTTTTCTATGATTAAAATTCTTTAGATATACTTGAGCATTATAAAATTTGAAAAGATATTGACGTGATATTAAAATTTGCAAGAATACTGATGTAAAATTGAAGTTTTACAAGGATATAAATGAAATTCTCTTTTTTCTTTTACCTTTTTACACTACCATCATCACACATTATAGAGAGATAAGGATGCCCCAGTAAGGAGATTCAATCCCTTTACTTTTCACTGTCACGTCAGCTTTCTCTCTCTAGCGACCTTCAGGCGATTAGGTGCCCCAGTAAGGGCGACCAAGTTCATTTTTTTTTTTTTAAAAAAAACATTTAAACACAAAATAAAATTTCACTAATAATTAAAACGTTACATAAATAAAAACGATACGAAATAAAAACAATAATATATTAAATATAAAAACGATACGAAATACATAAATCATAAATCTAATCTGAATGCTCCCCGCATGCAGAGTCATACGAGGGAGTACGAGAACCGGCAAATCCCTCGAAGCGAGCCAAATCTTCCTCGTCTAGCAGAGGTTCCCCCGGTAGTCGAAGTTGATGCACCTACACCATCGTTTTTGTTCTCCCGATAGCTCCAATTGATTTTGGTGCTGACGTTGTCCGTTATCTTCTGAACACACCGCCACAACTTGTCAGCAACCTCGCGATCTTTGCGGGCTTGATCTTTCAAAAATTTATCGATCACAGCTTTTCGTTCAGGCGTAATGTCGTTGCAACTCTTGTAGTTTTCTCTCATCTGTTCCTTCTCCGCCTTCGCCTGGTCAAACAATTCGATGACGCTTATAATAGCGTTTTTCGAGCCTCATCGTCGTTATTGCATTGATTTTGAACGTACACTTGCATATCTTCAACGGAATGGGGGAGACGGCAAGCCATATTAAATCTTGTGTTGAGAAGTATTTTGAGTTTGAATTGTGTGAAATAGATTTGTGGATTGAAGTGTGTTTGGATTGTGTTATATAAACGTTAATTTTTTTTTTAAACCGTTGCATACACGGTTAGTTTTTTATATGAAAACTTTTGAAATACTCGATCGTACCTGCGACCAAGTTGTTTGGGATTGCGAGGCGATCGACTACACCACATCAAGACGATCGAGAGTAATCGATCGCCCAAACACACTCGATCGACTCTCGATCGACCTTATTGGATGCAGCCTAAGGAGACTACAAAGAAACTTTCAAAGTTCACTACAATATCATAAGTGATTTGTTTGTTGGTTCTTGAGTTTAAACGTTTTCAAGTGCATTTATTCCAACAACTGCTTCATTATCAAGTTTTGAAGATAAGCCTTTAAATGTAATGCGACGGAAGCCATATGTTATGGTTTTGATGTATACATATTTGGCAGTGACAACATTTCATAGCAAGAGATCAAATGAAAGAACATATAATTTTATATTATTACTATAGGATTAGAAGACATCATTTTTGTTTTCCTTGTATTATCAATCGAGAAATCATATAGTTGTAGATAGTAAAAAAATAATCAACACTGGTTCATTGTTACGCGGCAACAAGACAAATGAGCTCAAATTGACAAAGTTAGAATTTAAGAAAACTAATAAAGCAACAAAAAATAACAGAAATACAGAATGATATAACATAAGTCAAAATACGACAGAAATAACATCAATAGTAGAACTTAGAAGTTAAAAAGAAAAAAAAATTTCTCTCTCTTCTAACCACTTATTCCCGCATAGTTTAACCATGAAAAAACACAAAAAAAGCTTCAATTTCTGTCAATTTTTTTTAGCTATTTTCCAATTCTAAACCGTACAATCGAATCATTAGTTTAGAATACATACTCTATCTCCTTTGAATTTCGTTTTTTCTGGTTAATTTTGTTTCAAAACCCTAATTTTACTCGTCATAATTTCAATTTCTATTAACGATGGCAAAACGATCCTCTAAACGACAGTTGAAAGTTCCGGTGAGATTTAATAATCATGAAATGGATAAGATGAGTCAATTGAAGAGGCAAGTGGTGGAAGAGACGGTTAACGATGATGTAAGGGTGACGTCAGAGGAAGAGATTGAAGATATTGGGGGAAATGATACAGATAGGAATGGGGATATGAATAATTGCACTTCTGAGGCTGTTGAAACTCCAGCGAAGGTAACTGAATCTAATTCTTCTGATAAGGTTGTGAATTCTGATACTGTGAATAGCAATGATACTGTGAATGGGAGTGATGTGAATAGATCTGATACTGAGAGTCATAATAACACTGTATATGCTAATAAAGAGATTGAAAATGTTGAGGTTAATACTGTAAATGATGCTAGTAAAGATCAGCAGACTAGTAAGTCTAGTTATGCTAATGTGGTTAGGAAGGATAATAGGAAATTGGTGAATAAACTAATTCATGTGCCTCCTGAAGTGAATGAGGACGGTTGTGAGGTAGTGATATTTGATGAGGAATTAATCAAAAAAGGTAGTGTGCAATGGAATTTAACTATCTGTGGTTTCTTTGTGGGATACAATATGAATGTTAATGAGTTAAGGTATCACATAAGGAGAATGTGGGGCAAGTATGGGATAGGGGATATTAGGACAAATGCTGATGGAACATGTATTTTCAAGTTTAGGAATATTGAAGGTATGAACAAAGTACTGGAAAAGGGTCCATGGATGGTAAACAACAAGCCACTTTTTGTACAAAGATGGAACCCTGGAATTGGTATGATAAAAAATGAGCCTGATAGGATTCCTGTTTGGGCCAAGTTGATTAATGTTCCTCTTGAAGCATGGAGTTTAGAGGGAATAAGTGCTCTTGCAAGTAGTCTTGGTAAACCGTTAATCATGGATGGCATGACTGCCAATATGTGTCAATTTGGGGAGGGAAGGCTTGATTTTGCCAGAGTTCTAGTTGAAATTGAAGCTGTGAAAGGTTTCAAGGATAAGATTGTTGTTCAATATAAGGATAGTGATAATAAGAGAAAGGGCACTAAAGAAATAAAGGTGGATTATGACTGGAAACCTACATGTTGTAAAGAATGTAAGGTGTTTGGTCATGACTATCAAGAGTGTACTGTGAGAGTTAGAACAGTTGAGGAAATAGAAGAGATGAAGAAAGAAGCAGAGGCTAAAGCTAAAGAGAATAAAGAGAAGGGAGGGAACAAGCAAAATGTTGTTGATGGTGCTCCAAAAGTGAGAATCATGGGACAGAAGTATGGTGGTAATTCTGGTAATTTTGATAGAGGAAAGTTTATGGGACAAAAGAAGGAATTCAGGAAAATGAATGATAAGAATGAAGAAAGGAATGGGAGAACTGAAAAGCAACAGGTTCAAGATGGTCAGAATGGTAATAGTAGGGGTAATAATGCTAAGAACAAATGGAAGGTGAGAGAAGAAGATGTTGAAGTTTTGAAAAGGTCTGCTAACAAGTATGCGGTGTTGGAGAGTCATGAAGAAGAGGAAAGACAAGAGCTGAATTTGATGAAAGATAGAATGATAGTGGATACATACTTAAACAAGAAAGAGAAACCAACTAAAGAGGTGTTGAGTAATTGGTCCAAGGATATGGCTAAGTACTTTCATACACAATGGGAGATTGACAGAATTAAAGAAAAGGAAGATCCATTGATAGAAATTGAAGAAGTATTGGAGAATAATTCAGAGGCTGGCAAGTTGTTAGTTGCTGATGAGATACACGGGAAGGATAAAACTGTTCTACATTGACAGTTTTCACTTTGTAAAAAATATTGTCTATGGAGTTGAAAATAGCCTCATGGAACATTAGGAGTTTGAATCCTAAGAAAAAACAAAAAGAAGTGGTGAATCTAATTAGAGAAGAAAAATTACAAGTGTGTGCTGTTCTAGAAACACATGTAAAATCTGATAAGCTAAATAAGGTGGTGCAAAATGTGTTTGGTAAGTGGAATTGGGTATCTAATATGGCTGATAGTCCTAGAGGATGCAGAATTTTGGTGGGCTGGGATCAAAATAAAGTGAACTTGGTTGTGGTGCATATGTCAGGACAACAAATGCTATGTGGAATTGAGACAATTAAGGAGAAAAAAAGATTTTTTTTGCAGTTTTGTTTATGCTGCAAATCATGGTAAGGAAAGGAAGAAGTTGTGGAATGAGATGGAGTTGAGCAAATTGGTTGTACAGCAGACTCCATGGATCTTAATGGGGGATTTTAATGTTACTCTCAAGGCTGATGAACACTCAACTGGTACATCTAAAATTACTGCTGATATGGTAGATTTTCAAGAATGTGTAAATGCCATTGAAGTTGAAGATGTCTGTAGTAATGGCTTGTTTTTTACTTGGATTAAGTCACCAACTAAACCAACCACTAGCATTCTTAAAAAGCTTGATAGAGCTATGGGGAATGCTGAATTTACTGGAGAATATTGCCATGCTAGTGTGAAATATAAGCCATACTTGATATCTGATCACAGTCCTGTTGTTATGAGTATACCAAATGGGCTGCCCAATATGACTAGATCATTTAGGTTTTCTAATTTCATTGTGGATAAACCATCATATAAAGATATTGTGAAAGATATTTGGGGAAATGGTATAGAGGGGCATTACATGTATAGGCTTGTAAAGAAGTTGAAGATGTTGAAAAAGCCTCTTAACAATTTAAATTGGAAGGAAGGGAATGTATTTGATAGGGTTGAGAAACTGAAGTTGAAGCTTGGTGAATGTCGGGAAATGGTATAGAGGGGCATTACATGTATAGGCTTGTAAAGAAGTTGAAGATGTTGAAAAAGCCTCTTAACAATTTAAATTGGAAGGAAGGGAATGTATTTGATAGGGTTGAGAAACTGAAGTTGAAGCTTGGTGAATGTCAGAAATTGGTTAATGCTAATCCTCATGACAATATGATCAAAATGAAAGAAGCTGAAGTCCTGGAGATGTACAATGAAGCTATAAGTGATGAAGAGAAACTTCAATATCAACAGGCTAAGATCAACTAAGGGTGATAAGAATAGTAGATACTTCCATCAAGTGATTAAAAGCAGGAAACACCATCATTGTGGATAAACCATCATATAAAGATATTGTGAAAGATATTTGGGGAAATGGTATAGAGGGGCATTACATGTATAGGCTTGTAAAGAAGTTGAAGATGTTGAAAAAGCCTCTTAACAATTTAAATTGGAAGGAAGGGAATGTATTTGATAGGGTTGAGAAACTGAAGTTGAAGCTTGGTGAATGTCAGAAATTGGTTAATGCTAATCCTCATGACAATATGATCAAAATGAAAGAAGCTGAAGTCCTGGAGATGTACAATGAAGCTATAAGTGATGAAGAGAAACTTCTATATCAACAGGCTAAGATCAACTAAGGGTGATAAGAATAGTAGATACTTCCATCAAGTGATTAAAAGCAGGAAACATTATAACAGGATTGTCAGCATTCAAGATGATGATGGTAACTGTTATGAGGAAGATGGAATATCAGAGCAGTTTGTAAAGCACTTTGAGAATTTTTTGGGTAAAGCTGTGGATGTGGAACCTATAAAAGATATTGGAAGCCTATTTACTAAGAAATTGGATGTGATAGAAGCTAGTAAGATGATTGTTGATGTTAGTGATAAAGAAATTAAAGATGCTATTTTTGAAATTGGGGAGAATAAAGCTCCGGGGCCTGATGGTTATACATCTGTTTTCTTCAAAAGTGCTTGGGATATTGTGGGGGAAGAGGTGTGTTTGGCTATTAAGGAGTTTTTTCAGAAGAAGAAATTATTAGGAGAGTTAAATGCTACCTTGATTACACTTGTGCCTAAAGTCTCCAATCCAAATAAGGTTACTGAGTTTCGGCCTATTGCATGTTGTAATGTAGTTTACAAATGCATAAGCAAGATTTTATCTAATAGATTAAAGCCTGCCTTGAAGAAGCTTGTTAACCTGAACCAGAGTGCCTTTATTGAAGGAAGAGTAATTCAAGACAATATTATGCTTACTCAGGAGTTACTGAAAAGGTATAACAGAAAAGGTGGGGTTAAAAGATGTTGTTTGAAGATTGACATTGCTAAAGCCTATGACACAGTGAGTTGGGGATTCTTAAAGAATTGTTTGGTGTGCTTTGGTTTTCATGAGACAATGGTGGCTTGGATTATGGAATGTGTGACTACTCCTAAGTATTCTATATGTATCAATGGTGAAAGATGTGGGTACTTTAAAGGTGGTAGAGGGATGAGGCAAGGAGATCCTATTTCACCATACCTCTTTACTTTGGTAATGGAAATTTTAACACTTATGATGGCAAGGAATGTGCAGAGCAATTCACGATTCAAGTTTCACGTGGGATGTAAAGAGCTCATGCTTACTCACTTATGCTTTGCAGATGATTTACTTGTGCTTAGCCATGGAAGTACTAATTCAGTTAAGGTCATTAAAGATACTTTAACTGAGTTTAGTAAATGTTCAGGGTTGATTCCTAATATGGGTAAGAGCACAATTTTCTTTGGCAATCTTAATAGCCAAGAGAAACAGAGAATCCTTGATATTGTCCCATTCAGAGTAGGTACTTTGCCTATGAAATACCTAGGTGTTCCTCTCATTACTAAAAGACTTGGTATTAATTAGTGTAAAGAATTAGTGGAGAAGGTGAGAACTAAGGTTAAGGATTGGAAGAACAAATTTCTGTCTTTTGCTGGCAGGTTGCAATTAATAGCATCAGTGTTATCCTCAATGCAAGTATACTGGGCTTCTGTCTTTCTCATTCCTAAGGCTACTGTTAAAGAAATTGATAAGGTTCTTAAAGCTTTCCTATGGTGTCAAGGAGATTCTGTGCAAGGTAAAGCTAAAGTTGCTTGGAAGAATGTTTGTACCCCAAAAAATGAAGGTGGTCTTGGTCTAAAACCTTTAAGTTGGTGGAATGAAGTTCTTTTGATTAAGCAAGTGTGGAACATAGCTGCTAAAAAAGAGTCCTTATGGGTAAAATGGGTTCATGTTGTTAAGTTGAGAGGTAATAGCATATGGGATATTGAAATTGAGAAGAATGATAGCTGGATTTGGATGGTGCTAATGGGATTAAGAGAGAAAATTAGACCACATGTGGTGAGTAAGATTGGAAATGGGAAGAATACATCTCTATGGTATGATAATTGGGGTAATTGTGAAAGACTGTGTAACATTATTCCTAAAGCTTCAAGATATGCTGCAAGACTGAATGATAATCTGAATGTTGCTGATATGATAGATAATGGCATATGGCAATGGCCAAATGGGTGGGTTCAGTCTTTTCCTGCTCTAGCATCAGTCATTACTCCAGATTTGAACGAAGATATTCCAGATAAGGTGTTATGGAAAAGAAGCAATGGTGATTTATCCAATTTCAGTGTTAAGATTGCTTGGGAGGTTATGAGAATTCAAGGCCAAAGAGTAAAATGGGATAAATTGGTGTGGTACTCACAAGGTATGCCAAGACATGCTTTTATACTATGGTTGGCTATAAGGGAAAGATTACAAACTCAAGATAGAATGATGGAGTGGAACTCTAATGCCAATATGCTATGTCCATTATGCTCCATAAGCAAAGACTCTCACAGCCACTTATTCTTTAAATGTGAGTATACAAATACTGTATGGAAGGTGATGAAAAGAAGAATGAGAGTGCAAAACATAGATGATGATTGGAGAAATATAATAGATAAGCTCTCTGAGTTACCTTGTAATAATAACATCAGAAGTGTGATTAGAAAGATGGTTCTCTCTACATGTGTCTACTATATATGGAGAGAAAGAAATGCGAGATTATTCACCACTGAAAGGAAATGTACTGAAGTGATCATTAAAGATATTGAAGACAGTGTTAAGTTGCAGTTACTTAGCATTCAAGTCAAAAATTCAGTCCAGGTGAGAGCTGTAGCAGAGGAATGGGAAATTAAAATGAAAATTCAAAACCAATAGTGGTGTCATCTTAAGGCTGTATTCTAAAAAGGTGTATACCATTCTATTATGTTTCCATGAGTGGTAATGGTGCAAGCCTGCATATAGGGGTGTTTGGCACAACAGGTGAATTCATGGAAATTGTTGTATGAAGGGTTATATGATCTTGGAGGGTGGTACATGGGATGAATGGAATAGTGAGGGATGCAAGATGACCCTACTTGGTCTATTCAGTGTACCACCAAGGGGGCATGTAGATTCTCCCTCAAGGTGAGTGTTTCTAGGACCTTGAAGCCTTTTGTAAAGAGGGAAATGTAGGGGTCCTAGAAGAGCCCTTGATTGGAATGGTTTGGTGCCTAGTGAAGCCATACATTTCACCCTACCTTGACTGTTGTGGATGCTGGATGAATGGTCTTGGTGGAGGAATGATATGGAAATGTAGCTAGATGGTTAAGGTGCTTTATAAAGGTGAATTGTGAAGCTGCTGAATGAATGCTTTGTGGAGTTATCTAGCATGCAGCTTTTTGGATATTCTGGTGTACCTTGGTAGTCATTTAGTGTGTTTGAATTTGTTGTCTGAAGTTTCTTGTTAAGAGTAGGCATGTCTACTCTTGATGTTCAGTGATGTATAGTCTTTATGTTAATAATATATCTTTCACCTTTGCACCAAAAAAAAAAAGAAGTTAAAAAGAAAACACACAAATACTATATTAAGAAACTTAAAATGCATACAGCTGATATACGATTGAACAAAATGCATACAGTAATTCACTAAAATAATCGACAAGCGAATATTACATACTTGATGTTTGTACCCGATAACCTGATTCACTCGACCTGACATAACCCGGCCCCATTCCCACCTGAACCGATAACCCGATTCTTAATCGAAATGGGTTGCGAGTCACTTTTTAAAAATTCGAAACCAGATTCAACCCTACCCGATAAACCCGATAACACACTGCTCTCAAGTCTCAAGAGTGATATTTTAATTTCAAGTAAAAAAGACACATTATTTTTTTAATTTTTTTCTAAAACCATCTCAAAACACACCACAATCTTTTTCTCACATGTATTAGACAAAAACTAAAACGAAAACAATTTGATTATGAAGCATTCTAACAAAATAAAAAAGCATTGCAGAGCAAGGCTTTGATAGAAAAAATAAAAAAATTATAATTCAAATATTAATGGCATATAGGTATCGGTATTGGGCTTAACCAGTTACATGAATACCTCTATTTTAGTAGGATATTAATTTGGACTGGTTACGAGTCAGGCCCTGTCGCCCTGAACCGGTCACAAGCATTATATTATATCTATATACTAATTGTGAAACAAACGGAATTCATTGTTGTAACGGTGTTAGTGATGTGGCACTTTGTGGTTGGTTATAATACATGTGTTGCCTTATTGCTATTAGCTAAGAGGCAATTGTGAGTGATTTTCTACATTAACATACACTGTAGCGCGTTAACTCCCCCGTCTTCTCTCTCTCACATATTCTAGATCTATCATTTTATACCAAAAAAAAGCACACCGCCTCTTGTCTTTCTCAAATCAAACGATCAACACCAACGATTTATCCTAATTATAATATGAATTCGATTGTATGTTAACGGTTCATAACCCTACCGGTTACAAAAACGGTTTGTCAATTGATTGTACGGCGATCTCTTTCTTTGATTTCTTTTTTAAACCCTACCGGTTACAAAAATGGTTTGTCAATTGATTGTACGGGGATCTCTTTCTTTGATTTCTTTTTGAGGTTGATTTATTGTAATTTTTTTTTAAACGGTTTAATTGAATCATTTTTTTTGTACGATCCGTTTAGGTCTTATCTGTTATCTTCTAAATATTTTGCTTCTGCATATGTTCTCAGTAATTGATTTTAATTGTTGCAGTTTTTACCTTTCATTAACATAGGTTACTTTGTATTAGGAGATTGAGGCATTTTGGAAGAAACATTCATGATGTAATTTGGATGCAGATTACCAATTTAGTTATATGTTTTTTTTTCAGTTTAAGTGGTAATTGACTCTCTATTTTCTTTTTTTAGGAATTCTAACATGCATTTTTCTATGTTTTAAATGGTTGTTCACTTATGGTATTATGGGATGCCCATTTTCCATATTAGTTGGTGTAACAACTGCCGCTTGCATCAAAGAATATAACGTCTTACTTTGATCTTTAGTAGGTTAGGCTTAAAATGTTCTGTTGGTTTTATGAGATGGATCTTTTGGTGTTTGTAATAATTAAGGTGAAAATGTCAGGAATTTAAGTTTCGTTGTTGCTCAACTCATTCCGTTTTTTTGGTTTCAGGCTATCTTTGGGAAAATAAATGTAGCGAGCAGTATTCGGCCAAGAAAAACTAATCCTACTACTGATGTACTGGATTGCTTTTTCTTGGTCGAATACTGATCACCACTTATGATTTCCATAATGCATCTACCACAAAGTTTGGTCTTTCATACAAGATTTCAATTTTTACGGATGCAGGTATTTATTTTCAAGTTGAATTTTACATATTTAATGGAATAATATTACTTAGGGCTGTTTCGATTACCTTATATGTATACATCCGCTAGCACAAACTTGCCAAGTGGCTCTCATCTAAAATGGTAATTGCCTAACAATTGTAATAATGTTTTGTTGCTTTTATGGAATAGCGTTATTTGCTATTCTTAATAGTTTATGTGAAAATGTGATGATGTCCTTGAATTTAGGTATCGTAATGGTTTTGGAAAAAATAAAATAAAGGCTGGTATATTTGGCATCGTTTTTATGTTGATGTTTATGTATTCCAGCCAGTAATATCAGATTTGCGTTTCGTAATTGGTAAGTTGATGATATTTTTTGTTGCAGGCTATTCTTGGGAAAATGAAAGTGGTTATCAGTCTTCGACCAAGAAGAAAATACTCCTGCTACTGATGTACTGGTAACGCTTTTCTTTGCCGAATACTGATGACTGCTTATGCTTTCTGTGGAGGTTTTTTTTACGTCTTTGCCATCATGCATCTGCCAACCAGTTTGCACTTCGGTACAGCCTTTCAATATTTTTTTTGGGTTGCACCTATTTGCTTTTACTTCGAGTTATGTGTGTTACATGGAACGATATTAGTTACGTTTTTTTGGGATAATGTTATCTGCATAAATTCATTTGCAACACTTCGGAAAGTAACTTTAACCTAAACTACTAATGACATGAGAGGCATATTGCCAGTGTTGTTTACCATCTTATTTTAATTAGATGAGGCCAACCTATTAAGTAAGAATCTGATTACTTTTCGGCTTTAGGGGCTGTTTCGCTGTGTTTTAACTGCTTATGGGAACATTAACCAACTTACTGCTATACAACATTACACAAATTTACCACAACCATTGGATTTTAGTTGACGGTCGCTCATAATGATAATGTTTAAGATATCAATATACTTAGCTTATCAGAGCATAGTCCAAATTGCTTATTCGGTGCTGACGATACAAATTTGATTGTTTGAGTACCTTTTTCTACAGCATCGGAATTGGAATGGACATCGAACAAGAGTTGTAGTGGAATGTTGTGCAAAATATTAAGATGACTACAGATTTTATAACTACTGGTAAGGATCGCCTTCGGTGTTTCTCAATTGTAAGCAACCATCTGTGTCTTTATGAACAACAATGCTTAGTATGAAGTATGTATTGCTAAATAACCAGTTTAAATAACCATAATCAAATAATTCATATTAGTTGATTTAATAATTGGCGGTTGCCTCAAAGAGTAAAACGTGGTGGATCACGTAGGATAGGTTTACATGTTTAGTTACTTTTATGACATGGCAATTTTGGTTTTCTAATAATTTATGTGAAAATGTAACGGACTTAAGATTTTTAGCTATTCAACTCATTACACTTTTATGTTACAGGCTACCTGTGCCAAAAGAAATGTGGTGAGCAGTATTCGGCTAACAACAAACTACTCCTACTACTGATGTATTGGGATCGACTTTTCTTGGTGCAATACTGATAGCCGCTTATCATTTAAAGGATGCATCCAGCAACAACTTTAGTCTTCCATAGAAGATTTCATTTTTTTCCCAGTTTCAGGTATTTACTTTCAAGCTGAATCTTACATATTCAATGGAATACTATTACTTACGGATGTTGGGTATTTTTTTTGTGCAGCATTCGAATCACAATGGACATGGAACAATATCTGCAGTGGAATGTTATGCGAAATCTTAAGATGACTGAAGATCTTATGCTTACTTGTAACCATCGTGTTCACCATTTTCTCAATTATAGACAGCCATCTGTGTCTTTGTGAAGGATAATGATTCATGTGAACTACGTCGTTTGAAATTTATCAAATTTTGGTGAAACCAATGTCATACAATTGCATCCATTGCGGTTTGGTCCACTTTCTCACAACTCAAAATTTCCTTTTACGGTTTAAGTATACCTTTTTTTACCACCGACTGGTTGCAATGGATTCAATTAGTCCAGTCTATTGCCTGGCCACGGGTTACTTATTTGGTCATTTTGCATCCATATCCACCTATATTGGCATGCCATACCATCTTATATCTATGAAATAAACTTCTGATTAAAATATTGGTGGATAATATCGGGTTTTCCATTATGATGACATTAGTGTTGTATGTCAATGTCGTTGGGTATAATTGATATGCTGCCTGAGTCTTATTGTATCGTTCTTTGTGTAAGTAGTTTTCTACACTTGAGTCCAATTGTCACAACATGTTTGCACACACGAATCACTCTCATCTGTTGTAAACGTGTTCTGATGCATTAGATGAACATATATTGTGCCATTTATTTGATGGTTTCATGCCAACCATGATTTACTTTATATTTTACTACACTTGCATTTACCTATTAGTCACACAAACTATAGGTTCCCATCTGCTGATTCCATATTTGTTGTTATTGCAGGTATGTATATGCAGACGGCTGGAATCAGTAGCTGTCGAGATGAAATATGTAGCTGTACAGGCTCATTCGAAGAAGATAAGTTCCTAATTTATTCTCCGTTTCTGTAGCCTAAAGTAATCATATTAAACTTTCTATTTTAGTATACACTCTACATATTAAATGATAACTATGCGTACTGACCCTATATTCTTAACCTCCCACATTGGCAGGAGGCATGACAGGGATCTTCGTCGATTGTATGAAAAAAAAACACGATATTCTTGGGTTGTTAGGTGTTATTTTGTGAAACATAAATTTACTAAAGCACGTGATTTGTGTATCACAAAATAGCATTTAACAGCCCAAAGATATCGTCGTTTTTTTTTTTTTGCCTGATAAAGTGAGCGCCTCAGTATCTTACTGGTACGTATGATTTACAAATTAAATTATGCGATGTTGCTAAAAGAAAACTAATATTAGTATTGTTAGTCGGATAATTGTTAGGATATTTATTGTATCATCACACTTACAACAGGTCACATGTCTAATACGATTATCGCATATTTTTATGATGCAGGTTATCTTTCAAGAAAATAGTCTCTCATGTGAACTTAGTTCGAAGACCTATCTATAATACGGAGATGGTTGTTCTTTTAAAAAAAATAAATAAATAAAATAAATAAATAAAAAAATAAAATTAAGAACCAATATTGGTGAACTATTAGATGCTATTTTATAAGCATCAATCTTATGTAGAATACAGATCTATGTGTTATAAAATAGCATTTAATAGACCAACAATATTGTGATCTTTTATTTTATATGACGATTGGTTATGCCACCGATATATTCGTGTCAATAATCATAATAAGGTATTATAATTCTTCCAACCACACCTGTTATTGATAGCTAATATCCAATATAAAAACAGTGTTATTTGTTTATTTGAAAATTTACATTCACATATGTATATGTTAACCATGCGATTTACTTGCATTAATAGGTAAACAGGTCCACAAAGACAGCTGCTCAAACAGATTTAATCTACAAACAGTGGTGAGGATGTTCTTTCAGAATGGATCATGAAATGCAGCCACAATAAAAGGTGAACAACATATAATTATTTAACAGAAAGACTGGCTTTTATTTAATCAAATATTTTACAACCGTATGCCAAAACCTATACCCACATATCACAACAGCACTCAAACTAAAATTTATCACAGATACATTACTACAAATACAAAGACCAACATACACAAGACATCACCACCACTATCAGAGTCAACCATCTGTCCACACACGCTTACCAATCCATTGAGCCCTTAAGTTTCTCGATAAACAAATCATTGTTACGAAAGTTTAGTTCCAGTTTAGCTGCCAGAATGCGCATTTGCATAAGCTTTTGTTCATCTTTTTCTTGTACTTCTCTTAGATATTATGCGGTTTTCCGGGCATAAACATTCCCAACTGTTTCCAGTTCTTGAATAAAAGTAAGCCTCTCACGAGTAACACTGACCAAGCTAGCACATATGCCATTCATTTGTTTTACCATTTGAATATCTTGGCATGCAGCTTGGCGACAATACAACACTAGCATATCACACCAGTTATTCGAGTTTGCTTCACTTCTAAGCTGATCACACTTAGGGCGCCTGGACATTGTGTTTACTTCCTTCTTTATTACAAGTTATGACCAAATAGATATCCAGTTAGCCTCTCTTAAATAGCAAAAACAAGGCTATACCTTTTGCATAATAACAAACACAATGCTGATATGTATAAAACATAATTACACATTGAACACTATTTACATAAAAACATAAGACAGAGAATCGACACTATTTTTTTCAGACTTCTACTTTATTTGCTTGGATGGTATCTAGCACAAATAATTCATGCGCGTCTTTTATTATATGTTTTCATTAATACATTATTTGGCAATGTCATCTTATATCAAAAGAGTAGATGGTGGATAATCTGTAAAGGAAGAATTCTTTGAAGAACCCAAAAAGAGATATATCACATGTATTTCAATAAGTATGATGAAATAGGAATATGTAAAAGCACAATCTGCTCATTTGCTTATTTTAGTCTATTTTAAGCAAATCTGAATAACCATTTTTCAGTTATATGACAATGCAATATAGAGAAAAGATAATCGAAAAGGAAAAAAAGAGAGTAACATACATTCATCTTTATGTTCAATGCAATCAATGTTGGATAAATGGTTATTGGGTTCTGGCCAGAAGATCAAATGCCATTTTTTGTCATCTGTGCTTTTACATATCCAACTAATTTTAGAACAACAAATATACCAAAAAATATATTTTTTTTACATATACTTCTCCTCCACAGATGAAAAACGTTTTGCTCACATATGCTACTGTCAATATATGCATTTTACTTATACAATATGTAACATTAACATTTCATAACTAAAATCCAAGTTTCATACTATTTGCATATGTCCTTTTAGTTCACTACAAAGACTACACTGTGTTTCCATGTATTTTTTACATATGCTCATTTGTTTGCTTCTTCCTAATATTGCAGTCACACACACAGCCATACATGTGTCGTTAGAGGCTTTTTCTACTTTGTTGGTTGAAGACAATAAACAAAGATATCGAACAGATTCTGTTTCAGAAGGTATAATCTTAATATATCTTTTATGTTCAGCTACATAATAAACTTTATGTGGAAAACTAGAAGTGGGGTTGAATAGTTTACCGATTAAAAACTTTGTTTTGAAACTTATTGAAAGATCAATTGATATTTATTTTAGATATGTAATCAATATGCAAGTAATATATATAAAGAGTAAATAAGGAAAGAAACAATCAAACCACGACAAGTTGTTTATAGTGGTTCGGTCTACAAGGACTCTTTTTCCTTGCCCTAATCTACTCCCCGAGTCTCACACTCGAGAGTTTAACTTCACTAGTCAACAAGCTCCTTTCATCGGCGGAGAAACCTTTACACTTCGCTTACACACTATTTCTGACACTAAGCTAGATGTCGAGTTCTTTTCAAGGGTACAATCACTCCCACACACAATGTATTTTAAGGACTAAAATACTAACCACTCGCACTCACAAGTTTATGATAGTTTGGTACAACAATGATGTATGAATCAAGACTAGATCATACAACAACAAACAAACAAGACTTCCAACTATTTGTTGAAGCTTGAATATGTCTTGATCTTCTTTCCTACAAAAGATGATCACTATAATGATATGAAACTGAGTTAGAAATGTTAGAGAAAAGGAATGTATGTGAATATTGTAGAAATGGATGAGAAAACAACTTGGTTTGGCTTTGCTATTTATAGCCAAAATGATCAGCAGGCACCACGGACCACGAAACCCATAAAAGGGTTCCGCCCGTGTACAATTTTGGTGCCGCCGGGGTCTGACAGCAAGATCACCAAAATCATACCAAAGTCAACCATATCTATCCAAGATTGTGTAAGATGTAGAGTCTAAATCTACACAAAATATCTAGTGAAATCTTCTAGAGATTTCAATGATGCACTACATGATGTCATGTGTTGTTTTCAATTTTTAGAAATATGTTAAATGTAAATACATATGTAATGTTTTATTTTAAAAAAACTAAAACATGCTTGATCTAAAAATGTTAACATACATTATGGTTTAGAGTCATATCCATAATATGATTAATCAAAATATAAATGCTTGAGTGATGAAGATATTATTTGATGAAAAGCTTGTTTTAATATCTATTAAACTTGACAAGCTTTAAGCTTTATAAAAATTAAATTTACTTTTGTCGTTAAAAAAACTTAGGTAAAGATCATAAAATATAAATAACGTTTAATGACGATATTTGTATTAACACTTTATATATGCACTTCTAACCCATCACCACAAATCTACACTTTACCAACGTAGACTAAGCAGTCACAAGAAAAAAACATCGATAATATAATCCGCAGTCATCCTAAAACTACTTTACAAAATTCAAATGGTTACACAAACTAATACAAGCATCCTTTTTTTAGACGTATACCTTATCATAAATCTAAAACGACGAAGAGTTACATTTACCGTATTTAACTATCTAACTCATAAACATATTCTTAAGTGTTACATTCAAATCTATGTTTTATATCATAAGACTGTTGACGTATTCTAAAACCAAATCTGATGTAATGCTAAATCTTAGCACCGAAATTTATAAACTAACTTGAAATTACTTTGCAAACTTATATGTAGCTAAAGTTTATTAATGATTTATAATCAGACACATGTAAATTTGGTTAGAAAATTATTGCTATCAATTTATTTGCTGATTTTGTAAATCGACTTCGTTTACTGTATTTAAAAAGTAACGTCATGCCTTTTGTGTCTGTCACTCTTTTTCAATGTATTCACCACATTCTCTTCTCATTCTCAGGTTGCACATACCACTACCTATAGAGTCAACTACCTATGGAACGAACCAAAGGCTACCAAGATCAGTTTGACACTACGTGACTACAACATGGTTATACCAAGACGGCAATCTACAGCATATATCAAAGAAAGGTATGTTCTAAAACAAATAATATGTCACCATAAACCTAAGATTCATTAGGTACTGAATGATTAAAAAAAAACAAAAAAAAAAGTTGTTCAAAGATACAAAACCATAAACATTACCAAGTCTAAATTAACATACCATAACAAGACTACCCATTTACAAGACTGCTTAAACCCAAAAGAGATTTCAAAAAAACAAACATAAACCGAATCAGTACACCATGCCCTTCAGCTTCTCTATGAATGACAGAAGCTCATGTGCTCGCTTCTGCTTCTTCATAACATTAACCAATATCGCTGCGGCTTCTGTCAGATCTTCGGTTTGCAGCTTGGTTAATTTTGAAATACTTTCCACACAAGAATCAAATGAGTATAGAGCTCCAATTCTCCAATAACATAATCCCTCTCAGCTACACGATCTCTGATTTCTTGCGCCTTCTTCATCAGCTCTGCTTCATCCACCATGACAACACTCACCTCCCTTCGAAAACGAACAATCATCATGTCCTTGACCAAACTAGATCCTGCAACAGTAGCAAGTTCTTCACAAAATGGCATAGGTGTTGTCATCCTTTTTTCTGTTTTCTTTTTTATGTTTTTTGTTTTTTTTCCCCTTTGATTCTAAATTAAAACTGATTTGGTATGTGTGTATTTTAAAGAGAAGATTTAGTTTAAGTAAGTAATATAATTAGTGTATCTTATTGTACACACTTGATGAGTACTTTGATTTGACAGCCACCCTATAGCCACCAAGGCCATTGGAGACTAATGATGTATTTGTCTTCCCCAAGAACTAGCATTAAATGAACAACCTTTTACACACTCGCCTTTTCTTTATCTTTTTTTTTTTTTTTTTCCCACATACAATTCCCTATAATTCAGTTTGATAAAATTAAAAAAAATAAAATAAAATAAAATAAAATAAAATAAAAATATCCTAGGCCAAAAAATTATTTGTATATATATATGAAACCAGGGGAAAAAATTAAAAAAGAAAAAGAAAAATAAAAAAAGAAAAAAAAAATCTGGAAGCACAACACTTATTCAGATTCTATACTTACTTACAATATGTAACTTTTTTTTTTCTAGAATTCTGCAGGTTTTATTTTTGGGCATAAGAATACAAGAAGAGGGAACATGCCATAAAATTGTTCCAAACATTTATACATTGAAAATAGTTCGATAGGAATATTGTATATTTGTTTTACCCAATGTGTGTTGTTGTTAGCATAAACCGAGAAAATGGTTGCACAAACATTCTAAGAACTGTTGTACATCATGTAATCTTGAAGTGTGCAAAGTTTTTAAAATTCTTAATATCGAACTAATTGATTTAAGTTGCATCCCAGTTTCAAGAATATTTTTTATCAATGAAGATTGCTTAAAGTTGGATCTTGAATGGCAACTATATACGCCTAATGTGATTAGTGATGCCTGAGCTAATAAATAATTTGAATGCATGGGGCATATGACCTCTATGGTGTTCAATGATCTATCCAAAAAGAGAGTATGTGAGCTACTTGATCTAAAAATTTTGTACCATTTAGTATTGATGTAGCTCTTGATATGAACAATTGAACTCATATTTTTCTTGAATGTGTTGAATAAAATAGATTGGTTATCTCTAGATGTAAACATGGGCTTTGGGTTATTGCATTGGGCTATTTAGAATTTGATTACGGGCCGAAATTTTATTATTATTTTAAAAATCTGATAATTTGGTCCATCGAGAAATGTTATATAGATAGAATAATATGACTAGAAAATGGATACACATTAACACAAGTCGTTACTTCATTTTCGCTTTCGAGTTTGACAAAAATTAAAAAGAAAAGCAATGATTTAGTGGAACGTGCACATATGTGGCCAGTCGAGCCACTTGCAATTTGTTTGAATGAAGTACACCTTGATTATAAAAAACGCACGCATACTAATCGTTTTGAAAATATCTAAACAGAAATGATAAAAAAAATGATTATTACAAACCGATATTATAAAAAACAAAAAAGCCAAACCGAATCAGCAGCAACGCGCGGGCTACCCCGCTCGTTTTAACTACTTTTTACATTTAGATGCAGTAACACAGAAATAAAAAAAAATTATCAACTTTGGGTAAATGTGGCATTCTAGAGAAAATAATTCATTACATTCTTTAACTGTCATACATATTTTTGTTGAACAACTTAAACCAAAACGCTTGTATAGTCCGCTAAACTTCATACATATAAAGAACAAGAAACATGTCTTCATTATGAAAATTACAATATACATTACAATCACTATCACAATTTTCCTCACAATCACGAAAATAGACTTTTTTGTAACAAAAACAAAAACAAAAAGACGAAAATAGACTTTTAGAGGAATAATGTCAGAAATTGTAAATTATGGTTATTCGCGAAAGAAAAACACATTGCTTCCCGATGTTGAGCTTTTGGATAAATGGTGCTATTTTGATTATTGCTTGTAAATATGAGTTTATTTTTTTCTTCTTCTTGTAAATAGCTTTCGCATAATTTCCTTCGGATTGAGCTGACCTTCGTTACGGTCGTCATTCAATTCAAAGAAATATGAGTTCTTTATTTGTAAACCCACCAATCATCTAAACTTTACATATATCACATTTAAGGGCCCGTTTGGTTTGAGGTATTTTTGCAGTGGGTTTAGAGTGATGGTAAAAGATAGTTGTTTGGTACGTATCTATAGGCCCTCTAATTGGACATGAAAGAAGAAAATCAGGCATCTACAAATACTAAGTGGAAGATGAGGATTCACAATATATGTACCTGTGTGTTTTGTCTTTTAGCTAAAATAAGTGAATTCATCTATCTTTTTACTTTTATTATGTATTATAATAACAATTTTTTTTTTGTTTTTTACTAATATATTCATTTACAAAACAAAAAATATTTTAAACAATTACATTTTTTTCTCTCATCATTTAATATTAAATCCAAATCCTAAACCAAATCATAATCCAAATCCAAATCCTAAACCTTTACACAAACCAAACGGGCCCTAAATTATGATATACTTTAGTTACACTATTTTTTTTTCTTTTCGAAATCTTCATTTTGCACCTTTATTTTTCATAGTTGTCAGAATCCCGATCCTAATCTTAGGATCTTACGATTTTACGATACTGCAAAGCAAACACGATCCGGATTCTACATAGGATCTTTGCAAGCTTAAGATAGAATCCCGATCTTGACCATACCATTTTAAGATCTAATCCGATCATATCTTACTTTTCTCGGATTACAAACTAAAAAACTACAAATTTATGGGTTGTTTTTTTTTGTAAAATACAAAAAATAACATGTTAATCTTTTTAAACATTTCATAATCATAATTTAGGACAATATTTCTATGAAACATTCATAGTATTTTGTGTTTATAATGTATAATAATTTGTGTATTTTTACAATATTACAAAAACTATTAAGAAATAATATTACAGTAGGATCATAATATCTCGATCCGATCTTACGATTATGATCTTACAAAAACGAAAAAAAATTCTGAGTAATATCCCGATCTTGAAAACATTGCTTAGTGTTATGCAATAAAACAATAAACAAATAAATAGAGTGACGTCTGGAAATTTATATGGTAATATTCATGCTTTCTTGTAGGACCAACCTAAAATTTATTTTAAATTAATTTTATGAAATTTTCAATAATTTGATATTGAACTGTTTCTATAAAAGTTATATGTATATGAAAAAGTTAAACTACGAGCAAACCAAATTCATCAATCATCATCATCTAAGTTTCACAAATATAAGATAGGCAAACAAAAGATATAAACAGAACAATAATTAAACTACGAGCAAACCATATTTTAGTAATGCAAACATGTAAACGATCCGCTAAATTAAACAAGAAATAGAACATAACATGCATCAAGACGAATTAAATCTTGGTTGAGAGTTCGTACAACAAGATCTATTACGACCAGCTTGACGGCATACTCCACATCTTTTCGGTTCGTTCGGATGACGAGTGTCCATCTCATTACGAATTCAAATTGATTTCTTCCTTCCTCTACTAACACTGTTCTTTGAGTGATTTGCCTTAATTTTTCAACCTAAAATCCAACTAATAATCAACATGGGGAAGTGGAGTAAATCTAAAAGATATTGTCGTTTGAATGTTGCAGGGGTGTAAACGGCATGGATAATGGTAAGAGTGTTGTCCCCTCTATGGCGGTAAACAACAAGAGTATGCGAACACGGAAACCTTTTTTTTGCCACTTACCAAATATGCATGTTTTTTGAAAATAATGGACAGTGTGTGCATTTCCAGCTGTATCATTTATATGTAACTTCGTGAGCAGACTCTTCATCGACAATGGCATAAGCACTTGGCAATCTATTATTGTTAGCATTTTTTTGTTACAACTACAAGTAGCTTCCCCTAGTATGAACCTTTCAAAATGAGCAACGTCAAAAAAAATAATAGGTGGACATTAACGGAATGCATTAATAGCAGGTCTAATTTCCCAAAAAATATACTTAAATGTAACAACATTTGGTGAGCTATGTGGATCATGAAACCACTTCACAACGATATTAGAATTTGAAGCTTCCAAAGCTGCAATCCGGTAACATATCAAAGTTACTCTCCCATGTTTCCGTGTAGGGTCTTTATAGTTTTTCGTCTATTATGTCACGCCTTCCAATAAGAAACATCAACATTCAATTTATTTTGGGCAAATGATAAAAAAAAGTATCATACTTGTCACCATTTTCTCTTGTGGGTAGCGAACAAAAAAATTTGCTTTTGTGGGTACTATACTTACAAATTCATCCTCTTTAGGGTATTTTACGAAATTTTTAGACATTTTTGCCCCTCTTAGCTAATAGAATTTTTTTTTCCGAAGGGCAAAAATGTCACATAGTACCCTAAAGAGGATGAATTTGAAAGTATAGTACCCACAAAAGCAAAAAATTTGTTTGCTACCCACAAGAAAAAATGGTGGCAAGTATGATACTTTTTTTTTTTTTATCATTTGCCCATTTATTTTTTATATCAACTTGAATATTTGTCACCGTTATTCAACATCTTTTTCAATTGAGCGGAAGATGTAAGAGGCAATAGTTTTTGAATTCAAATACATGTTATTATTACCAATTCTTTATCCAAAGCAATTGGCATTCACCCAACGAGTAATTTTCCGCATATGATGATTTTTCTTTTTAATTACACGAATATACCATGTACAGTTGGGTGTATACTCAGTCGTAGTTGAGCTTTCTTTTTTGTCTCGGTGGACACTCTTGCATTGTGTTACCCATTTGCATCTTTTAATTTTAAGTACTTTATACACCCAATTATGGCGATCGACCAAAATTTTACAGCCTTTTTGACTTGTTTTTTATTTTCATATTGCATTCCAAGCCAAATTCTATTTTCTAATTCACTCCAAAAATCCATACGAACCTTGTCGTCAACGTCATCATCTCATGCATCACCAACACTATTCATAAAATTCATAATTCCTTGAGAGTGTGATCGAACTGCTACTTTACTCCCATAATCAGATTCATCTCCAACGTCACTATTTGATTCATTGTTATCCTCGCTATATTGTGAGATGCATTCATCAAATGTCTCAAATGTATCGTTATTAAGCAACGAAAATTGTAAATTGGGTCGGGTGTAAAAATACGAAGGAGATCAAGAAAACTAATATTTGTGGCAACATTAGATGCTCATACATAATCTGTGTGGGTGTGAGAAAACTAAAAAGTATGAAACAACAGTGTAGGAAGTTAAGTCTTGGATATGAGAAGCTTCATTAAATAAAAAGACAACTATTTTTTAGTTAGGTAGTTGAGATTTGTTTAAGATTGGCAAGTGTTTCATGAAGATATGTTAATATTTAAAGGTTTGAATAACAAAAGTGTGTAAAGATTTAAATAGGTGACAATAACATGTAGCATAAATTTATTGCTTTTCATATATTGCTTTTAGCTCTCAACCAACATCATAAATAATAACTGATGGTTTTACCTTCTGTCAATTTTTACAATCATTTAATCTAAAGGGTGATACTCACACCACATCTTTTGATGCATGCATCACAATTTGTGCATTACAATATTGTACGGTACAAACTGTAATGTGCAAATTATGGTGCATGCATCAAAAGATGTGATGTATGTATCAATTCTCTTAATCTAAAAGTGCTTGCTTTACATTCAGTATAAGAAGTTATTTATAACAAATGGCCCACTTTTATTTATCGACCAAAGCTTTAAAAAATTTTTGCTTACACCACATTAACCATTGGAATGATATTTTGTTTAATTATAGTTGCATTTATATCTTCTGATTTTTTTCATAACAATAAGGATGCAAAATGAAGATTTCAAAAGAAAATGAAGTGTATAAATAAACTATATCATAAGTTAAATGTAATATATGTAAAATTTAGATGATTCATGAAAAAAAAAAAAAAAAAAAAAAAAAAAAAAAAAAACTCTCCCGATGTCCATAAAGAGGAAGAGGAGATGTCTTTTTTGAACAACATGCAAAGAAGCAAGACACCAATGGGACAACAGGGTGTTCGGTGCAAGCATTGATTTTTTCACAACTAAATTTTGGTTTAAAAAAAATACTATTATATACATAAAACAGACACTTATAACAATGGAATTAATGATTAGATGATAAGGTTAGTATGCCCGAGCCCGGTTGTAGATGTGGTCTATTAGGGTTTATTGTAGTTTGTCATATGAATTATTCCCCGAATAAACATTATGCCTCATGGGATTTTTATAATTTAACATGTTATCAGAACGGGTTTGATCATCATAACTAGGTGGCTACGTTGAGCCACCATACATCATCTAACATTAATAATAACTTATGCACCTTTAACTATGTATTTGCATGTTGATATGTTCCAAAGTTGTGTCTCTGAGTACTTTCACATTTCGTATGGATATCATTAATGTTACTTCATGCTTTGCACTTAAACTGAATATGAATGTGTCAATGTGCTTATTAAGTAATATTTTATATTGTTGCGCGCATTAGGTAGTGTATTAAAAGCAAGTTTGATGTTGGGAACTTTATCTTACATGATAAATACTCCCTGCACCCTCAGTAGAGTTCATTGTTTTTTCTCGTTCGTTAGTCTCTTATATATAAGAACCAAGTCTTTTCTCATCAAGCATATGCATACCAACTCCCTTTAATAGAACAAGAGCAATGAAGATTATGTTCACGCTATCCCTTTTTCCGGCAACAAATGTGTTTGTTTTAAGGGTTTGCTATGCTCCCACCAGTGACCAGCCACTCGCCAACATAGCTATCCAAAAAGCTATTGTTGCTCTCCATAGATCAGCTTATATTATCGTTAATCCTCTTCTTCTGGGACATATGGTAAAAAACATTTCTATTTGATCCACTTTAACTTTTTTATTTACTTAGTGACTTTAGTAATCTTACGTGTCTATTTTCATCCACAACTATCTTTCATGTCAAAAGCTAGTTCTATTCGAGTTTTTATAGTAAAAAGACCAACGTTATTATTAGTTTAGTTTTCTATATGAGTGATGTCTTGTTTGGGTGATTATTGCTTATAAGGATTTCCTTTCAATTTATTTGTCAAAACATCTGGATCAAGTTTCTAGAGTTGGTTATTTCAACTTAATGACATATTGGTTTATGACTGCGATAGGGTGAGGATACTGCACATGTCAATGTGCAACTTCGCTCTGCACAACCAAGTGCGGGTGATTAGGTGGAGTTCTCTCACCAGTAAACTTCAAAGTTGCCCCCTCATGTCCTCACTCAATGAAATTTTTTATATGAATCCTGCGGGGTATCCGATTGTTACTTTGATAATGGGTGACTTGCAAGACGGTTCACACATATGTACAGTCCAAATAAAGGTAAAACTTTATAAATGGGAGTCTAAGAAAATTTATATATAATTTTTTCAAACAAATATAGCATTACATGAAATATTTGCGATATACAATACAGCACATGTCATGTTTGCGAATCATTCAAGTCCCGATTACATAACAACAGGACAAGCTTCATTAACATTAATCAAGATTATCAATCAGCGTGCAGATTTCTCGTTTGCATATTTTACCACTGGGATGGAAAATGTAAGTTTTTAATACATGGATTTTAAAAATTGTAGATGCTACTACAATATCACTAATTGGTTAACTTTTTCAATCACATACAAGATTGTTCGGTGAGAAAACGATTGCATGCGATGTAGTTTTAAGATCCTGGTCTATCTGTTGAAGGATGCCTAACACAACTGTTTGGTCCTTCTCACCTGTCCTCCAGCACTGAGCAAGCAGAGGGACATGTGGCTCCTTTATAATAAGGGGGACCTTGAGTGATTGAAGACGGGTAGGTCTTGGCACTTGTTCACAGTTCAGTACCCCCGAGCAGATAAGTTTAAGTTCTTAAACGTTGCCAATGAGGTGCAGTCCACCACAACAACTTGGTTTGAGAACTACAATTATAAAAAAAACATAATATATATATATGAGAAACCACCATGGAATATTAGAAATCATTGTCATCAGCAACAACTAAGAGATACAATCATTTAATTAGAAGTTACAAGTTTTGAAATCCTTAATAAGATCAGGATACATAAAGTACTTATGGCCGGCCATATGAAGTTATCGGTACTAGGAATGCAATTTCTTATGTTAGCACGTACGAAATGAAAATATAATACCAAATCTTATAAGATAACTTCATTCAAAGTATAGTGATATAAATACAAACAGTCAAAACAATATAAAACAACAAGGATAAAATGATCTCAAATACAGCTTTTTATTTTGAAACGGTCTAAAATTTCATATATGAATAGGCCGGCTAAAATTTTCATATATCGATATGAGTAAAATTTAAACGTAAAAAAAGGCAAAAGAATCGAAACCTGACTCCAGAACATTTATCAACGTGCAGCAGTAGTAGACTAACCAAAATAATAAAGTTTGTTACAGAATACAATTTAGATCCTACATTTGATTGTAAGCAACCATATTTCAAAAACTTGGTATAGATTGATTTAAGCATTTCATGAAACAATTTGCATTCAATAATAAATTGTTACCAAATTCACATAATCACTCGCTTATTGCATCACATAAACAACAACTGTATTCGACCACTAATTGTTAAAAAAATATAATAAAATAAAAAATAAAAAAATCACACAACAAGAGAACAATAACAATATGAGTAGTGCTATTTAGACCCAAAATATATGGCTCATATACATAAATAAGTAGATACACATACTAACCAAAAAAAATCTATTTGACAAAATAACTAGATGTTCACACAAAAAAGCGTGGACAAAATAAGTATAAATTTATCACATTTTTACACGCTTATAGTTATGTTTATTTTAATCACACCTTTATGTGTGTAAATATATAAATAAAAGTACACATTTAAGTAAATCGTGTAAACATAAACTAACCCAGAATAATTTCACTAATTGTTGTAGTGACAAGTAAGTATAGTTAGTAGAAACAACAATCATTTTTCTCTAATAATATATCATTCTTCTACCCAAAATATTACTCTAATTACCAAACTAGTTTCAGTAAGTTATAGGTTGGATAAAAGTCATTTTCCTCAATCACTAGTTTCACATTAGTTTGATTTGTGAGAGACAAAGCAAATAGTAAAAAGAGTTGCAACATGAATCACTAAATAGTAATGAGATTTTACCTGAAGTATGTAAATTCCAAGAACACCTATTTCAATAATGAAGACATGGCAACGTAATCGCCATGGTACATGCCACACCCATATTTCTTGGTTAAAATACATGGGTAAGAAGAGTGGTTGAAACACTCCAAAACTATAAAGAAGAAGAGGGTTTGCCTAGGTATGTTTGTAAATTGTAATGAGGCTTGTGAAGTTTATAAATTGCTACTGAGGTTGTTGAGCAATTTATTGCAAATGTAAAGTATAATGTACTTTGATAGGTGTGAGGTCCAAATGGTGTGTTGAGTGCATTCAATGTAGTATAATGAAATGCAGAGTTTTCCGTTTGAAGATTGTAGTAGTTTGGATACAAATACATATAACACTTGTACCTTTAAAAATAATTGCAACATAAACCATTTTTCATATTTTCATCTTTCACAACCATAAAATCTAACCTAAAAGAAATAAGTATCTAAAAACCATAAAATCTAACCTAAAAGAGAAAAGTATCTAAAAACACGATAACACATATCATTCTAAAATTTGATATTACGTAGCAAAATAGTTGCCAAACCATATATTAGCATTTGATAGAACAAATTCAAAATAGTGTATATCTCTATAGTTGCATAAACGTGTTTTAGAACTTACAGATTTTGATTCAACAATTGTCTTATCACACTTATAAATTCTAGAACTTATACATCTCCATAGCTGCATAAACGTGTTTTAGAACTAATGTGTTTCTATGATATCGATTGATGAATGATGATAAAATTAAGCTAACTAAAACCTATGTTGTTATCATATATAATAAAACGAGAAATGAGTCTGAAACTTGGTCGCTTTGAAGGCGCATATCATATTCTATGAAAAATATGCATGTTGTAATTATCTTTAAAACTACTAGAGTCATGTATATTTGTTTTCAAATCATTATAGTCAAACAAGAAACTCATGAAATGCAAGGTAAAGACATGTTGAGTGGATGAGTTAACTATATTAAACGAATACTTGTGCATAGTGGTGACGGTTTATAATAGCGTCAATTTGTATATGTAATATTTTATTTTTGTACATATGAATGTGGAGCAAGTAAAAGTGAAGAAAATTAATATTTTAAATAGAAATGTAAGAACTATCTAATCATTTACAAGAACTCTCGGAGAAAGGATTCATCAGACCAAGTTCATCATCATGGGGAGCTCCAGTTCTTCAAAATGGTACTAAGAAAGAATGGAATATGATTGGTCGTTTAATTGGATTTGCAAGTGCGTCGTTTATCACCGCAACACTACGACCACAATGACCATTTAGATGATTATGGTATGTTTAAAGCTTAGAATTACTGATTTCAGTCCACAATACATCACGTACCAAATCTTCATTTTGCACCTTTATTTTTCATAGTTGTCAGAATCCCGATCCTAATCTTCGGATCTTACGATTTTACGATACTGCAAAGCAAACACGATCCGGATTCTACATATGATCTTTGCAAGCTTAAGATAGAATCCCGATCTTGACCATACCATCTTAAGATCTAATCCGATCATATCTTACTTTTCTCGTATTACAAACTAAAAAACTACAAATTTATGGGTTGTTTTTTTTGTAAAATACAAAAAATAACATGTTAATTTTTTTAAACATTTCATAATCATAATTTAGGACAATATTTCTATGAAACATTTATAGTATTTTGTGTTTATAATGTATAATAATTTGTGTATTTTTATAATATTACAAAAACTATTAAGAAATAATATTACAGTAGGATCTTAATATCTCGATCCGATCTTACGATTATGATATTACAAAGATGAAAACAATTCTGAGTAATATCCCGATCTTGAAAACATTGCTTAGTGTTATGCAATAAAACAATAAACAAATAAATAGAGTGACGTCTGGAAATTTATATGGTAATATTCATGCTTTCTTGTAGGACCAACCTAAAATTTATTTTAAATTAATTTTATGAAATTTTCAATAATTTGATATTGAACTGTTTCTATGAAAGTTATATGTATATGAAAAAGTTAAACTACGAGCAAACCAAATTCATCAATCATCATCATCTAAGTTTCACAAATATAAGATAGGCAAACAAAAGATATAAACAGAACAATAATGAAACTACGAGCAAACCATATTTTAGTAATGCAAACATGTAAACGATCCGCTAAATTAAACAAGAAATAGAACATAACATGCATCAAGACGAATTAAATCTTGGTTGACAGTTCGTACAACAAGATCTATTACGACCAGCTTGACGGCATACTCCACATCTTTTCGGTTCGTTCGGATGACGAGTGTCCATCTCATTACGAATTCAAATTGATTTCTTCCTTCCTCTACTAACACTGTTCTTTGAGTGATTTGCCTTAATTTTTCAACCTAAAATCCAACTAATAATCAACATGGGGAAGTGGAGTAAATCTAAAAGATATTGTCGTTTGAATGTTGCAGTGGTGTAAACGGCATGGATAATGGTAAGAGTGTTGTCCCCTCTATGGCGGTAAACAACAAGAGCATGCGAACACGGAAACCTTTTTTTTGCCACTTACCAAATATGCATGTTTTTTGAAAATAATGGACAGTGTGTGCATTTCCAGTTGTATCATTTATATGTAACTTCGTGAGCAGACTCTTCATCGACAATGGCATAAGCACTTGGCAATCTATTATTGTTAGCATTTTTTTGTTACAACTACAAGTAGCTTCCCCTAGTATGAACCTTTCAAAATGAGCACCGTAAAAAAAATAATAGGTGGACATTAACGGAATGCATTAATAGCAGGTCTAATTTCCCAAAAAATATACTTAAATGTAACAACATTTGGTGAGCTATGTGGATCATGAAACCACTTCACAACGATATTAGAATTTGAAGCTTCCAAAGCTGCAATCCGGTAACATATCAAAGTTACTCTCCCATGTTTCCGTGTAGGGTCTTTATAGTTTTTCGTCTATTATGTCACGCCTTCCAATAAGAAACATCAACATTCAATTTATTTTGGGCAAATGATAAAAAAAAAAGTATCATACTTGTCACCATTTTCTCTTGTGGGTAGCGAACAAAAAAATTTGCTTTTGTGGGTACTATACTTAATAATTCATCCTCTTTAGGGTATTTTACGAAATATTTGGACATTTTTGCCCCTCTTAGCTAATAGAAATTTTTTTCCCGAAGGGCAAAAATGTCACATAGTACCCTAAAGAGGATGAATTTGAAAGTATAGTACCCACAAAAGCAAAAAAATTTGTTTGCTACCCACAAGAAAAAATGGTGGCAAGTATGACACTTTTTTTTTTATCATTTGCCCATTTATTTTTTATATCAACTTGAATATTTGTCACCGTTATTCAACATCTTTTTCAATTGAGTGGAAGATGTAAGAGGCAATAGTTTTTTAATTCAAATACATGTTATTATTACCAATTCTTTATCCAAAGCAATTGGCATTCACCCAACGAGTAATTTTCCGCATATGATGATTTTTCTTTTTAATTACTGTTAGGAATTAGAAATTCCAGGTATTAAAGAGTCGGTCACCTCAAGTATATGTAATCGTTAGAAAGCTCGTAGTCGTAGTTATTTTAAGTTAAGTAGTAGTTAGTTTAGTAACACCGTGGAGGACGGACGGGTCTTTACCCACTGTATGCCTGATCCACAGCCCGTTGTGTGGCGTTTTATGTAAGACTATAAATACTCTCTACCTCCCAAGGTAGAGAGTTGGAGCTTATAATAATATCTTTCACTTTCTCTCACTAAGTTCCCTAAACCTCTAACTTTCTCTCTCTAGAATTCCATTTATACGCCAACTTGGTGTTTTGGTTTGATGTGTAAGTGAAAACTAATATCCTACAATTGGTATCATGAGCCATGGTTAGATCATATCTTGCACATCTTTGGATATCTAGTGGTTTTTAGGTGGTTTTTGAGGTTGAAAAAGTTTAGTGGTTTGTGCATCATTTGGTTGATTTCTTGTGTTAAAGCTTAGATTTTGTTTGTACTTTTACGTTTAGAATCATCACAAGTGTTTAGGTTTTCATTTGGTAAGCTTGAATCATCGTGGTTGGGAAAAGTGATGTTTATGAAGTTTTCTTGCTAGCGACTTGATCTACGGATTATTTTTCCTTGTAGCGACTTGCTTTACATTTTTGTAGCGAGTTGAAGTTTTTGGAGCTAGCGACTTAGGCTTAGCGACTTACAGTACAAGTAGTGGACTCTCCACTACGGGTAGCGACTTGGTGTTAGCGACTTGGTGAGTAGCGAGTTGCTATTTAGCGACTTGATTCTTTAGCGACTTGAATCTTAGCGAATTGCTGCCAAAATTTTGCTAGCGACTTGAGGCTTAGCGAGTTACTATTTAGCGACTTGCCTTTGTTTAGCGACTTGGGACTTTAGCGACTTGGTGGTATAGTGAATTAGGTGTTAGCGACTTGGTGCATAATCTTCTAGCGACTTGGGTGATTTTTTTTACGGTTTTCTCTTGATTTAGTAAAATCCCGTGAAAGAATCCATTTCCCGGTTTAATCATAGAGTTATAAAATCCCGTATAATCTGTTAACATGTCTACCAACGTTCCTACTATCATCTCCACTGTTGCCGAGGATGTTCAAGCAGCTGGTTCAGATACTCGTCCACCCATGCTTGACAGAACAGACTACGATTCTTGGGCTCAACGAATCAGATTGTACTGTCTTGGAAAGGAAAATGGTGTCAACATTCTCAAATCCATTGATGAAGGACCGTATCGAGTTGAGACGACTAGAGATGTACTTGATACTGCTGAAGATGGAACTCTGATTTACGGAATGGACAGACCAAAGATGTATGATGAGCTTGATGATAAGGAGAAAAAGAGATTCGATGCTGATATCAGGGCTTCTAACATTGTTCTTCAAGGTCTTCCTAAAGACATCTACAAGCTGATCAATCACAACACCGAAGCAAAGGCAGTATGGGATAATGTCAAGATGCTTCTCTCAGGTTCTGAATTAACTATGGAAGACAGAGAATCACAACTCTATGACGAATTTGAACACTTCAAGATGAAACCAGATGAGAGTGTCTATGAGTACTATGTGAGATTTCATAAGTTGGTGAATGATATGAGGAACATCAGAATGACTATGCCTAACATTCAGCTGAACTCAAAATTTGTGAACAACATGAATCCCGAATGGCACAAGTTTGTCACCTCTGTGAAGCTCACTAAAGGATTGAAGAATACAAACTATGAGCAACTCTATGCCTTCCTCCTTCAGAATGAGAGACATGCTATGTTTGAAAAAATGATTCTTAATCAGTTCAAAACCAACCAGGGAGAGACAAGCTCGTCTAATGACTCAACTGCCTTCTACTCAAACATCGGAATCACAACCAAAGCCTCACAAGTCATACCCATGGGTAATGGTAATCACAAACTCATTCCTGATCCTATGTTCAAACAAGCTGATGCTGATGCACACGTGGGTAACATCATTAATCAACTAGCTCTTCTGATTAGTCAAAACATGAATTCTCTCCCACAAACCAACAACAACCTCAGAACAGCATCTAACCCACACAATCAAGCTACTGTTAAAGATGGGAGGATCGTGGTGCAACCAGTTCAGGAAAGACAGTATGATCAGGGAAGAGGTGGAGCTGGTAGAGGTTATGTTGGTAATCAGAATCGAGGAAGGAATGGTAATCAAGGTCAAGCTAAGCCGATCAAATGTTATAACTGTGGTGGTGAGGGACACATTGCAAGGAACTGCACATCTCCAAAGCATCCACAGAATGCTGATTACTTCAGAGATAAGATACTGCTTGTACAAGCTCAGGATAATGGTGCTGCTTTGGATGAAGAGGAATTGTTGTTTCTAGCTGAGGGCAATGCCAAGACCTATGATGCAGATGTGGATGAGCAGCCTATTCAGGAGATAGGTCACAATCATCAGAATGCCTTTCAAGTCGCTGATTGTGATGCATACGACTCTGATGTGGATGATGGACCTACTGCACACACAATATTTATGGCTTGCATTTCTCCAATGGTTTCTCCCAAGGTCTCTTCTTCACCACAAGCTGGCCCATCCAAAGACAAACTCATCTCAGAGGTATTAAAATTATACGATGATGCTGATGTGCAAAAGATGCATGACAAAGTACAATCAACTGAAACTATTGAATCAAATATTGAAAATATGGGTAATATCAATGTTGTCCCATATGATCAATATGTGAAACAAAGTGAAAGTGAAGTTGTACCAAGTGATGCATCTTCTGCAGTCAACAATGTCTATGTTTTTTATGAATACACTGCATGTGCCCCTGATGATTCTGAAATTTCTGAACTAAATGCATATAAAGAACGCGTTGCTATTTATGAACAACATGCAAAATTTGAGTTGACCACACGTGAGCAGGAAATGGATAACCAAGTGCGTACAATCATTAGAAAAAGTAATTTTAGAGAAGAAGTATTAAAACAAGAATTAAATTCCTTGCAAGAAAAGCTTTCTAAAACTGCTAAGCAAAAACAAGAACTTCAAGAAAATGTGAAAATGCTTAAGCAAGAATTTAATGCAAAGGAATCAAAACTCTTGAGAGATTTTTCTAATCTGAAAACTTTGAAAAACAAACTTGAAAACAAGTTGTACATACAAGGGAACACCATTCAGACTGCTCACATGATCACTAAGCATAGAGTTCTAAGCGATAAGCATAGTGTTCCCATTATAGATAAACCCAACCCTGAGTACGGGAAGATAGCAAAAGCAGCTCAAAGTGTGATCTATGATGGCAATGAGATTCTTAAACCTAGACAAAAACCTAGTTGCTCTGAGTGCACAAAGGAAGATAAGAAATTAGATGAAATCACTAGGGAGAAGATGAATAAGAAACTAAATGATCCTAAAAGCAAAGAGAAGAAAGTAATTATCACTCACCATGACTAAAAAAAGGAGAATTGGATCTCCCTGAACATGTTTAAGCCTCAAACATTGTTGACTCCCGAACAAGTGTTCTGGAAAATAGACTTAGATAAGCAGAAAGCAGAAAATATTGTTGAAACAAATCCTCCCCTTAGGAAAATGCCTAAAGCAACTGTGTATCCTCCCAATACGCCAATGCATATAGTTCCTAGAACGATTGCTACTAAAAGCAAGATCTTAATCAGTCAATACGTTATTTTTCAACTATTTATTGATTTTGAGAAAACTTGTAAGAAAAGGATCACACCCACTGGGATTACTGAAGGGGAAAGGGATTTTGAACAAACAAAAGAATGCTATTTAACTGAGGTCATGCCTTTCTTTAAACTTCTAAAAGATCACTTTGAGAGTCTTAAAAAGGGGATACATACTGATATTAAGGGAATGGAAAAAGAATTTGATGCAATGATAGTTGAAGTTAGTGACTATGAGCGAGCACTAAAATATAATGAGATTGAGAGGAAGAACTTGCATACACTAAATGAGAACCTGATTTCTGAATGTATTGCTCAAGATGTGTTTTTCACTGCTACAAATTGGTCTATTAATGCTTCTCAATTTCATGAATTATCTGTTGCCCTGAAAGTCTCCCATGATCATGTCATTGAGCTTGAAAAAACTAATTCTAAACTAAACGAGAAAATTGAACTGGATGATCACGACAATTTGGTTAAACATTTTTCTAAACTAGAAGTTGAGCATTTTAATTTACAACTAAAATATCAACATCTTAAAGAAAATGTCAAAACTTCAAATATCAAGACATCCTCAGATGCTCCAGAGTTTGATGCAGTTTTTCAAATTAACAAACGTGATGAACAGATTCAAGCTCATTGCAACACGATCAGAAAGTTGAAAGCCCAAATCTCTCAATTAAAGGGTCAAACGAACAATATGACAGGCTCCCAAATGCCTCCTCCTTTAGATTCTCAGAATTCTCAAACGTTTCATCTTCAAAACCTAGTAAATGCATTACAAAAGGAAAACGAAAGTTTTCTAGAAGAAAATGAAAAGGTTAAACGTCATTTCAATGAGTTATTTGAATCAATAAAGGTCACTCGTAACAAAAATAACGAACAAATAGCTTCATTGCAAAAGGAAATTGAGAATCTGAAGAGTCACGTAAAAGGGAAAATGCCAATGACCAATGGGGAGAATGGTGTATCAATGGTTCACTCTTGTAATAAATATGCTTTGTCTGTGAAATATGTCCCTCCTCATCTTAGGAACAACAAACTTGATGTTCAAACATACTTCTCATCCCTTAAGGATTGCCTAGAATGTCTGCGTGAGATTGTTGAAGAGGATAAGTTAGAGAAACCTCATGATAATGCAATTGGACATGCATGCTTATATGCCAAACGATCTCAAGAAATCCTAGAATGCTTGATCACAATATGCCCAAAATCCTTAGGTGAGAGAGTTAATCCGTTGATTCCATGCTCGATGCCTAATGCCAAGTATGATACTCATTCAATGCCCAATGTTTTGAATGTGAATCTTAGTGTGCCTTTAAGTAGTTCAGATTCCAGATCTGTCAATGCTATGAAAGAGAACTCAAGTGTGCCTTCTAGGACTACAAATCCCAGCACTTCTAGTTTTAAGAAAGTGAACCTTAGTGTGCCTGCATGTAGTTTAGATCCCAGCACATCTAAACAGGTGATGCAAAGAATAGTAAAACCAACTAATGTTCCCATTCCCTCTACAGGAGTAATCAGTGACATTAAAGGGAGCAGGTCAAAGTCTCAAGACAATACAAGGAATGATAGGACCTCGCAAGCTAAGAATGTGCACTGGAAAAGAGTAGAAGAACAATCTAGGAACTTTAAGTTTGAACCGAATAAAACGAATCGTGTTGATTCTAGTATTAGCCATAGGCGTACTGTAATTAATTCGAATTCTGATACTATTTGCAAACCTTGTATTGATGGTTGCTTGAATTATGTTTCTAATCATGAATGTGGTGTTAATGGTTTGCCTCATGATGTTAATTATCCATTTAATATTGTTAATGCTAAAATTCATGCTAAGAAGGCTAAAAGGCAAAAACGAAAGAAAGTTAGAAAACAGTGGAAACCCACAGGAAGAACATTTAGTAAGATAGGCTATTATTGGATACCTGTTGGTCATAAGACTAATCAGACAATGCCCACTAGAAAATGGATGCCTACTGGTAGAACTATTCCCTTAAGAAGTGAGCACACTGTGAACAGGGCTAATACAGACACTAGTACTGCATCTATTCACAATGATTCCATTGCCTTATTTTCTGATATGAATGCTTCTATTTCTGATGTGGGTGTTCCAACCATTGTTACTAACCAAATGGAACCCATTCTTGCATGGGGATCCCAATTATCCAGTTATCCATTCTTGTCTGTGTTCAACTGCAGATCGTTCAAATCGTTCTGTGGTACCTGGACTCAGGCTGTTCCAAGCATATGACTGGCGACCGGTCACGGCTCATGAACTTCGTGAGCAAATTCATCGGGACAGTTAGATTCGGGAATGATCATTTCGGTGCTATCATGGGTTATGGAGACTATGTTGTTGGCAAAAGTGTTATCTCCAGGGTTTACTATGTAGAAGGTCTTGGTCACAACTTGTTCTCTGTTGGTCAATTCTGCGATTCAGATCTAGAAGTAGCCTTCAGAAAACATACC
Organism: Chrysanthemum seticuspe; assembly: GCA_019973895.1. Lineage (NCBI taxonomy): Eukaryota > Viridiplantae > Streptophyta > Magnoliopsida > Asterales > Asteraceae > Chrysanthemum > Chrysanthemum seticuspe. The sequence continues at coordinate 301,931,437 of BPTQ01000004.1, forward strand.
TGCTTCGTTAGAGAACTTGATGGTAAGGAACTTTTAAGAGGTTCACGTGGTTCAAATCTATACACCATCTCTATCGAAGATATGATGAAGTCTTCTCCAATTTGCTTGCTGTCAAAGGCTTCTAAAACAAAGTCATGGTTATGGCATCGTCGTCTCAATCACCTGAACTTCGGCACCATCAATGATCTCACCAGAAAGGACTTAGTTTTAGGTTTACCTAGACTCAAGTACGAAAAGGATCATCTTTGTTCAGCATGTCAATTGGGAAAAAGCAAGAAGTATGCCCATAAACCCAAACCTACTAACTCTGTCACAGAAGTTCTTCATATGAGTCATATGGATTTATGTGGACCAATGAGGGTGCAGAATATCTTTGGGAAGAAATATGAGTTAGTTGTGGTTGATGATTACTCTAGATTCACCTGGGTCAAGTTCTTAAGGACAAAGGATGAAACTCCTGCTATCATCATCAAACTCATCAAACAGCTGCAGGTTCGACTTAACAAAACCGTCAGAATTATCAGAACAGACAATGGAACTGAGTTTGTCAACAAACAACTTAGTGAATTTTATGAAAGCGTTGGAATCAGCCATCAAAGAAGTGTTCCACGAACTCCTCAACAGAACGGTGTAGTTGAAAGACGAAATCGAACTCTTGTAGAAGCCGCTAGAACAATGCTGATTTACTCAAAGGTTCCAATGTTTCTCTGGGCTGAAGCTATTGCCACTGCATGCTACACACAAAATCGTTCCTTGATTCACACTGTTCATGGAAAAACTCCATATGAACTTGTCCATAACAGAAAACCTAATCTCTCTTTCCTTCGTATGTTTGGTGCATTGTGTTATCCAACTAATGAGGGTCAGGACTTAGGCAAACTTAGAGCTAAAGCAGACATTGGAGTATTTGTAGGGTATGCACCAAACAAAAAGGGATACCGAATCTACAACAAAAGAACCCGAAATATCATGGAAACAATTCACGTTACGTTTGATGAGCTGACCGGTCAAATGGCTCCTGGACAATCCAGTTCAGGACCCGCACTTCAAAACAGTCCCATTGGTTCATCCCTTGTTCCAAACTCCTCTCAAGAAACTCCATATGTACCTCCATCTGAAGATGATTTAAAGAAATTGTTTGATCCTATGTTTGATGAACTTTATGATCCAAGTAATAATGAGGTATTGATCCCTACAACAGAGGCTGCTCATATTCCTGTGAATGAAGTCAATCCCTCAGTCTCAATATCTTTAAGTCAAGAAGCGCCTACTGCTGATCCTTCAGTCTCATCAACAAATCATCATTCTTCAAATGTACATCATGGAACTGTTTCTGGCATCAATGATGACGTTAATCCCTTTGCTACTCCTGAAGATGCTCCATTTGAAAACATATTTTCTCCTGAATCATCATCAGAACCATCTTCTTCAGGAGACATCGACTCTGCTACCTCAGTCCCTCAACAACTGCCACATGAACACCTTAGAAAATGGACTCACGATCATCCACTAGACAACATCATTGGAAATCCCTCTCGTCCTGTATCAACACGGAAACAACTTGCAACCGATGCCTTATGGTGCTTCTTCAACTCCGTACTATCTAAGATCGAACCAAAAGATGTTAAAACCGCCATGAATGAAGATAGATGGTTCAATGCCATGCAAGATGAAATTCATTAGTTTGATCGACTTGATGTATGGGAGTTAGTACCTGCTCCAGACTGTGCAATGATTATTGCTCTTAAATGGATCTTCAAAGTGAAACTTGATGAGCATGGTGATGTGTTGAAGAACAAGGATCGATTAGTTGCTAAAGGATACCGTCAAGAGGAGGGTATTGACTTTGAAGAATCTTTTGCTCCAGTTGCTCAAATCGAGGCAATCAGAATCTTTTTGGCTAATGCTGCTAGTAAGAACATGGTAGTCTATCAGATGGATGTAAAGACGGCATTTCTGAACGGAGATCTTAAAGAAGTCGTCTACGTCAGCCAACCTGAAGGATTTGTGAATCAAGAGCATCCTACTCACGTTTATCGTTTGAAGAAGGCTCTTTACGGTTTAAAGCAAGCTCCAAGGGCTTGGTATGATACACTGTCAAAGTTTCTTCTATCTACCGGATTTAGCAAAGGAGCAGTTGATCCTACATTGATCACCAGGAAGTCAGGCAAACATTTAATTCATGTTCAAATTTATGTTGATGATATTATTTTTGCCTCGACAGACCCAATGGAATGTGATCGTTTTTCAAATGAAATGAGTTCAAAATTTCAAATGTCAATGATGGGACAAATGTCATTTTTCTTGGGATTACAAATTTCACAAAGTCCCGGAGGCATTTTCATAAATCAATCTAAATATGCAACAGAGATCTTAAAGAAATTTGGATTTGATTCAAGTGACCCTGTTGACACCCCCATGATTGATCGAACCAAACTAGATGAGGACCACTCAGGGATCATGATTGACCAAACAAAATATCGTAGTATGATTGGATCCCTGATGTACCTCACAGCTAGTAGACCATACATCTTGTTCGCTGTTTGCATGTGTGCTAGATACCAGGCTAAGCCTACTAAAAAGCACCTGGAAGCGGTTAAACGGGTCTTTCGGTATCTCCAAGGAACCATCAATATGGGTCTTTGGTACCCGAAGGACACCGGTATGTCACTAACAGCCTATGCAGATGATGATCATGCAGGGTGTCAAGATACTCGTCGAAGTACATCTGGAGGTGCTCAGTTTTTGGGTGATAAGCTTGTGAGCTGGTCTTCAAAGAAGCAAATGAGTACTTCTATTTCCTCTACAGAGGCTGAATACATAGCCATGTCATCTTGTTGTGCTCAAATCTTATGGATGAGATCTCAATTATCTGACTATGGCTTTGAATTCAACAAAATCCCTCTGTACTGTGATAATAAAAGTGCAATTGCTCTCTCATGCAACAACGTTCAACACTCAAGAGCAAAGCATATCGACATTCGACATCATTTCATCAGGGAACAAGTGGAAAAAGGTGTGGTGGAACTCTATTTTGTGAGGTCTGAATACCAGTTAGCAGACATCTTCACCAAAGCTCTTCCAAGAGAACGTTTTGAGTTCATACTTCCACGACTAGGCTTGAAAAGCCTTCAACCAGAAACACTCAAACGTCTTCAGGAGGAAGACGAGGAGTAAAGGTCTATGCTCATCTATCTCTTGTATATATCTATTCGAAAAACAAAATACAAAAATATAAAACTTTCAAAATCCATAAAAATTTGAAAAAAAATTCGAAAAATCTTCAAAAAAAAAAAAAAAAAATTATTATCATTTTTGTCATGTCTTTCTCGATTCGATAATATCTACGGTCTTTGTGCTGTCATTCAAAGAATGACATGGGATTTTAGATATTGTTTGAATTTTTATTTTTTAAAAAAAAATCAAAAAAAAATATATATATATATATATATATATATATATATATATATAAATATATATTTTTGGGAGAAAGAGAAACAATGGCTTATTGTCATCTCAGGCAGTAACCCATTTTTCAAAGAAATAACAGAGCCATACCTTATCATGTTTTCAAAATTCCGTGCTCTGATTCTATAAACATTTATCTGCTGAAAACTAATTGCTTTGGAAAATAACTCAGTCTCTATTTTTGATAATCATCTGGACTTATTTGTCAATACATCAATCTCTCAATCAACAACCTATGTCATTGATTGAGGGGGAGAATTATTTCAATTAAATTAAAAAGTTATTTGACATTAAATTGTTTTCAAAAGATATCCATGCATGTTTTATCAATGGAGTTTAAAGTCTTAAAATCCGATCCTTATCAGTTAAAACGCTTTTATAATCAAGTCACAATTCTCCTTAAAAGCTTTCAAAATCAATTTAAATCTATAAGAGATCACAAATCTCAAATGATTTGATAATTGTGATCGGGGGAGAATGTGTGATTTAAATTGGATTTAAACTGATAATTCGGTAAATGGTTTTATAAAGATGTACATGCTATCCTTCCTACATGTGACAAACGATTTCAAATTTTCTATGCACATGTTGAGGGGGAGCATCTATCTTAAACCCATGATTTGAAACGTGATCACTTATCTTAATGTGCAGGTTCCCTCTAGTATGTGCAAAACTCTTTTCAAATCTCGAGGCACATATTGAGGGGGAGCAAACTTATGAAAACCTCATCCTTCCCGGAAATGCTTTATCTACTTGATTTGATCAGGGAAGTGATGTTGATATCTTTTAGAAAATGGTAATCAAAGAAGTAAATTCTTCCTCTTGCCTCCGTATGCAAAACGATTTCAAACAATTGATGCACATGTTGAGGGGGAGCACGTGTTCTAAAAATATCAAAAACAATTCAGGTACAAAATGTTTTGATAATATATCACAAGTATCTGGATTGATTTTCAAATGGTTTTCAATTGGTTCAAATGGCAGATGAACAATACCAAATAGACCGACCAACTTTACTTTATGTACGGTGATATAAGGATGATAAGGTTAGGTATGTGTTCCCATGATCCGCCAGAACCAGAAGGATCTACCCAGGGACTATCCACTAGTTAGTGTAGAGTTCTTAGGTATGATGATAAAAGGAGAAAAATGAGATGTGGGAAGAGTGCGGACTGAGACTGAGCTAGTACTGGAATAAACCCAACAAGGTTCTAGCTATGAAGTCTCGGTAAGCACTGAAGGGGTTGAAGAATTAAAAAGAATTGAATGAGAAAAGGGTGAAAACAAATAGCCCTCCATATATTCAACCTTAGGGCAGACACCGGGTTCAATTCATATGCTACTGATGGTAACATCGGTATTGAAGACAAGACGTCATGGACCCAGTGATGCACTGCACTTCAACTTTCCAAACCACTCAAGTTCCTCTTAAAAGGACTTGTTTCATTCTCACGGGGAACCGACATTATCTATCGACTTTCTCTTAGAGATTGTTGATATTGAAGAAGGAGACCCTCTCCCTAGTCTCCGGCACAGGATCCAAATATGCACAAAAAATTGAGTCTAGAGCCACGAGATCATCAATAAATCTCATTAGGACACTTTCAATGAAGACTCTCTGTTTCACACAATGTGGAAAGAGAGATTATATCTTGAGTCCTACGCATTATCCTTGTGGTATTGCCAGAACATCTGAGTGATGTGTTTACATATTCACAATGAAGATGGAAAGCCTTCTGGAGCCAACATCAAACAAGCTCCTGGTAGGTGGCATGTGAGATCTATTATATAGATCAACCATGTGACAACTGAACAGAAACAATGGGGCGATTCAATCCCTTGAATCAATCCTGGTTCAGGTTATGGATTGACGGATACCTTTGAAAAACCGGTCTTTGTGCTTAATAACTATTTTCTTTAGCACATCGACCGTGTACTAATTTTTCAAATCAAAAGGTGTTTTTATGATTGATAATTGATTTTCAATAAAACCTTCGTTGTATTGCAAAAACAATTTCTATTGAGCAATACACGATTGTTTTTCAAATATCTTTTCATCAATCAGTGGACTTAAATTCGCTGGTTCACTCACTCCGTGTTGTCTTCTTTGAGACGTTCCGGTTTGAGAACAGCTAGAGCAGCTGCGAAACCCTGTCAAGGAAATTCTTCGGAATTATACCTGATCACAGGCAGTACATGTACTGATCAACGGGGAACCGTGGGCCGTGTACCTCAATTCAACTAAAGTGGTCAAAGACACTTTTGTACGCTTTATTGCTAACTGTTGTATGCAGGTACGCCCGACGTTTGCAGCTGGTCAGAATGAAGCGGTCAATCCATAGCCGCATGCTCACACAATACATTCATCTCTCAAGAAATCATGATAAGTGCATCAATGACTCTGATATTTTCACTCCATGCTTCTGCTACGCTGCTGCCAATATCATGAATCAACGAAAGCTTCCGTTACTCTGATGAGAAGATATCATGATCCAGAATGTGAGCATGTCGGTCCGGATGTCACAACATCACAAAATTCCAATTCCACAATGGATGTCTCAGAGATTTTTGATAGTTGATGATCTCAAAAGCTGGCTCAAAACTATTATCACGTGGATCAGTAAAAGACCTCCTCTTGGATTAACCAAACATGCAATGAGAAGAATCAATGACTACGAGCTACGGAGCAAAGTACTACATCAAGAATGCAAGAACAATTTTTGTGTAATATCTGTTTGTATTCAATGTAATTTTAGTTCATGATTGAGGTGGCCTCCCTTAGGGGGAGATTGTTAGGAATTAGAAATTCCAGGTATTAAAGAGTCGGTCACCTCAAGTATATGTAATCGTTAGAAAGCTCGTAGTCGTAGTTATTTTAAGTTAAGTAGTAGTTAGTTTAGTAACACCGTGGAGGACGGACGTGTCTTTACCCACTGTATGCCTGATCCACAGCCCGTTGTGTGGCGTTTTATGTAAGACTATAAATACTCTCTACCTCCCAAGGTAGAGAGTTGGAGCTTATAATAATATCTTTCACTTTCTCTCACTAAGTTCCCTAAACCTCTAACTTTCTCTCTCTAGAATTCCATTTATACGCCAACTTGGTGTTTTGGTTTGATGTGTAAGTGAAAACTAATATCCTACAATTACACGAATATACCATGCACAGTTGGGTGTATACTCAGTCGTAGTTGAGCTTTCTTTTTCGTCTCGATGGACACTCTTGCACTGTGTTACCCATTTGCATCTTTTAATTTTAAGTACTTTATACACCCAATTATGGGCGATCGACCAAAATTTTACAGCCTTTTTGACTTGTTTTTTATTTTCATATTGCATTCCAAGCCGAATTCTATTTTCTAATTCACTCCAAAAATCCATACGAACCTTGTCGTCAACATCATCATCTCATGCATCACCAACACTATTCATAAAATTCATAATTCCTTGAGAGTGTGATCGAACTGCTACTTTACTCCCATAATCATATTCATCTCCAACGTCACTATTTGATTCATTGTTATCCTCACTATATTGTGAGATGCATTCATCAAATGTCTCAAATGTATCGTTATTAAGCAACGGAAATTGTAAATTGGGTCGGGTGTAAAAATACGAAGGAGATCAAGAAAACTAATATTTGTGGCAACATTAGATGCTCATACATAATCTGTGTGGGTGTGAGAAAACTAAAAAGTATGAAACAACAGTGTAGGAAGTTAAGTCTTGGATATGAGAAGCTTCATTAAATAAAAAGACAACTATTTTTTAGTTGGGTAGTTGAGATTTGTCTAAGATTGGCAAGTGTTTCATGAAGATATGTTAATATTTAAAGGTTTGAATAACAAAAGTGTGTAAAGATTTAAATAGGTGACAATAACATGTAGCATAAATTTATTGCTTTTCATATATTGCTTTTAGCTCTCAACCAACATCATAAATAATAACTGATGGTTTTACCTTCTGTCAATTTTTACAATCATTTAATCTAAGGGGTGATACTCACACCACATCTTTTGATGCTTGCATCACAATTTGTGCATTACAATATTGTACGGTACAAACTGTAATGTGCAAATTATGGTGCATGCATCAAAAGATGTGATGTATGTATCAATTCTCTTAATCTAAAAGTGCTTGCTTTACATTCAGTATAAGAAGTTATTTATAACAAATGGCCCACTTTTATTTATCGACCAAAACTTTAAAAAAAATTTGCTTACACCACATTAACCATTGGAATGATATTTTGTTTAATTATAGTTGCATTTATATCTTCTGATTTTTTTCATAACAATAAGGATGCAAAATGAAGATTTCAAAAGAAAATGAAGTGTATAAATAAACTATATCATAAGTTAAATGTGATATATGTAAAATTTAGATGATTCGTGGGCCCATGAAAAAAAAAAAAAAAAAAAAAAAAAAAAAAAAAAAAAAACTCTCTCGATGTCCATAAAGAGGAAGAGGAGATGTCTTTTTTGAACAACATGCAAAGAAGCAAGACACCAATGGGACAACAGGGTGTTCGGTGCAAGCATTGATTTTTTCACAACTAAATTTTAGTTTAAAAAAAATACTATTATATACATAAAACAGGCACTTATAACAATGGAATTAATGATTAGATGATAAGGTTAGTATGCCCGAGCCCGGTTGTAGATGTGGTCTATTAGGGTTTATTGTAGTTTGTCATATGAATTATTCCCCGAATAAACATTATGCCTCATGGGATTTTTATAATTTAACATGTTATCAGAACGGGTTTGATCATCATAACTAGGTGGCTATGTTGAGCCACCATACATCATCTAACATTAATGATAACTTATGCACCTTTAACTATGTATTTGCATGTTGATATGTTCCAAAGTTGTGTCTCTGAGTACTTTCACATTTCGTATGGATATCATTAATGTTACTTCATGCTTTGCACTTAAACTGAATATGAATGTGTCAATGTGCTTATTAAGTAATGTTTTATATTGTTGCGCGCATTATGTAGTGTATTAAAAGCAAGTTTGATGTTGGGAACTTTATCTTACATGATAAATACTCACTGCACCCTCAGTAGAGTTCATTGTTTTTTCTCGTTCGTTAGTCTCTTATATATAAGAACCAAGTCTTTTCTCATCAAGCATATGCATACCAACTCCCTTTAATAGAACAAGAACAATGAAGATTATGTTCACGCTATCCCTTTTGCCGGCAACAAATGTGTTTGTTTTAAGGGTTTGCTATGCTCCCACCAGTGACCAGCCACTCGCCAACATAGCTATCCAAAAAGCTATTGTTGCTCTCCATAGATCAGCTTATATTATCGTTAATCCTCTTCTTCTGGGACATATGGTAAAAAACATTTCTATTTGATCCACTTTAACTTTTTTATTTACTTAGTGACTTTAGTAATCTTACGTGTCTATTTTCATCCACAACTATCTTTCATGTCAAAAGCTAGTTCTATTCGAGTTTTTATAGTAAAAAGACCAACGTTATTATTAGTTTAGTTTTCTATATGAGTGATGTCTTGTTTGGGTGATTATTGCTTATAAGGATTTCCTTTCAATTTATTTGTCAAAACATCTGGATCAAGTTTCTAGAGTTGGTTATTTCAACTTAATGACATATTGGTTTATGACTGCGATAGGGTGAGGATACTGCACATGTCAATGTGCAACTTCGCTCTCCACAACCAAGTGCGGGTGATTAGGTGGAGTTCTCTCACCAGCAAACTTCAAAGTTGCCCCCTCATGTCCTCACTCAATGAAATGTTTTATATGAATTGTCACAATTCTCAATTTCCGGTCATTTCTTAAATTAAATATGCATCATGTTAGTTCATTCATGATTTTGCATTTCACATTAAACGCGTAAATTTTATATTAAATAAACGCTATCGCGTAAGTTATTATTTTGAACATTTAATCCACTACTTCCAAAAATGATCCCGATATATTTTTATACTTACATTTAGTTTATAAAAACTATATTTTAAATTTACCTAGTGTTTTAAATTTATTTTGTATATAAATCGTTAAATTTATATTATTACGACGCTTTTCTTAAAAACTACACGATAATTATTATATCACTCAGATTTTACAAGAAATGTATTTTTACAATTTTTATGATCTCATTATACTTTACTTTGATCTATTAAAAATTTCTTTTACCTAAAACTACCTTAAATACACTAATGTATATTCAAACCTTACAAGTTATAAATACATAAACATTTACTTACACTTTCTTTTAACAATTACTTACATTATAAAAAAAAAAAAAAAAATATATATATATATATATATATATATATATATATATATATATATATATATATATATATATTGTAAATACATCCCCCCTTGGCCGACCAAGGGGGAGGTAGCATTTATTAAGTTGGTAAAACTTTCTTGATTGTATAGACTTATACTCCAACACTTCATTCATTCATTCACTCTCATTTTTCAAGTTAGTAAAAAGTTTTTTTCTCTCTTGTTCTTCCTCTTTCAAAACCGGTTCTACATAGGAGTAGAAGGAAATCACCAAAATTTTCAAGCTCAAGTTTATAACAATCTAGGATACACTCTTATTAAAGGTTTTGAAATAAAAACCTAGGGTGTTTAGGTTAATCCTTGTTCTAATCACCTCATCATAGTAACTAGTAAGCATATCACTTTCATTTTATATCTTTCATTTTCATTTCATATTTATTTCTTCATTTTTGAGCAAGCATGCAAGACTTATGGTTATTTATACCATTTTTACATTGTTTTTAGAGTTTTATATATATAAGTCATCCTATAATTTATCCCTTGTTATAAATTGGTCTTGATGATGTTTAGGAACCCATGACACCCTAAGAAGGTGTATGGTAGGATTAGAATAGCTTTGGAGTTGTTTTGAAGGGATTGGAATAGGTTTAGTACGAGAAAAACTATTTTCGACAAGTATAAAAAGTGGTCTGATCTTGTTTTGAATTTCTGGAAAATCCGACAGTAGACACGAATTTTTGGCCTAGATATTTAGAAAATATACTTTAAAACGAATCCGTGGCCGCTTGAACGGATTAAAACGGAGTTATAACGAAGAAGTTATGAATTTTTCAAGTTTGACGACGAAATATATATTTTCTGAAATTTCAGCAAACTGTTTTTGTTTTGTACGAGTCAAAAACGAGTCTTAAGCTTTATAAATTATTTCGACTTATCAAAAATATATTAGTATACTTTGATACGAAGCTAAGGACGTATAATACGTAGAAAACGGATTTGTAACGACTAAAATATACACGTTTTTACAAAATTGCCATAACTTTATTTTTAGAAAAACTATATTATTTTTATTTGTCGAGTGTTACGGTAAACAAAACGACCATATTGAAGGCTATTTTTAACGTTGATGTGGAACTTTTTGTAACGAGATGTCTTCTAATAAAATCGAGATCACCAAGCATATTTTTCAAAACGATCAACCGTTTGTATAGCGGGGTTGTAATAAATTATTTACGGTTGCTTAAACTTTGCCGAAACTCACTTTTTAAACCACATTTTGGACAAAATCACCATATTTAACCTCTATTATCTTTATGTTCGAGACCTCTATGACGAAAACTCATGTACTAAAACTTCTAGATTTTGATACAAGCTTTCCAAAACCGTTGAGTTCGTTTCCTAACGTTCGACGTACACCATTTTACGACTAGCTTTTCGAAGCCATTTTTGTCACTTTCATGAAATTTCCAACGACATTATTTTACGACGAAAAGTTATATTCTCTTAATAAATCACTAAAAGTCTATCGTAGGATATCGTTTCAATGTAAATACATGTGAAGTAATTTAAAAATGGTCAAGACGTTAAAAGATTATATTTTCGACGAGAAGTATTGTTTTCAAAAATACATAAGTGGTATAAATATCATCCGAATTGTGTGCATAACATTACATCATGACTTATTGCATATCATATCATTCATAATAGGTCAGTTTCGAGATTCACGCTACATTTCGGTGTAACCACTTTTGTCATCGCATCTATTCATCAAGTGAATAATCACATCCCCTTTTTACCGTTTTACTATATTTTGGGGCGAAATGCATGAACCGTTCTTGAGCTAAATTGTTTACTACTTTTATTAACTAGTTTGACTAGAACTTGTGAATTTGAAACAAATCATTGAACTTAATTATGAAATAATGCCTTACTTGAACTTATTGAACCGTACATGTTATGGCCTTGACCTAAAGTCTCCCATGTTCGGAGCATCACTATAAAGTCTCCTATGTTCGGAGTATCACTATAATGTCTCCCGTGTTTGGAGTATATCTTTGGGAAGAGGCACCCATTATATCTTTGGGAAGAGGCACCCAGTATATCTTTGGGAAGAGGCACCCATTATATCTTTGGGAAGAGGCACCCAACATAACTTTGGGTAGTGGCACCCAGCTTAATTTGTTTTCATCAGTAGCATCCCTGAGTTATTATATTCGTGGTACTATATTGTGAACTATTATGACCGCTTATACTTGACTACTTCATACGCTATATTTTGTGCAATGGGTTGTGAATACACAGGTTGCAAGTTTTGTATGGGCGGAACTTGGAACTGAGTGGATTTACAATGCCTTTGCTTTGTGGACTATTTTCGTTGACCGAAAGCTTGAATATTTCTTACGAGTTTTCTTATTTTGCGAAACGTGTTTACTCACCAACTATTTTCATAGTTGACCCGTTTTTCTCTCATGCATTTCAGGTGATCGTTAGTAAGCTTTTTCTACCAGGTCTTGCATAATGAAGTTTTCACTTGTCACTACAAATCGTTATGTAATAGAACGCAATATTTTGGGAACTAAACTTTGTTATATATTTGCCGATGTCGGCTAAATTGGTATTGTAATGGTGTACTCTTTCTTTTAAATCTTAACGTTGGTATGTTCTATTATCTTGTGCTTATGTTCCTTTCCGTTACACCTCGTGTTTCCGCCTCCGGCGAGGGTGTGACATGAATCCTGCGGGGCATCCGATTGTTACTTTGATAATGGGTGACTTGCAAGACGGTTCACACATATGTACAGTCCAAATAAAGGTAAAACTTTATAAATGGGAGTCTAAGAAAATTTATATATAATTTTTTCAAACAAACATAGCATTACATGAAATATTCGCGATATACAATACAGTACATGTCATGTTTGCGAATCATTCAAGTCCCGATTACATAACAACAGGACAAGCTTCATTAACATTAATCAAGATTATCAATCAGCGTGCAGATTTCTCGTTTGCATATTTTACCACTGGGATGGAAAATGTAAGTTTTTAATACATGGATTTTTAAATTTGTAGATGCTACTACAATATCACTAATTGGTTAATTTTTTCAATCACATACAAGCTTGTTCGGTGAGAAAACGATTGCCTGCGATGTAGTTTTAAGATCCTGGTCTATCTGTTGAAGGATGCCTAACACAATTGTTTGGTCCTTCTCACCTGTCCTCCAGCACTGAGCAAGCAGAGGGACATGTGGCTCCTTTAGAATAAGGGGGACCTTGAGTGATTGAAGACGGGTAGGTCTTGGCACTTGTTGACAGTTCAGTACCCCCGAGCAGATAAGTTTAAGTTCTTAAACGTTGTCAATGGGGTGCAGTCCACCACAACAACTTGGTTTGAGAACTACAATTATAAAAAAAAACATAATATATATATATGAGAAACCACCATGGAATATTAGAAATCATTGTCATCAGCAACAACTAAGAGATACAATCATTTAATTAGAAGTTACAGGTTTTGAATTCCTTAATAAGATCAGGATACATAAAGTACTTATGGCCGGCCATATGAAGTTATCGGTACTAGGAATGCAATTTCTTATGTTAGCACGTACGAAATGAAAATATAATACCAAATCTTATAAGATAACTTCATTCAAAGTATAGTGATATAAATACAAACAGTCAAAACAATATAAAACAACAAGGATAAAATGATCTCAAATACATCTTTTTCTTTTGAAACGGTCTAAAATTTCATATATGAATAAGCCGGCTAAAATTTTCATATATCGATATGAGTAAAGTTTAAACGTAAAAAAAGGCAAAAGAATCGAAACCTGACTCCAGAACATTTATCAACGTGCAGCAGTAGTAGACTAACCAAAATAATAAAGTTTGTTACAGAATACAATTTAGATCCTACATTTGATTGTAAGCAACCATATTTCAAAAACTTGGTATAGATTGATTGAAGCATTTCATGAAACAATTTGCATTCAATAATAAATTGTTACCAAATTCACATAATCACTCGCTTATTGCATCACATAAACAACAACTGTATTCGACCACTAATTGTTAAAAAATATAATAAAATAAAAAATAAAAAAATCACACAACAAAGAGAACAATAACTATATGAGTAGTGCTATTTAGACCCAAAATATATGGCTAATATACATAAATAAGTAGATACACATACTAACCAAAAAAAATCTATTTGACAAAATAACTAGATGTTCACACAAAAAAGCGTGGACAAAATAAGTATAAATTTATCACATTTTTACACGCTTATAGTTATGTTTATTTTAATCACACCTTTATGTGTGTAAATATATAAATAAAAGTACACGTTTAAGTAAACCGTGTAAACATAAACTAACCCAGAATAATTTCAGTAATTGTTGTAGTGACAAGTATAGTTAATAGAAACAACAATCATTTTTCTCTAATAATATATCATTCTTCTACCCAAAATATTACTCTAATTACCAAACTAGTTTCAGTAAGTTATAGGTTGGATAAAAGTCATTTTCCTCAATCACTAGTTTCACATTAGTTTGATTTGTGAGAGACAAAGCAAATAGTAAAAAGAGTTGCAACATGAATCACTAAATATTAATGAGATTTTACCTGAAGTATGTAAATTCCAAGAACACCTATTTCAATAATGAAGACATGGCAACGTAATCACCATGGTACATGCCACACCCATATTTCTTGGTTAAAATACATGGGTAAGAAGAGTGGTTGAAACACTCCAAAACTATAAAGAAGAAGAGGGTTTGCCTAGGTATGTTTGTAAATTGTAATGAGGCTTGTGAAGTTTATAAATTGCTACTGAGGTTGTTGAGCAATTTATTGCAAATGTAAAGTATAATGTACTTTGGTAGGTGTGAGGTCCAACTGGTGTGTTGAGTGCATTCAATGTAGTATAATGAAATGCAGAGTTTTCCGTTTGAAGATAGTAGTAGTTTGGATACAAATACATATAACACTTGTACCTTTAAAAATAATTGCAACATAAACCATTTTTCATATTTTCTTCTTTCACAACCATAAAATCTAACCTAAAAGAGATAAGTATCTAAAAACACCGAATGATAACACATATCATTCTAAAATTTGATATTACGTAGCAAAATAGTTGCCAAACCATATATTAGCATTTGATAGAACAAATTCAAAATAGTGTATATCTCTATAGTTGCATAAACGTGTTTTAGAACTTACAGATTTTGATTCAACAATTGTCTTATCACACTTATAAATTCTAGAACTTATACATCTCCATAGCTGCATAAACGTGTTTTAGAACTAATGTGTTTCTATGATATCGATTGATGAATGATGATAAAATAAAGCTAACTAGAACGTATGTTGTTATCATATATAATAAAACGAGAAATGAGTCTGAAACTTGGTCGCTTTGAAGGCGCATATCATATTCTATTAAAAATATGCATGTTGTAATTATCTTTAAAACTACTAGAGTCATGTATATTTGTTTTCAAATCATTATAGTCAAACAAGAAACTCATGAAATGCAAGGTAAAGACATGTTGAGTGGATGAGTTAACTATATTAAACGAATACTTGTGCATAGTGGTGACGGTTTATAATAGCGTCAATTTGTATATGTAATATTTTATTTTTGTACATATGAATGTGGAGCAAGTAAAAGTGAAGAAAATTAATATTTTAAATAGAAATGTAAGAACTATCTAATCATTTACAAGAACTCTCGGAGAAAGGATTCATCAGACCAAGTTCATCATCATGGGGAGCTCCAGTTCTTCAAAATGGTACTAAGAAAGAATGGAATATGATTGGTCGTTTAATTGGATTTGCAAGTGCGTCGTTTATCACCGCAACACTACGACCACAATGACCATTTAGATGATTATGGTATGTTTAAAGCTTAGAATTACTGATTTCAGTCCACAATACATCACGTACCAAATCTCTCATTCATGAAAGAAATTGCATGCAACTAATTAAACGAATTTGCATACTGAAGTTTAGATATTGGCGACGGTAAATTAGGTAGGAGGAATGATGGTGAGGCGGTTGTGGAACTACCGAGTGACATGCTTATACCAGGTTTTGATGATCACGTCGCATCAATTGTTGAAGTATATACCGTAACCTCTTACTTTTGAAATGCGATAACAAGTAAACCATTAACAAAAAATATCTTTTTGAGTTCTTTTTTAATATGCTTGGAATATAAAATACTAAACACTTTACTTCGTACATAAATATAATCAGCAACGAATATTATGACATAAGTAGTCCGCTCATCGGATGATCAGTTAGACAACTAGTAACACGATAAGTTATGTAACCCGTTGTTCGGGTGTTAGACAGGTTAGAATTTTTCTAGTTATTTAAATTATAATTAGCTACGTTGAGGGTGAAATAAACAGTTTGAGAGTTCTTTATTCAAACTCTCTATCTTATTTTGATCCTTTTACCTCGTAAATTCCTTAAATTATTGGAAATGCTAATTTACCTAAAATTTAGTACAAGCAAATTCAAACACTATGAGTTGATGAGTTGAGTTGTGTTTTGTTACTAATGACTATACTTGATTCAAAAGGCATACGTATTTTTAATAACCGATCCCAAACACCCCTAAAATAATGTGTAGAATGAACCTAGATCGAATAACTTTAATCAATTTTGTTACAACATGCAACTACTCTTAAAATAAGTATCTGACCTTTATACATGGACGGAACCAGGGTGGGTTTCGGGGGTCCCAAGACACCAATGAAATTTTTCAGCGTAGTGTTAATTTTTATAAAAATATATCTATTTTTCCGAAATGCACATGGTCCAAAAAAATTGTGTTACTCATTTTGTAAAATTTTCGTAAATACACCTGGTCAAATTATATCCTAGCTGCATCCATGCCCTTTATCGGACAACACAAATCAATTTCACTACGCAAGCACTAGAAACTGATTGTGTACGACCTGAAAACACCATAAGTATAATCTCTGTGAAAACACAAGACCAAACACCCGCTTAATTGCTAAAGTGCTTTGTGTTTATTGCTGTTTGCAAAATCTAATTAGTCATGACGAGAATACCATTCATGGCTTTTCTAATGACCTTTTCTGATTCTTTTAGTAAGCCAATGCTCTCTAAAAGCTTCTCCCTCTCCATTGGCGACGGCTGATCATATGATGTATGCTCTACATTGTCGTATTGCACAATAAACTCGTACATTATTTCCTTAAAGATCTCCTCGTTCACTAAATGTTTTATCCAGAATTGAAGCTGAAGTGCAGTCCAATCTACTAACCTTTTCATAACAGTGCTCAAATAAGCTGTCATCCTCATTTTCAGATCAAAAGCCTGATTCCTCTTGTTTTCTGAAACACTCAGCAATTGCAAGTGCTTAATCTCAATCTTCCCATAACCTTCTACATAAGTTTCCGTCACATTGTGATTGTGCATTGCCTTTTGAAATCTATTACGAGGGTTGCCCATTAACTTTTTCAGATAATCAATATAGTTGGTGTCACAAGTGTAATCCGTGATCTTCTCCATCTCTATCATTTCAACGATTCTTTCCACAAACTTGTCCTTTGTTTTTTGTACCGCATTCTGAGTTGCTTTCTTCATTGAAGAAAGGAACCGTTGATATTTTCCACAACGATCAACTAAAATTTTAACACACACGGTGTCAAGGTAACCCCACACTTTGTTTGCGAACTCAACAGGCAATTCAGAAACACTGCTGACTTTTCTCTCGAGCAAGGAAAGAAACACTGAGTGAGGAAAGAAATAAGGCAACCTGATACTATTAGCCTCCTCCAAAATCTCTATCTCCTCAACTAGAAATTTATCAGAAAAATTGATACTTGTATGGAATTCTTTTGAAAACTGTTCCAGCATTTCGACCAACCGAGCATTTCCATGTATTTTCTTATTGTCCATATACTCAGCAAACTCACCTCTTATTAGTACTTTTTGAAGACTCTCCTGAAAGGACCCAACAATCTCTATAAAGCCAGTCACTCCATCAGGAATACTCTTAAGATTTGGAGATAAGTCATTAAGCTCCAAAACTGATGAACTGAGCTTGTCGGTGATCTTCTGTAGGATGTCGGTCAAGTATCTTGATATGATCATTAACTGAATCTTATTAAGCCTATGGGCTAAAGCAGAAATACCCACCATGGACTTGTTAAGTTTCGACAACAAACTGCCTTTTTCAAAAAGTCTAGCTTCTTGAATTCGAGCTTCTTCAGTGGTCTCATTTTCTTTCCGGTTCCTAACAAATATGTGATTCTGGAAAGTGTCGATATATTTTTCTAAATAAGTCTCCTCAATGTAGCTCAGCCGGTCGCATTCGGAAACAACAACGAGAGTTTTGTCCACACATTGTGAGATTTTAGTACGTTTATCTGATAACACTAATGAGTTACTAGAAATAACATTTAAAATGATACTCTCCTTTGGCACTAGGTGCTCCATAACTGGAATCATCAAATAAGTAAATCAGAACTTACACTTCAAAAACCTTCACACACTATCACTCTATGTAAAAACCAGACTTTTGCTTACATATTTACCGGTTATAAGTCCCGTGCACGCACGAGGTTTACACATGAATCAAATTTATTTTAAAATTTTAATTTAATATACTATACGGGTATATAAGAATAATTAATTTAGTGTTTACTGTTTTGTAATTACTAAATTATACGCACGGTATTGAGACTATAAGTACAATAACTATATTTTAACTGAATTTGTTTGGTGCGCACTTATAAGTCGTGCTTTCATTTTGATACTTATAATCTTATGCATATCTACAGATTTTTGGTATTACAATTGAATTAACTTAGCGTTATCCGTATTCTAGTTTTTAACCCATGTACGCACGAATTATTTAACGCTGATTAGGTTCGGACAATTCTAGTTATCAAACACGGATTAGCCACAAAACATTTTTCTTTTATTATATAAAAGATGTAAGTGTGGGTAAAAACTAGACTACTTATTAGGAAGGAAAAGGTACCTAAGCAACTTTCTTCAGGCATCTCAATGATGTTAAGATCTGGAATACCTTTCTTCTTCACTACCAAAGTTAAAGGTATACCGTATATCCATGTACTGTTATGAGCAATCTCTGCCATGGCTTCATCAACAGATTCTGATATATGTTTTTCATCCATGATCCGAACAGTCTTTTCGCTATATTCAAGTAGGAACTCTGGCACATATTTCAAATGGTTTTGAAGACGTATTTTGAAAGGTACCTTCTTGTAGGACTGAGATCCACGTGGCAAACGTATCCCTATGAGTGACTCTATAATACTAGACTTCCCTGTGTATGATTTTCCAATGACAACAATGGTGAGAAGAGGGATGCCTTCTTGGATGCCTAAATTTAGGTGACGGAGCTTGTCGATTTTGTTAAGAATGGGACGAATGTCGTCATTGTAAGATGAAACAAGTGGCGCAATATGTGATTTGGGATCGTCACCTAACGTTGTTGTGTTGTCATTGCTGCTATCACTATCAGACATCTCTAGAGGCATAACACATACATAGAAGTGAAGAAGTGATCAGGAGATGCATAGCAAAGGGACACAAGTTGTTGTTTTACTCCCATAACTAGAGGAGAAAAAGACGAATTTACTTTTTCAATGTGACCAATTCTAAAAGAAAAAGATCGGTAAATATTTCTCAAATAGTAACTTTTTATAAATACTTTCACCATTATTTTCTCTTGTTATTTTGGACCAATATATCATGAAAAATGTTCGACAAATGAAGCACACTCGCGCGAAGCGAACAAAACCATGCCCATGAGGAAGTACGCGCGGTCTCAAATCCTCGCACCAGAATATACTAACCTTGCTGCAACGACAATCAATCTTAAAAACATCGATATAATTGGACCTTACGAAACTTAACAAGCAACGTGAAAGGAGCAATTATTATGAAGCAAATTACCCAAACGAACCATATACACATTGATAATACGAAACTGAACCGTTTTCCCACACTTTACCAAAGTGACAAAAAAATGTCATTTTCAACCTGTGTAGTGTCTTTGTCTACTTTTTGTATGCATGTAAACCTTAAGATAAGTTATCAATTGTGCTGTAAGCACATGCATGCATACAAACGTTTCTTTGCTAAAGGAAGCTAGAACTCGCAACCTTTCTTTGCTAAACGCATCAAAGAACCTGATGTGAGTAAACCAAGATGATCAGCAGGCACCGGTCAGCAACCATCTTCATAGCCATTTGCAGCAACCATCTTCTAGCCACCATTGCAGCACCTCGCTTCAGCCACCATTGCAGCGCCTCACGCCTAGCTCCACGCCCAGGCTCACCTTGCCTCGCCCAAGCCCACCATGCAGCACCTCCCACGCCTAGCTCCACGCCCAGGCTCACCTTGCCTCGCCCAAGCCCACCATGCAGCACCTCCCACGCCCACGCCCAGGGCCACGCCCACGCCCAGCAAGCACCACTCCCAGGCCACGCCCAGGGCCTCGCAATACACGTGTAGTGTTGGGATTTTATGTTTTAAGAGATCCAACGGATAACATTGAAAGTTCATTTTCGTAAATACCCTATGTGAGAACTTGTTTCGTAAAGTAGCATAAAATATGTTCGTTTAAGAAATTTTCTCATTATTATGCCGTCGCAATACGCTGGTACCCTACTAGTATTATTAAACAAGAATGGCTAAAATAACCTAAATTTAACAATGATTTTTTAAGTATGCTAACTTGTGCATGCACATAAGAGAGAAAATACACAAACTGGCATGCCATGTTATTGCGTGAAATTATTTTTTCTAAATTTATGTAATTTTAGAATTTTTGTGATTAACCCTCGCCCTCTAAATCACTTTATCGATCACCCACAAATAAATCTAACAACAATAAAATTAGGTTTTAGTTCAGGTCAAGAATTGCTCAAGTTTCAAAGTTTGTGTGATCGTGAGGTTGATATTTCGTTCGTCATCGTGTCCAAGTTATTGCTTCATTTGTTCGAGTTTTAATTTTGTATTTGGGTTTTGGGTGCGGAGCACATTTCATTTGATAGTTCTTGTGCGTACTTGTGTTTTCTTTCGCATTTTCTTCGTTTGGCTTAGAATATGTGCATAATAACTGGATGTTACACATGAGTATTATATCAGTTTATTCTTGGGCAAATGGTCTAAAAAACCTATCAACTTTCCACTTTTTACTTTTGTGACAATAAACTTTTTTTTTTCCTATTAAAACAAAAAAGTTTCTTAATGACTCTTATTGTAACCAAAAAACTTCTTAATGACTCTTATTGTAACCAAAACTGACACGTGGCAACATTAATTAAGGGTTAATAGTCCAAAAAATATACAAACTTGCAACATTTTACTATTGTGACAATAAACTTTTAATTTTCCAAATCTCCCACCACCAACACCCCTTATCGCCAACACCATCAAACGCTGGACCCCTTTCACCGCCGGAACCTCTCAACCGTCGGACCCTCCACCGCCCGACCTCACTTCCATAGATCCTCACTACCGAAACCAAACTATCACCGAATCCACTGTTGTCGTCATTGATGATGCCTCCGCCGCCGCTGCTTTTGCCGACCAGCTGTTGTCGCCGCTGCTATTGATGCCGTTTTGAGTTATATAATATGAGGTTTTGGGTCTTTTTTCATATAAATATGAGTTTCTTTTTTAAACCTCATACTTTAGTCTAGGTAAACCTACAACTAAGTCCTTTCTGGAAAGATCGTTGATGGTGCCGAAGTTCAAGTGATTGAGACGACGATGCCATAACCATGACTTTGTTTTTGAAGCCTTTGATAACAAGCAGATTGGAGAAGCCCTCATCATGTCATCGATAGAGATGGTGTAAAGATTTGAGCCACGAGTTCCTTTTAACAGTTCCTTACCATTAAGATCTCTAACAAAGCAGGTATGTTTTCTGAAGGCTACTTCTAGATCAGAATCACAGAATTGACCAACAGAGAACAGATTATGACCCAAACCTTCCACATAGTACACTCTAGAGATGACACTATCACCAACAACGTAATCTCCATAACCCATAATAGCACCGAAATGATCATTACCGAATCTAACAGTCCCGATGAATTTGCTCACGAAGTTCATGAGCCGCGACCGGTCTCCAGTCATATGCTTGGAACAGCCTGAGTCCAGGTACCACAGAACGATTTGAACGATCTGCAGTTGAACACAGACAAGAATGGATAACTGGATAATTGGGATCCCCATGCAAGAATGGGTTCCATTTGGTTAGTTACAATGATTGGAACACCCACATCAGAAATAGAAGCATTCATATCAGAAAGTGAGGCAATGGAATCATTGTGAATAGATGCAGTACTAGTGTCTGTATTAGCCCTGTTCACAGTGTGATCACTTCTTAAGGGAATAGTTCTAAAACCTCATATTATGAGTTTCTGATTAAAGATTTAAAAAATAAACTCATATTTATATGAACTTCGTGAGCAAATTCATCGGGACTGTTAGATTCGGTAATGATCATTTCGGTGCTATTATGGGTTATGGAGATTACGTTGTTGGTGATAGTGTCATCTCTAGAGTGTACTATGTGGAAGGTTTGGGTCATAATCTGTTCTCTGTTGGTCAATTCTGTGATTCTGATCTAGAAGTAGCCTTCAGAAAACATACCTGCTTTGTTAGAGATCTTAATGGTAAGGAACTGTTAAAAGGAACTCGTGGCTCAAATCTTTACACCATCTCTATCGATGACATGATGAGGGCTTCTCCAATCTGCTTGTTATCAAAGGCTTCAAAAACAAAGTCATGGTTATGGCATCGTCGTCTCAATCACTTGAACTTCGGCACCATCAACGATCTTTCCAGAAAGGACTTAGTTGTAGGTTTACCTAGACTAAAGTATGAGGTTTAAAAAAGAAACTCATATTTATATGAAAAAAGACCCAAAACCTCATATTATATAACTCAAAACGGCATCAATAGCAGCGGCGGCAACAGCTGGTCGGCAAAAGCAGCGGCGGCGGAAGCATCAGCAATGACGACAACAGTGGATTCGGTGATAGTTTGGTTTCGGTAGTGAGGATCTATGGAAGTGAGGTCGGGCGGTGGAGGGTCCGACGGTTGAGAGGTTCCGGCGGTGAAAGGGGTCCAGCGTTTGATGGTGTTGGCGATAAGGGGTGTTGGTGGTGGGAGATTTGGAAAATTAAAAGTTTATTGTCACAATAGTAAAATGTTGCAAGTTTGTATATTTTTTGGACTATTAACCCTTAATTAATGTTGCCACGTGTCAGTTTTGGTTACAATAAGAGTCATTAAGAAGTTTTTTTGTTACAATAAGAGTCATTAAGAAACTTTTTTGTTTTAATAGGAAAAAAAAAAAGTTTATTGTCACAAAAGTAAAAAGTGGAAAGTTGATAGGTTTTTTAGACCATTTGCCCTTTATTCTTTAACTCGTGCTAAGGTTGGGCGTTATGGTGGTGGTCGACCACCTAGCGGTGCCACCCATCACGCGCCATTCCCATTACCACAACCTCCTTTATACGCACGGTCTCTATTTTTTACATTGGTTTGTTGGTGCAGACCAACAAAGTGTTTACCAACTGTATTCTTTAAATGTCAACCTATACATGTTTTTAGTTGAACAACTTAAACCAAAACGTTTGAATAGTCTGCTAAACGTCATACATATAAACAACAAGAAACATGTCTCCATCATGAAAATTACAATATAAATCACAATCACTTTCACAATTTTCCTCACGATCACGAAAATAGACTTTTTGTAACAAAAAACAGAAATGATAATTTATATATCTCACTTTTCCAAATGGTTAAATACAAATTCAGTGTGAATATAGCTTCCAATATACGAAGTATGATATATAACTCATATAACTTTGTAAAACAATAAACATTAAATGTAGCACATGTAACAAATAATAATTCAAGACAATAAAACACAAATCAAATAAGAACAGCCTTCACATTGTACCTCTAGACATGCTTCACCAGTTCTTCGAATGTCTTCATAGCAGAAATTGGTAACCCAAGTAACACATTAACACTTTTCCTCTCTTCACCATGTGACAAAAACAATATCACTTCTTTTTCGGGCAACGCGACTGGACCGGACATTTTAGCCTCGCCCCACCCGAAGTCATTGGCATGGAACGAAAGTTTGGACCATGTCGTGATCAAAAGAGTCGAGGCTAGTGATGGTCTAGCCCGAGTCACTTCAAAATAATCGATAGCCGATCTCATGTAACTATCGTTAACCATTTTAACCGCGTCATGGACTAACTTGGCCGTGTAAGATAAAGGATTATTTATTTGTTCGCCAGCCAAACATATAGAGTTAGTTAAGACTATACCGTTACCAGAATATCCTTCTGGTAACGGTGGGTCAAATCTGGACCGTCCATCTACCGCGAATAAAAGTTTGGTTTTTTGGTCAGGTTTCATTTTAAGTGACTCAGTTCTCGCTTTCCAGACAAAAGCTGACAAGGCTTCGAAAGTAGTACATGTGGACATGACACCATCTGATGTGGCTTTGATTTTTAGGTTTTCGAGATCTTCTGGTGAGAAACAAAATGATTTGTATGCAAGTTCCTCTTTATAGAGCTCGGAGGTGTTTGATACATCTTCGATTTCAGCAAATTCGTCGTGGGAGAATTCCACTAGGGGAGGGTTTCTCGCGCTGAGAATTGTACGGTCGAGAAATGGAGGAACTTTTAGGGGCAAGTTTCTTGCGACACGACCCCATGAGTTGATAAATTCCATGGCCGCGATTCCATCGAAGAGATTGTGGTTCATGCCAAGGCCAAGCACAAATCCTCCACATTTGAATTTTGTCACCTACAAATTGGTTAAAAGTTTAACCCAAAGTACAAGATTTGATATTACTCCCAATGAGTAGACATGTCGCATAACAAATTTACGTTTCTATTTATACAAACATCATACGAGCTAGCTATGTGATGTTAACCTCACACTATCATTTTCTCGTAAAATCGTAGCATAAATATATTGTGTTCATTTGTTGGATGTGCATATATAAACACTCTACTGCTTTTAAGGGATGTTTTGGTAAGCTTCACTTAAAAGGTTTGGTCTTATTAGCTTGTGTGAAATGGGTAATAGTTTTGTCTAATAGAAATGTTTTTTCACTTTCCAAAAAATTGGTTGAAAAGGATGGTTTGAAAATGAATAAGTTGATTGCAATAAGCCATGAGCTTAAAAAATAATATCCATATGTATATTATGTGTTAGAAGTTATGACTAACCTGAACAACAAGAGGAGGAATCTCAAGAATGTTTTTAGCACCAGGAATGTCACAAACCAACTTGCCAAGAGTCACAGGATCAGGCTTTGTGTGATCGCCGATATCCTCAATATTGCAATTAGCCTCAGCCTCAACAAAAACCGCACCCTCATCGTTACAATCCACAATCAACTTCCCCTCAGGGCTAATAGTTAACCTACCCGCAGCCGGGTAGTAATGCACAAGAACCTTAGCCAAAGCATCCTTAATCACCTCAACCGCCGTTTCATTACCTTTTTCTTCAGACTTGAAGCAATAAATTGTACGTACTATAACCGCAATGTTTTGGTCCAAATTAGAAAGGAAATAGAGACCTTTTCCTGTTTCCTCAGAGGGTTTCACAAGTGTTGGCTCTCCTAGTCTAGTGACAATGAGCTCGACCCCTTCGTTGTCGTGGTAGGTTCTGTTGCTTCCCATTTTAGCAAACTTTGTGACTTGAAATACCTGTACCATTGAAAAAAATCATTAAAACATTTTTTTCTAAAAGTTAGTATAAGAAGATAGTGAAGATAAGTGTGTTAGTGTGAGTTTGAGCATGCAAATGATACTACAACATGTTTTGTTCATGAGTGTACCTCAAATGGTGCCTTAGCTTTGAGAAATGAGAGTTGAAAAGCAAAATGATATGTTTACTATGAAATAATCATTGGTATTATATAGAGATTAATAAGGAGATGGGAAGATGAACAACACTAAGGTTTTGGTTAACCATAAATTATGAAAGTGACATGTGATCATTTTTTGAGGGTTTTCTTTCATTATTAGTTTACCTTGCACATAATAATTAGAAAAGGTGGATAAGACTTAAAATATTGCAAAAATACTTTTTTGGTTCATTTTGAATATGACACAAGAGATATCACAAAAAGATTTTTATGATGGTGTATTATATTGTAAATTAAATTTATTTATTCTAAAGTGATCATGATGAATGTAGTATATGAAGTATGTTATAACAATTTAAGTAGATTGTCTTTCATGATATGCTAGGACAAACGATTATAGTTATGGATTAGATTTGCAACCTATAAATTAATGTAAATTATTCATAAGTAATGTCATCCATGTATACATGACACAAATTGATCATGTGCATTTAAAATAAACTAAACAATATTACAAACATACTTTTTAAAAACTGAGTGCATTTAAAAAAATCAATAATTTTAACAAAATTAACATTACGAGCTATATAAAAAACTGGATTTTACAACTTTTATAAAAGACTTAATTTTAATAAACTTTATAAAAACGTTTTTAAGATTGTTATAAATTTTATAAAAACTGGATTTTTTAATTGGAGAAATCAACAGAACCGAAAAATCAAAAAAATAAATAAATAAAGGGCAAAAAAACCGAAATGAATTCTAAAAGCGATGGTGCGGTTTTGTTTTAAAACAAAATTTTGGTTCGGTTTTTGGTTTTATATGAAAACTCAAACCGAAAAAACTAAACCGCTCAATACTAATATTCATAAAACTAATAAACAATATACATATTAGTTTTGATACAATTAATCAAGAAATTTCAAAAACTAACAGACACATGTATTAGATATCCGTAAGAAATATTTATTTAGCTAACACTACAATAAATTCGTAAAGTTAGCGTTCTTTATTTTATATATATTCACACATCTCAATATTACGTGTTATGTAATCTTATTATTTTTTTACAAAATAATCAACTTACTTTTTAGGATTTATGGGTGTTCAAAAATATCCATATTTGGATATCCAAAATTTTGATCAGAACTTATTAAAAAGTTAGGTTTTATTAAATGTTGGAACTCATAAAAATGTTCCCAAAATTTGGATAATCGGGTATATAAAATTTAACCAAATTAAAAAAACCTAGCGAAAATAATGGGATTGACATAAAATCATCATCGCAAATTCTGATATTCAAATTTGTGACATAGTTAGTTATTGACAAGTGCCTTGATATTTAAATTGACAACAAAAAATCATTGCCGAAAATCTCCTATTTCATTTTTTTTTTTTCCTTTGGGTCTCAAAAAATCATGAAACGACTCTGATACCATCATAATCGTATTTACCTATTTGTCAAATCTTTATCTTTTAGATATTCTTATCCAAATTTATACGGTAACTGTTTGCAAGTGATTTCAAACTTGAAGAAAAGATGACCCTCCAATGAAAAAACCGAATAAATTGAAAGTGGAACCGCAAAAAGCCAAAAACCGAAAAAACCAAATCGAACTTTTAGTGCAGGGTTTGGTTTTAAAAAGAAACTTATAACCAAACTTTTGGTTTGAGATAGCCAAAAACCGCCCCAAACTGTCATCTGCTCACCCCTATTTTTAATAATTACTATAAAAACTGAATTTTCTTATATTAACTTTATTAAAAACAACTGTATTTTTTATCTAGTTTTATTAAAGAATGGTGCATTCCTTAATTATCCGTAACTAGATCCACTGAAATCATTGGTTAATGACTTTTTAGTGATACCATAAAAGAAACATAATAATGATTGTGTATGGATCATGTATAAATGTTGTATGAGCAAGACACTCTTAATGATAACAAAAAGACACTTGCACATTTGGCATACTTTTGAGTCTCGTATTTTTTATTTCAAAATTATAGTTTATATTTTTTTGGTTTTTCTATGCCTCAAAATAATTGTTTTTTTCTCTTTTTAGTTAATAAAAAGAGAATTTAGTAGGGAAATATTTTATTTGAGTGGTTGAAAATTTTTAGCTGTTTTATTTTTATAATTTTTATTTTCTGACAACAATTTTGAGACGAGACGGAGAAGTATCTATTTTTGGATGAGAGTATCTATTACGAAATTCATTTTTTCTTGAGGTCTTGCCAAATTAGGTTTCTTTTGTCAAGCATAATTACTTCTTTTGTAAGTCATATAGTTTTTTAATATAAAACCACAGGATCATAGACTAAAAAGATGATGATAAAAAATTTAAGTCGGTTGCCTCATTGAACAAACTTCAAAATGATATTTTTCGGTCACTATGTATTTAATAATTGTAGAATAGCCTAGACTAATATAGTCAACAAAAATATGCAACAACCGTTATCATTTAGAAAGTTGTTACTATATCATAAATATGATTAAGATAATTTAATTGCATGGTAAGGCTGTGGTTGTTGGGGTTGGCATCCAAGATTTTGGTTGCTTGATAGACTATCTCACCCTCTTCATCTAAACAAAATACACCTTCAATCTCCAAAAGTTGGACATTTGACATCAGACTCATTAATCACCTCGCAATGCAATATTCAACAAAAATAGGAAGTTTGGTACATTACAAGCTACAACATTTTGAAAGGCGCCCAGATGGGGCAAAATCTAATTTACTTGAGCCACCAAAAGAGAACAAAACTCGATTTATCCTTGAGCCATTGTGGTGGCTCTAGATAACCATTGATGCTAAATCAGAACAAAAAAGAGTTAACCACATCACACAAATTTGTTTCACTTTAAGAGCTTCAGCAATCCAAAGGACGTTGGTAGTTTACATCTGCTACTCTGAAACAAGCAGTTAACCCAGCCAAAATGAGGTCTCGGTACTTTCAGCTAAAATAATGTTTTACTAAGCTCTTATCATCGACTCCATCTTCACTGCACTTCAAGCCATCAGCATAAACTAAGAAGATAAATGAGACCCACAAACTATGTAGTCTCACTAACAGATAAATAGTTGTTAAAGTTGATTAACAACCATGCAGTGATTACAAGTCTGTTTCCAACAATTTGTACAATGACTAATACCAATCTCTCTAAAATTTACAGAAAGGTAATCATAATGAAAACACACATTGGGAACAGAACACAAAGCCATTACGAGCATCAACAATCAAAACAGGTAATTACCCAGTGCACATAGTATCATCGTTTGAAACAGCTGAACATATAATCCAACTAAAATCATACCAACTCGGCAAATTGAGTTCTAAATGCTAAAAAATCCAATTAACATAACAAAGAAGAGCAGCAAATGTATAGCAATAAAACCTAAAAATACTGCAAAAGAACCCACCAAAACAAAGGGTGAAGTTTCTCTACTGATCTATGGTACAAATAATCCAAGTCAACGTTATAGAACACCTTAAAAGGACTCACTTTAGTATATCCAGCACAGAAACTGCCTGTACATCGATTACTTCCAGTAGCCTCCATATCTTCCTTTGTCAGACAAATTTATCTAACTGTTACAGATAACACCTATATCACTCTCCCTATGAATCATTGTCACCATCTTCATCTTCATCACTACCGCAGTCTCCTTCTGCTTTTACTTCATCACCACCGGCTTCTGCTTCTGTTTCTGCTTTTGGTTCAGCTTCCTTTTCTTCTTCCTCCTCGTCTTCATCACCAGACATTTCATTTATCACATCAGTTATTATAGCCTTCACCTCCGTCTTTCTATGCAGTAGATCCTGATCAAAGTGGGCACCTAAAACCACACATAAATTATATGTTAAACTCAGGTTAGATAAGTTTTGAAGAATACTTGTCTGTCAACAGTAAAACAAGGAAAAAATATAGGTTAACTCACCAAGCTGTTTGATGATGTCAGACAAAGTAGCCTGTAGCATAAGCACAAATATTATGTTAGTGACATTGACTTGATTTAGGTAACAATAAAAAGAAGGTGACCATGGGATTCACTTACAGTGTTGAAATCGACTTCCTTTAAAATGCTAACTACAACAGCATGCATCTCTTCATTAGTTGGTTCTGCTTTTGCCTTTTTGTTGGCTTTTCCTTTGCCTGTAAACAGATTGTTTATCAATAAGCATACAAGGATAACTTTAAAAAGAGAAAAGCTAAAGGCATGCTTATACCTTGTTCTTTTGAAGAATCTTTCTTGACAGTGGCCTTTGGCTCTACCTTCTTGCTACTCTTTTCTACCTTAGATTTCTTAGTAGATGATACATTCTTGGAACCAGAAGCAGAAGACTTTTTATTGGATTTAGTGGGTGTTTTCACATCAGCCTCCTTTTTAACGGTTTTAGATTTCTCTCCGGTTTTGGCTCCAGAATCCTTCTTGGCACTCTTCTTTGAAGAAGACTTTTTCGGTGTTGGCTCTGGCTCTGGCTCCTCTTCACCTTCTGACTTATCTTCTTCCTCATCACCGCCTTCATCCGACTTATTTTCTTCCACATCACTTTCTGGTTTTGAAGGGGTATTCTTGTCTTCTTCCTCCTGAGACTCGTCTCCTTCATTCTCTGAACCTGCAGCTTCTTCCACATTGTCTTCTTCCTGAGTCTTGGATGAGCGCTTGCGCTTCTCGCCAGATTTTTTCTACACAAATGCATGAAAATCATATGTACATGATAACATTATGTGGGCAAGCATATATGTATTTCAAAAGTGGGCCAAACACAAACCGTGGATGATGAGGATTTACGCTTTTTTGCCTTGGTTTTTTGTTTTTTCGCTTTCTGAAAACAAAGTAAGTCATCAACCTTCAGCAAGTGAGACTTCAACTTATGTCAGCATGTAACAAATTTAAGTGACAAAAAATGTACCTGTTCCTTTTCAGCAAGCAGGACTTCAGTCGTCGCATGTGGAGATTGAAGAAAATCTAGCAACTTTGATGTGATGTCTTCCTGAAAATATACCCAAGATATTAGTGTTTAAAACAAAGTATCAAAGTGCGTTGTTTGTTTAGCACATAATGCTTAAAAATGCATACTTTCTTCTTAAGTTGGTTCTTGATAATTTGAAGATTTAGAACATCACAAAAATCAAACAACTTCTCTCTTGTGCATTTGTCAAGCTTCTCTTTTAACTTTGCCCTCTGCTTTTCCTGCTGCAGACATAATAAACACAACCATTCACTAGCATTAGTTTAAATTGATTTTGCAGACTCATTAAGATCTGCTTTATTTGTCATTTTATCTCTCTTTTTAACAATACAACTAATCATATTCAGTGTCCAAGTAGATAAATAAAAAAATAAATAGTTTAATAGAAGCAAAGGATAAAAATATTCCACCTCATCATCAGCCCAGACAAAGCCAGAAAACAAGCCAATGTTCTTCTTCAAAGTGACCACCTGCAAAATGTATGCATCGGTCAACAACTGAAAAGCCAGCATGACTAGCAATTTAGCAAAAACTTATACTTGTATGTCTAAGAAAATGCATGCATATTACGATGGATGCGATATGTGGACACAGTTAAGATGACCAGAAGAATGAATAATGCTAGGGTGGTGTTTACATGAGACTTGACTAGCTGGATTGAATAAAAAACTCATTTGCTCATCCATAAGATAATCTTTATTATGTGCTCTAGGAATTAAAGTGTCTAGCCACGAAACTTTTTGAATCAGCTACAAAAACACACTCATCCCCCATACAGTTTTTCCTATTTTCCAGCCTCCAACTTTTATACCGCCAAAATAAATTTTCTGTAAGATATTCATATAACAATTTCCATCAAAGTAAGATATCTGTAGAAAGATGAGAAACTGTTGCCGGCAATAAATATTCTGGTTTTTTTCATTTTTTTTCTACAAGAGTTACAAAAATTGGGGAAATTGTCTACATTTAACAGAGACCTGATTATGATTACAATACATTGAATCAGAAGTAGATGTTGTGGATCTACTTGTCTATAGGTTTTCACTCATATATGATTTCTATATTCTTAATCAATTAATCATTTAGCATTATTGCTCTAGAAAACTACAAAAGATATATTAATCAAATTTCAGATAGGCATGTTCTACACCAAGTTTTAGTTGCAGATAAAGTAACAAAAATGTAGAAGAAATTAAAAATATAGAAACATGCAGGAAGGATTGCAAAAGAACAACAATTTAAAACATTTTTTTTTTTTGCTTTCTTTTGTTCCCTACTGATGAACACGCACAAAAACAAAAATTATCTCCTCTTGTTATCTCTCCTTTACCTCTCGTTTACTCTTCTCTCATATTCAAACTCACAAAAGGAACTGATCAGCGAAAACAGTTTTCTACACATAAAATATCCTTTGAAATCAAATTTTAGGAAATTGTGAATCATGACAACTGTTAATATCAATATTTTTAGTACAAAAACTGTATAAAATTTACAAAAACTGTAAGCATCAATAATCTATTCACTCCTTACTCCATATAGTTTTCATTTCAACACAAACAACCATACCAATGTATGACTCAAAAGAAAGAAAAAAGTAATTAAGCATCAAAATTTCTCACCTTAGCTCGTTTGTTATAAAGAATGCCGTGCAGTGTATGCAGGTTTTCATCAGGCTTTCTCTTGGACAGCTTGTATGCCACTGAAATAATATGCATCATAAGATTTGTGCAGGTGCAAATGATGAAATAGAGAGACAAATAAGATACTAACTTCAGAAATAAAAGCCTGTGGAATTTAAATACAGAGTGTGATATAAAATATCAGTTTCTAAAACCTTATGTTTACACAATACATTGGTAGAGACAGCATGAACACATGTAAGAGAGTTGAAAGCATTTATTACTCATTTATTAATAGCACTTGCATTCATATACAACCTAGCGCATACCTAACATTTTGTAAGACCGTTAAAAATGTATTGATCAAGCTATATAGTTGTATAAGAGCAAGTCACACATTTGTACACTTAAGATCATAAAGAAGTGACATTGCAAGTCTACCGGTATGTGGCCCATCTCAAAAAACTTAAAACTATAGGAAGAGCATTAAACAATGTATATCTATAGGTAACTTAGAGAATATGGTTGGCGTTTTCATTATGAATACAAAACCTCAAATTGACTTCATAAACAGCAATGTCATTTGTACTTTGATAACAGGTCTATAGCTGATCTTACGGTCAAAATGAGAGTATGTGGCCTATAATTGCTCCAACAGAATGTTGTCAAATGAAGTAATTGTATCATGTTAAACAACAGATTAACAGAATCCATTTACAGACAAATATATGCAACAATAAGATGGTGACTTGTTTTAACAAGGTACTCAAACTAGACATACATAGCTGAGAACACACAAAGTCTGAAAAGATATAAGTACATGACTCTGCGAGTGACATCAGTAAAACCTGGGTACTCTACTTATCCTACAATAAACACCCTTCTAACACCAACATGAATATAGCATTAATAATCCAAACACCACCCTAGGGTAACACCTACAATGTCATGAATACATCCCAATTCCCTTGCTGACTTAATGACTCCCAATTACAGATACCACTGTTTATCAAACTTTGAAGCCTAAAATAATGATTACTTTCTACTCTCTGGTATGTTTGGCAAAACATGCAGTAGTAGTTAGCAGTATATGTTGTTTGTTTAATATAGTAGCTGTAATTATATAGTGTAAATGACATAAAAACTAAACACGTATTTTATTAGCATATTTTATATGAGCGTTTAAACAAAATCCAACAGCTAAACACTCATTTCGAAACAAAAGTTATATTTTAAACGGCAGTATTGCAAAACAAGGGTTACAAGACCAATAAATCAGAAATTAACCCCTACAAGGTTAAAACCAACCAATTACTCGCTAAAAAGTCAAAACTCAATTCAAAGGATTTGAGCAGGTGTGTTAATGTTTCTAAACATAATTCAATGGTCCTATAAACAATTCTACAGCTGTATCAACATGCCATACACGGAAATTCAAATTTTCTATGAAAAAATCCAATCAAATTAATCCCCTATTATTCCACGTCGAGGACAATTACAACCTATTGTACAGTCAAGTACCACACAAACACCTAACATCTTTTACAACGACAAAACGCTAACCGCAAAGCTCATCCCCAAACACATCAACAATAATACATATAACACCTATACAATTAAGTTAATTCATGCATTCACTATATTAGAATCTATAACAAACAAAAAAATCGCAGTCGTAAAATATATACCATTCGGAATCTCCTTAAGCTGAGTCCCCGAACCCTGCACAAATCCAAACAAACACACATCACTCAACCGAAAAACCGAAAAAACAAAAAAAAAACAGTTACAACAAACAACTTATAACAACCTTCTCAATCGTAAACGCCTTCGGAGTCAACGACTTACTCATAGACTCCATAAACCTCTCCACAGTCTTCCTCTCCCTAGTCGGCCTTTCGCTCGGCGTAACCGGACTACTTTCGCCTTTTTTCGCTCTTTTCGCGCTCGGTTTTTTCTCGCCTTCGCTCACCACCTCCTCTTGTTCTTTCATCTCAACGTCTTCTTCTTGTTGTTGCTGTTGTTGTTTCTTGTTTTCTAGGGTTTCGATTTCAGGCGCCATTACAATCAGTCTAATCAGAAACAGTAAACCCTAGGTTAGTGTGTGCAAAGTAATAGATCTTGGTTGTAGTGTGTGTGTGTGTGTTTTTGTATGTGTGTGTGTGAATGAGTGATTTGATTTGAATGAAATAGATGGAATTAAATGGGGGTGAAAAAATTTGGGGGAAAATAGGGCGGGGTGGGGGGATTGGGATGAAATATTTTGGGGAGATTTTGGGGTTTTGAATTTCGTGCCCAAATTTTTGTTAGCGGGTTTCTTTTCCCGGTTCATGTTTTTGGCGAAATTTTTGGGTTTTTTGTTTTTCTTTTCTCATTTGGATAATTAATCTTATCTTAATCCAATCAAGTATTAGCTATAACTTTTTTTTATCGGTAAATTGCTAACGATTTTGTAGTTTAAAACTAGTTATAGTACCCGCTAGTTATAACTAGCCGGGTACCCGCGCACAGCGACGGCGATAAGTATAGTTATATGTGTTTGCTTACCTGTTTAGTGAATTCGTTTCACAACACTTCGAATGTATATGTGTTAGTTGTAAGTGTTTGTTTGGGTTACCCGTAACTTTCCCGTAGCTTTCCCGCGCCCGCATATAGAAATACCCTCACAATCTCTTACGCGTCAAACACTACCCCAAAAGTATATGATTTTGACGAATCAATATTATATTGATTGAAATAAATGAAATAAAGGTTAAAGTTGTAAAAATTTGAATTAAAATAAAATAAACCCATTAAAAATATAAAACTAAAAACTCATAAAAATATATCAAAATAATGTTGAATTAAAGAGCATAAAATTTTAGAAAATACGTTGAAATTATATTATAAAAAAAATAAGTAGATAAAAAGATATTTTAATTTAAAAATAAAGATGGATTTTTAGTTAGAGAAATGACACATGTCATTTTATTATTGGAGCTCTTTATCTTAATTTTTAGTGGTTAGGAGTTAGGTTTGGAGTTTGTTAGAAGTTAGGCTTGAAGTTTGTTAAGAAGTGACACATGTCATCTCATGATTGGAGCTCCTTATCTTAATTTTTGGTTAGAAAAACTCTTTCCATAATATAAGCAAATAAAAAAGTCTGAATTTTTAAGCCTTCTAATTTTAGAATGCCTAAATGCATTATAAAGTAGTATAGATACTCGTGCACGCACGGGGTTTTGACATAAAATTTTAGTTACGTGTTCTTATAAGATATTGTTGTTTATATGATAATATTGTACATAATTAAGAATATATGTTTTGTCCGTGCAATAGTGTAAAGTAAATTACATACGTTGGTAATTTGGATGATTCGAACAAAACCCGCTCCTCTGGCGTAATGTTATTGTTTGCAACAAAAGTTATCCGAGATGATCTATGGTACTTTCGTCTTGTTTTGGGAAGTTGAAACAAGGAATTTCAGGAAATTTATAGGAATTTAGCAAAGTCGCATGGTGAGTGTTTCAGTCATGACATGGAACCATTTTTCTTTAAACCTATAAGAATAAGAATTTTGTTTGGGTTGGTTCCTAACACTCCATCGAATCAACATAAGTATACACCACTGCATTGAATCAACATAAGTAAACACAAGCAACCTAGATTCACGGAGTAATATAAGACATTAGAAACTGGCTCCTTGTGCTCAATATTGTTGAAATGTATATATTTACAAACATGTGAATGTCCGGATTCGAACTCGTGACCACGGGATTGCACACATTAGCGAATGAGAATTAAAGTTAATAATTAATGTTTATGTTTACGATTAATTATTACACATTAAGTCCGGTTAACGATCGTTAAGTATTTAACGGAAAAATGACTAACGACCGTTAAATGGAAAAGAGAAGGACTAGAAATGGAAAACTTGGAAAAGTTATGGATTGGGCTTTGGGCTTTCATTGGTGGCCGGCCATAGGGCCTATACAAAGCCTAATTCACAAACTTGTTCCCTAAGTTTACCTACTAGTATATAAGGAGGGGTAGGTTCTAGGGTTTCATACACTTGTGCATTGAATTAACCCTAGATCTCTCCTCTCCTCTCTCTAGTCCATTATTCGGCCGAACACCCCAAGTAAGGGAGTTTGGTTTCGTTTTTCTTAAACGAGGACTTGTGTTAGATCTAGCAATCGCTTGATTCGTTTGGTTAATTCGTGTGTACAAGAACGTGGTTGTAAGACATTATTCTTACACCAATAAGTACTTCTTTGGTTTGCTTTGCTCGAGGGTTGTTTTGCTTTGCTCGAGGGATTTGATATTCGCAAGAGGTACGTTACGCATACTTTCAGTTAATTAATTTATTTGTTATGATCTTAAGTCTTCCGCTGTGTACTCTTGATGTCTTTATGTTTTATTGTATTTTCTATATCATAAACTCAACAGTGGTTTCAGAGCCTTGTATAACAAGTAATTAATTACTGAAACACATAATTAAAATAAACATGAATGTGTTATTATTTGTATGCTTAGATCTAGGGTTTGCTTAACCTAAACCCTAATTTTTGAGGGGGGGGGGGCGTTTTTTATTTTGTGCCCTAATTAGGTTTTGTAAACTATTGTTTTAATTGGATTAGAAACCCTAAGATGCATACAACTTTATGTGTATATGCGTAACTTTGATTTAATTGCATTAATTGTTAAGTGTAATTTTATGTCCATGATAATTACATGCATGTTTTATCATGGATATGCTTTTATTGTATGTCTTTCGTGGTTAAGTGATATACACTAATTTTGATAGATCTAAAATTGGGGAAGACCTCAATATATATATTAATTGGTTAATTAATAGGATTTATCTAAACCGTTTGCATGTGGCTAATTGATATGCATGACTTTATTTGTTATGCATTTATTGTTTATTTGTTTATTTTTTTAAATACTTGCTTGTTTGTGTTATGTAACAAGGGTATTTTTACAAGAAAAATAAACTGATCTAAACAATGGTGAAACATGTATTTTTAAGAATAGTAATCATAATCGTTTAATTGACTGATGACTTTGGTACAAATGACTGAACGGCTCACCCATGAGAATGTACTAATAAAAGGGGTTTAAAGAAGTGCGCACAGTCACACTGAAAGGATGTCTAAGGTTGTGCTTTAGCGCGTACCTGGTCCTCTGCCCTCTGTAAGTTCGAATGGAGCTACTTAGTAAGCCATTATATGTGCAAGCTCATCTTAAGGGCGAATTAGTGTTGATTCCATGCGCCACTTCGGTGGTAATTATCCGAAACACTAAGTGTTTACACTTATGCAAAAGTACGGTATAATGGATGATAATTAACACTAAATTCCTTGATTGGTGAAACCAATACCTCAATTAAAGTTTGATGATGAAAAACTTAAACATTAAAACAAGATATAAATGTTTTAATAAAACCTATGTTACAAAGATGAATGCATGACATCTTTGTACATAATTGATTTAACATCAAAACTATTACCCTTTAATTTAAGTTATATGCCATCCAACGAAACGGAAACACCTAAGATTACTTTCTATTAGCCTGAGATCGTGACTTAGATAGTAATCAAAGGGTAAAATGTCCACGTGTCGTGAGAACGGGCATGGACGATTTTGCAGTTTCTTAAGTTGGACAACTTAATTGAGTTTTGTAGTGAGAA
This sequence comes from Chrysanthemum seticuspe, assembly GCA_019973895.1. Lineage (NCBI taxonomy): Eukaryota > Viridiplantae > Streptophyta > Magnoliopsida > Asterales > Asteraceae > Chrysanthemum > Chrysanthemum seticuspe. Next base: position 301,969,399 of record BPTQ01000004.1, read on the forward strand.
CTGGCAACTCAAGGCATAAGATGGGATAAAACATGTTTACATGGCAATTGAAATTGGCTATATGTAAATCCCATAAATCTAGGAATTGCAATTGAAATTGGCAATTGAGCACAAGCTCTACCACTTTGTATAAGGTTCATTACTAGCAGATCAACTGACGTGATGAGATTATGACAATTTGGATCCTAGTTTTCAGTGAAAATTAAATGGTTATATGTTTATGAACCATGGGTGTTTAATTTTCTTGAAAAGGTTAATTATCGAAAATACTAAAATTGAATTTTGTAATTCTTTTGAATGTATAATTGCAACATTTAACCGTAAACGAAGTTTAGTCTTTGATCAATAAATTGTTCCATTCTGCTTTCAAACAAATGTTTGATCGAGAATAATTTACCGAAAAGACAAACGAAGTCTCTTTTCCATGGGAGAAGCATGAGACTCAATCCTATTCCTTTTCATGAATGAGAAAGGTATAATAGGAACATTTGAATTGTCTAAATTCTAAATGTAACTCGTAGCAATGAATTACACATCTTATTTTCCATAAAGATTTCATTACCTTCATTTGGTGAATGAATTCTTTTGTAACAACATGAATGTTGATTAACTGGAAAATATGTATGTGAGTTACTAAATTAGAAGCTAGACTAATTACCGCGAAAATTGGTAAAAGGCAAACTAGCATATTTTATCTAGTTGTTTTGCTTTAGCCTTTAAAGGTGCTACATACTAGTATGTGCATGGTAGGCCTGTTAAGGAAGAAATTGCATACCCAATTTTTCAAGTTAATGACTTTGATGGATAACCCATCATTCATAGAGTATAATACACCTTTTAGTACCTTAGTAATGATTACGTATGGTTCTTTAAAGGTGTAGGAAAGTAAAAAGCAAGCAAGTTGTTTTAACTGGTTATGCAACACTTACAATGTTGTCAAATTCAGTGGGAGCATTTTGTTGCATTACTGAATAAGAAGTTGTTTTAATGATTTCTAATTCAGTGAGAGCTACAAGCCTTATTTCCTGTGTACTAACCCAGATTATCTTCAAAGATAATTACTTTCAAATTGTAGGCACTTATGTTTTTTAAGGATTGTCATGTGCGTTTCCTTACTAAACAATATAGTCCTACATCTACTTGTTATATCTATGACACAAATCATATTAATCAAATAAACGAACGTGTATCGTGTTGTTTATCTGCTACATGATGTTGTTCCATGCGCAAGTGGGAGAAATCTTTATTGTGTGCAAGATACAACACATATAAATATGATTTAAATGGATTCTCTTGATCGCAAGGTAAGAGAGTTACGTTCTAATAGGAATTATATATTTTACATGTATGATTGCCTTATTAAGAACATGTGTCAAGATGATAACAAAGACTACTTTATTTTCAAAATTTATGTCATTCAATATTTAAGAAACACTTGTAGTTACAATTTATGTTACGTGAGAACGTGAACTAGATTATAGCCCAAGGTAAAATATCCACGTGTCGTGAGAACGAGCATGGATGATTTTGCAGTTTCTTACGTTGAATTTTCATGGAATGACATAATTAAATGAAGTAATCTAATACTACTTTGAATTTAAGTATTCGTTGAATGACTTAAATATATGTAGTAAGTATTAACTTGAAATATTAATTGAAACCTGAGGTGGTGTTCATAATTACTTTAATTAAAAAATGTTTATGATTTTGTAAAGTCACAAACATGAAGTCTTTTAATACAAGACTTACAATATAAAGTAAGACGTTAACTTGCTATGTTTTAAGACATATGCATGAAGTCAATGAGGTGATCAATGACTTATAACGTATAGTGGGATTATAACTGATATGTCTTTTGACTTGGTCAAAAATACTTGTGTTATAATACATGCAATTGACTTGGTAATTCTATTGTACCATTAAGTTTTACTTTGTTGGTAAATAGATGAGCCAAAGAGTAGATGGTTATCTTAAATATTGTTAGATTATCTTACAATATTAATTCTAATGAAATACCATAGTTTTATGGTATGTTCAGTTAGAAGAATCAAAATCTATTGGCATGTTTGATTCAAGATAACTATAGTTTCTTCCAAAAGTTATCAAGGTTAGAATATTGAGTATAGATTGAATATACTCAATAAGACTCCAACCTAGAAGATTAATAAGACACCATTTGTTTATGGAATGTGATGAATCACATTAAGTCTTATAAATGAAGTTCTGAATTTGTTAAACTGCTTGTATAGTGAGTTGTAACAAAATAATGTTAGGAACTGTCAATGTTTTTTGTAATATCCCAAAAGAGAACAATGTATTGTTGCTCTACTTGCTAAACTATTTAAAGGTAATATTTAAATTGTTAAAGGCAAGTGGGAGTTTTGTTTAGATCTTGAAAGATTGAATTACAAAATACATAATCTTCTAAAATACACTAGCAAATATCATGATGAGGTTAAACATGTAAATGATAGACCTCAATATGATGGAATTGTCGTTCATAGATCCGAAAGGATATCTCAGATATTTAATATGCTGAGAAATATGAGTTACAGGATCATGGTAAGCCTGATAATCATAATGATGAATTTACCAAATGATGAATTGTGGTAAATCAATCATACTATGAATGTTGAGATGCTGTCCATAAAGATAATCAACTTTAGATACTTGGTTTATCTTAATAATGAATATGAATTTCTTCAAAGGATGGAAACCTTAGTGGTTTAAATCTTTATGTAGAAATCATATGGACAATATTGTACACATATTTAATGCATGTCTAGTGATAATAATATTAATCATATTTAAGCAATTAACTATGATTGAATATTCTTTACTGGATCCATTAAATAGAAGTATAAAGATTATAATTGTCATACTTAGTTTCATTTATATGAAATTTTGACAATGAATGTCATAACTCTTTGTTGTGGAATTACTTTTGCGAGGACGATGAGTAATACAAAGAAGTTTTATGAATTCAAATAATCCTTGGATATGTACAAACTGCAAGAATCCATAAATGGATATATGCATGCATCTAGGAGATGATTCTTATGTTTAATATTAAATCCATGTTTGATTTAATAATTAAAATAAGATAGCTCATAAGTATTCCTGAAAGCTAGTGGGAGTATTATTTTTATTTTCTTAAATCTTATAAGTTGTATGGGCAACTACATTCCACTTAAATTAAGTTTTAGTTGGGAATGAAACTTTGTTTGTAAGATTTGGAAATAAGACATGCAACCTTGGAATATATGTTTATTACTATAAACATATGCGGTAAAACAAATGAGTCTAATAAAACATGATAAATACATATCTTTAACAAGATATAATATGAATGAGATCTTAAAGTTTAACTTGAAGATTCATCATGTACATCATGTTGTGTATAAGATTGTTGTGTCATGCTTGGTTACAAGATGATTTGACAACATTGAAAATTGTTAGTGTAATAAATATTTTAAAAGGAATATGTTTGGATTTAGAATCACATTCCACAGTCTGGATATGCTCCTAGATTCTATGGACGAAAATATGGCAATTATTTCATAATTGTCATTGCCAACAAACTTGAGTTTGATAGGCACCAACATTACACTATAACTGTTCAAAGTTTACGGATGTTTAAAGAGCATATTGTTGTATACAATGATGCTGGTTTAATTGAGATGACACTCAATTCTAGTCATGGTATTCTTGATAATGACCATGTTGACTAGTTATGCTCAACTAAGAGCATAGTTGCATTATACATTAAAGAATGAAGAATACTTTAAAACTTTAAAAGTTTTGAAAGATGATTGTCATATAAAGGTGGTTCAGGTTATCACGCACCTTATGGAATGATATGACAATATCAAGATATGTGTAAACATATACAAGAAATTCAATTATTGAATTTTTGAAATAAGTATTCTCAAAATTCTTGTAGATCAAAGTTAGTTGAAATTATGCCTTGTCAACAAGTATGAGTTGCATGACTTGTGGAAAAATTCATTAACTGAGAATTATCATGCATTGATCTATTTAATATTTGGATAAATGATGTTAAACAATTATTTATAATGAATTAAAGTACGGTATACGTTTAATTTCATTTATAAAATTGTGTCCTGTATTTGCATGTTTAAATCCTTGAATAACTAAAGTTATTCTAAATAGTCCGTTGTCAATCAATAACATGGGAATGATATTGAATTAAGACAAATCTGAGTATTAGTTAGAATATACTTGAAAGTATATTGATGCGTAGCATGACTAATTTCAGATGATATTCAATGAATTGAGTATAGGACTTATCCCACCCGCATGATGATACTTTATGGATCTTTGTCATTAAGTATATCATGGATATTTATCCTCTGACTTGAGATACAAGAGATATGTCATGGATGTAGTGCATTTTTGTGAAGCAATCTAACGCTATACGTAACTGGTAGTTATAAGGGTTGTTTTCAGAAGTGTTGCGAAATTTATGAATCCTGCTTGTAGTCAAAATGGGATTTGTTTCCTTCAAATTTATTTTGAAGTATAATACTACTGGGCCCCTCGTAGGATTGTTAAGATGTTTGTATGGCCATACCCAAGGTCTTATGTTCAGAAGAATTGGTAATCTTACTCAATCATATAAAGCGAGAAACAGAATAGTTAATTAAGAAATGAGTAAGATCCATATTCTTATTAACATGGTATTAGAAATAAAAGGATGAATATGATGATGAATCATCAAACTTGGTTTTTCTCCAGAAAACCATACACGAGTTGTACCGGGGGCATTGGCGTGTTGCTAGACGCTAACCTATGTCATTTCACGTTTTGTAAACATATCCAAGTGGGAGCTGTTGGAAATGTATATATTTACAAACATGTGAATGTCCGGATTCGAACTCGTGACCACGGGATTGCACACATTAGCGAATGAGAATTAAAGTTAATAATTAATGTTTATGTTTACGATTAATTATTACACATTAAGTCCGGTTAACGATCGTTAAGTATTTAACGGAAAAATGACTAACGACCGTTAAATGGAAAAGAGAAGGACTAGAAATGGAAAACTTGGAAAAGTTATGGATTGGGCTTTGGGCTTTCATTGGTAGCCGGCCATAGGGCCTATACAAAGCCTAATTCACAAACTTGTTCCCTAAGTTTACCTACTAGTATATAAGGAGGGGTAGGTTCTAGGGTTTCATACACTTGTGCATTGAATTAACCCTAGATCTCTCCTCTCCTCTCTCTAGTCCATTATTCGGCTGAACACCCCAAGTAAGGGAGTTTGGTTTCGTTTTTCTTAAACGAGGACTTGTGTTAGATCTAGCAATCGCTTGATTCGTTTGGTTAATTCGTGTGTACAAGAACGTGGTTGTAAGACATTATTCTTACACCAATAAGTACTTCTTTGGTTTGCTTTGCTCGAGGGTTGTTTTGCTTTGCTCGAGGGATTTGATATTCGCAAGAGGTACGTTACGCATACTTTCAGTTAATTAATTTATTTGTTATGATCTTAAGTCTTCCGCTGTGTACTCTTGATGTCTTTATGTTTTATTGTATTTTCTATATCATAAACTCAACAAATATGTGGGTATGGATGGATCAACGTTGGTTGCATATGCATGGATTCCGCCAGCAATGTTGTATATTCTCCTAAACCCCTGTGATAGGCATTCATACCATAAGGGACTACATATATATAAAGAATTATTTTACCAGAGAAGATTTGCATGCATAGCTGGAAATCGCAAAAGATGTGTTCCCTTAGGTGATGTATAGTTGTATACGATTGTTATTTTTCTATTAGTAGATGCAACCATTTGGCAACTTGCAATGATCGCATTCCACGGTGACACTACATAACCAAATAAGCTTTGATCAATAGTAAAGAGACAACTCAGTTGGAGAACACATATAAAGTGCGTACTTTAACGACTCAAGAGTGAGATGTTATTTTGACTTCTATATTCTATTTACCTTTTTCAGCATGAAGAGGAGTTATTTTGATTGTCATACTTGCAAAGAAGAAAAAGAAAACATGAAGATTTGTTGACTTTTATTGAATGAGCAACTGACTTTTATTGATAGCTGCGATAAATTCGATGGAATAAAAAAACTGGCCTTTGAATTCGATAAATTTTATTGATAACTGTGATAACTTCGATGGAATAAAAAAATTGGCCTTTGAATTGAGTATATATAAGGTGTAAATTCGTTTAATCGTGGGTTTTTAAGAATTGAAATACAATACAAATTCGTATTGTATTAGGAAGTCTATAGTTTTTACTAAAATTTACATTCCAGTCCAAGAATATGAAAAAATTTATTAAAAAAACAAAAACTTATGCTTTAGTATCTTATTATGCAAATCAATGACCGTTGTGGTGTATTACACTATCAAACTAACATTAATATTTATATGAAAGTACCTCTTCCTCGTTCTGATCGTGGTACATCTATGTTCTGATAATTTCGTTATCTTCTTGAATCTTCCTCAGCTTCTGAGAGAACAACCAAAAGGCGTCTTCAAGTGCCTTGGAGCTCCTCTATTGTTTAGCAATCATTTTCTTATATCAAATCAACTATTGGATGTCCTTCTTCAGTTGCTTATGCTCATTCATAACCTTTTCTTGATACGACCAACTCGAATTTCAACTTCACCTTTCCTGAATAAACAAACACCATCACAACAGGTAAAAGGTGATCAAAGGACTGAGATAACGACTCCTATAAGTGGCAAGATGAGTGAATCAATAAAACCTAAACAAACAATCAAGAACAACACCATTGATAAAGAATCCATGGTATTATCCTATTTTGACGTGTTCCAATATCATTGGCTTGCATTTGCTATAACGGCCAAAAACCTCAAAATGAAAGTTACTTGAGAACATGATCACTGAAGACTATTTTACTAAAGACACGGTAACTACAACATACACACAAAGGCAATTTTCCCACAACAGGAACCAATAACTGAATCCTTTTAACATACATACCATGATTACTTCATCAAAAACAACACCAGAAAGATGGGTGGTATCTTTCGTACCTCTGACACCAACCATACCACGGGACAACCACTTCAACCATCCTTGGGGCTTGCTTAAAGGTTGATCATCATCTAGTAACTTATTAAAAGCATTATTGGCAACAATAGCTTCAACAACAAAGGCTGAATCCACCAAGAATTGCTATATATGAGTAGTTTCAGTAGGAAGAATAAGTAAAATCCAAAAGCTACATGTTTATACAACAAAGAATAAAAGGCATACCACTCAGAGCGCATAATTGAAGCTCAAGCGCAACAACAGTCTCATAGATGCTATGTACATGTGGGCCAGTTCCAGAACAATTACATCACTGACTGGCTAATCAGATATCTCTAAATAATATGTAACTTATGATAAGCCGTCTATAAGCGTTCACTATTTAGATACTCTTTCAAGTATATATACATTATAACAATTTCAATTACCGATCAAAATCAATTTATTCACAACTTCTCTTATATTTACAACTTTATATAAAAGATATCATGCCCATTTGAGCCATTGGTAAGTGTTATTAAACAGGTTTCCTTTGGTTCCATTTTTTAGCCATCATTTTTTCAACTTTAAACCATCAATTACAATTATTAATTCAAATGGAGATTTCCATGATCCCTATGAATTAACTAATGTATACAAAGACTTCTTGATGAAGCACTTGACGATTAAATCTTTTAGGGGGCGATTATTTTGTTTGAGTGATTACGGTTGCTAATGTATATGATCTTCACACAAGGTGAGTTTTGTTGTAATAGTTTTAATTTTAAAACACTAACTGTTGTTCCCTTTCACTATCGTTTAAAAACAATTAAGTACTTAAAACAATTTAACAGTGAACAATGACTGAAATTAACGTAAGTAAAACACACAAAGTAATTTTCAACATCATATTCTTTATTAGAAATCAATCAAAAAGAATACGTTACCCAAGTACTTGCGGAACAGTACTTGGGATTGAAATGGCAAAGTTTGGTGACTCCTCTCTAAGCTCAGGCTAAGTATGAGCACAACTCTTAGAACCCACTGAGCTATCTCAGGGATAAAGCTGTATTTGGAGGAGTGAAAAGATGGCTTGCGTGTGTGTGTTTTTACAATTCACAAGCTTAATCTTTTCACTCCATCTCTTATGCTATTTATACATGTATGATTTTTAACTCTTTCCTAAGTGACAAACTGACATCATACATAAGACAAAATACTGATGTATTTTGTCTCTGTTTACAAAGACTATTCTAGGTAAGAGACAAGACTACTTTCTTAAGTTCAGTGATGACAATGAGCCTGATCTTTTGCCATTCAGGGAAAGTTGACTTTGGTTGATAAGGACTTCGTCTTATCTGATTCAAACTTATCCCGCCTTGTCCCGCTCATTCTTCAGTCTTTACATCCTTCAGTCTTTTACTTCAGTTTGTCTTCAGTGTAAGAATTGGAGAGGAGTCTTAGGGATTCAGTGAGTTATTGTCATCACTCACTTAATCCATCATCTTCTTCTTGACTCAGTCTTCACCCTTTAAGTTCCGCTTTACTGAGTGGAGAGACTTCTTCTTCGCCTCATACTGAGTATCCTGAAGATGACTCACTAAGAGACTATGCACTTAGTGACCTGTTAGTGTTTAACGGACTAAACACACGGGCTATTTTCTATTCAAATCCTAGATTAAGGGGTTTTGGTATTTACTGAACCCAATAGTCTCCCCCTATTTGGATATACAAATAGCCTAAGTGTTTGATCAGTGTAAGTGACCAAATGGCTTCTTCTTATACTGAATGTACTAATGAATACATTAAGGAACACTGAGTATTTAACAAAACATACATTTTTTATTGATCACATTACATGGTTCCTATCACTAGTACAAAAGATAAATCAAAATGATGTCAGTTGAGATGGATCCCCAGTGCTTCAAGCTTAGGCTTCTTTTTTAGGAGTGTTTCTTTGTCAGGGTGCTCTCTTATCTTGGCATTCAGGTCTTGGCAGAACCTGATGTTTGCTGGGGTTTGGATCTGAGAGCCCACATGTATGTAGCTCAGCATTGCAGCCACACCTGCCTGATCAATATCACTCCATCTTTGAAATGTTGGGTTTCCATAGACATCAATGTGGAATAGCCCTCTTTCAGGCTTCTCAATCACTAGACAGTTTACGAACTTAACACCTTCTGGCAGTTCCCTGTTGCATTCGAGTCCAGACACTTTTATCTCAGGCTGGAACTCAACCCTCTTTCTTTTACCCTATGATGACTGAGGTTGAGATCCTTGTGGTGCAGTTAAGGCAGGCTGAATTCCCAGTTGTGCTGGTGTATCTCTCAGTCTTTCATACCTTTTACTGAGCATCTTCATCAGCTCCTTAACCACCGCGTTTAGCTTCTTTTCAATTATTTTATCGAGTTCATCGAGTTCAGTGATCCCAGAGTCAGTGAATTTTAGGGGATCATGAACCTCAAAATGCCTTTTATCAACCCCCTGTAGACGTTCATTGCCAGTGGTTTAGACCTGGGGATTATTTTGACATCAGTGATCTTCTCAGGCAGTCTTCTGCTTGTCATTGTCCAATTATAATGGTCAATTCTTGCTTTCCTGATGGCTGCAGTTCTTTTGTTCTTTTCTTCCAACTGCTTTTTCATTTCAGCCATTTTTGCTGCCTGAGCATCCTTGAACCTCTGTCCTGCCTAACCCTTTTCAAGCTTCTTTGGATCAATTCCCACATTCTCAGCTTATTCGGCAATCACTTTAACCAGTGCTTCCTTACTCTTATTATCTTCCTCAGCTTGTTTCAATCTCCTTTCTTCTTTAGCAAGATATTTACTTAGCTGTTGAGGTGTGAGAAGGTATTCAGTGTCACCGATTTTGTAGGGAATTTTCTCAGGCTCAGTAGTTGTCATTATGCCTTTTCCTTTGTCCTGGCCTGAGGAAGATGATGCAACCAAGGGTGGTGTTGTTGTCATGATAGGTGGTGTGACTGTCAGTGTTGTTGTTATTGATGTTGTTGGTGGTACTGATGAGATGGGTACAGCTGGGACTGGTGGTGATGATGATATTGGTGCTACAAATACTGGTGGTGTTGGCTCCCCCTTAGTGTGAAGAGGAGTTTCTTCAGCAGTATTATTCCCCTCAACTGTTGCCGGAGCGTCAGTGAGGGCAAGAGTTGGTGTTGGTGCTGAGGGGGATTGAGCAGCTTGACCCTTGAAGGCCTGATAAATTTCAGTGATCATGGCCTTGATATCTGAAGTATCTGTTTGAATGCTAGTGACCTTAGCTTCCAAATTAGCCTGAGATACTTCCAAAGCAGTCATGCACGACCCAAGATTCCAGGCCAAGGTAGTAGATGCCTGAGCCAACGTAGCCATCTGAGTGTTCACAGAGCTCAATGTAGCTTGAAGAGACTGGATTGAAGAATGAAGACCCTGAACATTTGCTGATTTGAGCGTTTCGATCAGTTCAGTGAGGCTGGAGGATTGTTTCAAGTAAGCCTCAGTAGCCTCCAGCACTTTAGAGTTGAGCGCTGGGTCTTCTTTAACAGATTCCCTGGTTTCATCTACCTTTGTGCCAACACCCTGAAGGTGTCTGAAGAATTTAGCCAAATTTCCATCCAGTCTGTGAATGTTGTCATACATCAAATCCCTGTGCTCATGAACATTTTCATCAAAGGCTTGTACCTCAGCCTTCATATCTGCATAACTCGCACCAGCCTCAGTGTGTTGTTCCCACAATGTTTCAGTGACCCTGAGTATAACTTCCTTGAAGCTTTGGTGATCCACTGAACAAGCTGCCTCTCGGTGAGTTGAAGAACATTATTTTGAACTCATCAGTGGAGGAAGAGGAGTCAGATTCATTATTTTCAGGCTGGAATGGTGATTCAGTATGCTCCTATGGATCAGGCTGAGGTCCTTGTTCAGATTGAACCTCATCGTCCACTTCTTCCCCTGCTGACAAAATTTCATCATCACTGTCAGCAAGTTCATCTTCAGAAAATAGTATCCCAGTAACATCAGCAACAATCAACAAGGGGTTGGTGATGGGTTCCATATCAGCGGGTGGTATATTTCCCTCTGAGTCTTTGTCCCCCGTTGACCCCTCAGACACTGGTGGGTGTTTCCCAGTGCCTTATATGGAGTCAGGATTGGTTTTGGGTTCCGTATTGGCGGGTTGTTCCTATCCCTCCGAGTCTTTGTCATCCTGAGACCCCTGAGACACTGATGGGTTTTTCCCAGTGCCTTTAGCAGAGTCAGTGAAGGTGATATCCCTATCAGCGGGTTGTTTGGTTCCCTCTGAGTCTTTGGGATCATTCAGGGTGCCCTCAGACAAAGGCTTTGATTTGCTAATGTCATCACGGGGCGATGTGGAAGGCGCTCCCCTACCAGCGGGTTGTTTGTTTCCCTCTGGATCTTGGGGAGTAGTAGTTGGGACCAAGGGCACTGACTGTGATTTATCAGTGTCCTTCGTTGTCACCGGGGTAGATGATGATTGGCCTCCAGCGGGTGTCAAATCAGTCTTAGGCCTTCTTTGCCTTTTGGCCAGTGCTCCAGAAGCCTCAGGGCCCTGAGACTTAGGTTTGGTCTTAGTCCCAGTCTGAGACTTCCCCTTTCTCTTTATAGGAGCATAGTTAGGAGACACTGATTCCCTCTGGTTGTTTACAGCAACCATATGGGCCGTCAATTCAATATTTGTGACAAGGGATGGGTCCTTTTGAAATTTTGATTGGCTCAGGATGCCAGGTAAAGCACCAAATTTTTCTTGAGGATAATTTGAACCCATTAACGTTTGCAAAGCACAAGAGACAAACCTAGGATACGAAACGTATTTCGTCCTAGTTTTGCTCTGTAGCTTGGTTACGAGATCATTGTAAATGATCTCCCCTATGTCGACAGTGACCCCATTCATCAGGCACTATGTCATCATCAACTGAATAGAGTTAACTTGTTCAGTGGATTAGTGGTTCCCGCCGAGGACCTGAATCACAAAAGTGAATAGGATCCTCCAATCCAAGGGGAATGAACTTTTAGTGACTGGGGTCTTGTCCAAAAAAGTTTGATCTAAAATGATTTGTTTTAACCCATCCTTCACTGTGGAGGGTTCAGGATGGGCGACATAAACTCCTTTGTTATAATCTAACCCTGTTGAAGTGCAAAACGTTTTATAATCCAGGGTGAATTGTTGCCCCCGTTAAGACTGAACCTGATGAGATATTCCCTGAGTGGTCTAAGGTTATTCTCATCAGTAGAGGGTGACGGGTCAAAGGCCTTAGCTGTTGCCCAAAACTCCCTGAGGAGGTTTTGGTATAGTATTGAGGGACACTGAACAAAGGCCGTTTTCAGTGGGCAGTTATACAAAAATTTCATAATGTCCTTATATGCTGGGACAGTTTGAGGATATTCAAAATTGCCTATAACATTATTTGTTTTAAATTCAACGTTGCTAAGATTACCTACCCATTGTGAAGCCAACTGAAGATATTGTGTTCTTGCCATTTCCATTAAAAGGTTTTTAGGGTTTAAAAACTTTTGACAAGAACAGTCAAAGGTTTTGAATCTCTTAAGTTGTGATAAAAACTTTTGTAAAGGCTTACAAAGAAGATTTTTCAGAAAGGATTTGATGAATTTGAAGCACACACAAATTTTCTGGGTTTGAGAAAAGATTTTAGCAGAGTTTTGTTGCAAAAATAATTTGTATGTGTTTGTGATTTTGGAAGGGGGTATTTATAGAGTGATGAGAGGGGTAAAACTTGTATAAATGATGATTTGAAGAGTCAGTTTTTAAAAACGTTTTGAATCTCCTCATTTAATGCCACCACTCCACTACCCGCAATAAAATCCCGTTTTTCAAGGGAACAGTTGCAGTGCACAGTAAAAGTGCACTTTTGCAGTAATAAAATATCAATAAGATGTTTCATGTGAGAGGAGACATTTAATGCCAAGTGGGGATTTGGTAAGTTTGTGAGGTACCCTTGATATGGTTGACAGTAAAACAAAGAGACATATATTCCTATATTAAATTGGCATAGTTACCAACCTAGGACATTTAAGTAACCGATACTTGGATCATTTAGTTACTCATTCAATGCTCAATATTAACTGTCAGGGTCCCTGAATGAGTCTTACTCATTCAATGCTCAATATTAATTGTCAGGGTCCCTGAATGAGACTTACTCATTCAGTGAGAGGTTGATTTATGGGTTTCGTTCAGGGAGGAGGAACCATTTCAGAGATCTTACTGAGATTGAATTTCAGATGCCTGACTTTCAATGTCAAGCATTCCCAATTCAGCTTTCAGTCTCCTAAAGGTAGGTTCATCAAATGGTTTAGTGAAGATATCAGCAAGTTGATATTCAGTAGGGATGAAATGTTTTTCTATGTCTCCTTTCATTATGTGGTCCCTGATGAAGTGATATATGATATCAATGTGTTTGGTTCTTTGATGAAGGACAGGGTTGTTGGAGATTGCAATTGCACTGGTGTTGTCACAGAATATGGGTACCATTTTGTAATGGATGTCATAGTCATTGAGTTGACTTTTCATCCATAAAACATTGGCACAGCATCCTGCAGCAGCCACATACTCAACTTCAGCTGAATACATAGCCACTGATTGTTGCTTTTTAGCACTCCAACAAACCAGTTTTCCTCCAAGAAATTGACAGGACCCTGAGGTACTTTTTCTGTCCATGTTGCAGCCAGCATAATCAGAATCAGAGTAACCTTTGAGATCGAACCCTGAGCATTTTGGATAATAGAGTCCAAGGCTTGGTGTTCCCTTCAGGTACCTGAGTATTCTTTTGGCTGCAGTGAGGTGAGATTCTTTGGGATTGGACTGATATCTTGCTATTAGACAGACTGAGAATTGAATGTCTGGTCTGGAAGCAGTTAGATACATCAGTGAGCCAACAATCCCTCTAAAATGGGTTTGATTGACTGATTTGTCAGTGAGATCAGGTCCAAGGTTGTTAGGTGGGACCATTGGAGTCTTCACTGAGGCACAGTCAGATATCTCATATTTCTTCAAGAGATTTCTTGTGTACTTCTCTTGACTGATGAAGATTCCTTTATCAGTTTGCCTGATTTGTAGTCCAAGGAAGTATGTGAGTTCACCCGTCATGCTCATCTCAAACTTCTTTGTCATTAGTTTTTCAAACTGTTTGCAAAGAGTGTAGTTTGTTGAGCCAAAGATGATGTCATCAACATATACTTAGACCAATATCACATCTTGTTTTGTTCTATAGATAAACAATGTGTTGTCTATCTTTCCTCTGACAAACTTGTTTTGAATCAGGAAGGCTGAGAGAGTTTCATACCATGCCCTGGGAGCTTGTTTCAATTCATAAAGGGCTTTATCAAGCTTGCAGACATAGTCAGGGAATTCACTACTCTCAAAGCCTGGAGGTTGTTGAACATAAACATCTTCCTTGAGTTCACCATTTAGGAATGCACTTTTTACATCCATTTGGTAAACTTTGAAGTTCATGTAGGTAGCATATGCAAGGAAGATCCTGATGGCTTCCATTCTTGCAACAGGAGCAAATGTCTCATCATAGTCAATGCCTTCTTGTTGAATGTAACCTTTGGCTACAAGTCTGGCTTTGTTTTTAATGACAATGCCGTTTTCATCAGTTTTGTTTCTGAAAACCCACTTCATTCCTATGACAATGACATCCTGAGGACATTTGATCAAGGTCATGACCTTGTTTTTATCAAACTGTTGAAGTTCTTCTTGCATGGCCTGAACCCAGCTTAGGTGTTTTAGAGCCTTAGTGACACTTTTGGGTTCTATATCTGATAAGTAATCAGCATATAGACATTCATTGGCAGAAGCTGCAGTTAACTTAGCAGCCATGCTTCTAGTGAGCATGCCCTCAGTGGGTTCACCAATGATGTTTACAAGCTCAATGTCCTAAGATCTTGTCCACTTACTTTGTGGTCTAGGATCTGAGCTTGAAGAGGACACTAGAGACTCAGGAGTAAGTTCAGGTGCATGAGCCACAAAATCATTAGGAACATCTGTTGAGATGTCTTGTTCAGGTTGGGTTTCATGAATCACAGGTTCCTGATCATTTGGATCAGTGTTACCTATCCCAGCAGGGACTGACTTATTATTAATGAATTCACTGATAGTTGGTTGTGACAGGTTGTGAGGCAAGACATAATACGAGATGTCAGTATCAGCTTGGTATGAGGAATTTATTTCAGTGTTATACTCATCAGGAGGATATCTTGATGAGTTATCAATTCCTATTTCCTCTATTGAGGTGTTGGTGAACCTGATGCTTTCTACACTTTCATCAAAGGTGACATGAAAGGTTTCCTCAACCTGTTGTCTCCTTGTGTTAAATACCCTGAAGGCTTTGGAGATCAGTGAGTAACCTAGAAAGTATCCATCACCAGCTTTAGCATCAAACTTCCCTAGATGATCCTTGTGGTTATGAATAAACACAGGACATCCAAACACATGAAAGTGGCTGATGTCAGGAAGTCTACCTTTGAATATCTCATATGGGGTTTTGTTATGTCTTTTGACAATGATTGACCTATTTTGAGTGTAACAGGCTGTTTTGACTGCTTCAGTCTAGAAATGCTTTGAGAGAGTTGAGCCATTTAACATAGTTCTTGCAGCCTCAATGAGAGTTCTGTTTTTTCCTTTCAGCTACCCCATTTTGTTCAGGGGTGTAAGGAGATGAAATTTATTGGGAGATTCCATTTTCATCACAGAAACTCTCAAGCTCATCATTTCTGAACTCAGTACCATTGTCAGTTCTGATTTGTTTTACAGTAATTTCATTCTCGTTTTCAATGTTCCTGATGAATGACATTATAGTATCAGCTGCCTGACTCTTTTTGGAAAGAAAGTATACCCAAGTGTATCTTGAGAACTCATCAACAATGACAAGAGTATACTTCTCATGCTGGATTGATCTAGGACTGACTGGTCCAAAGAGATCCATATGCAGGAGGTGAAGGCAGCTTTTGATTGAAAATTTTTGTTTTGTTTTAAAAGATGCTCTTTGATGTTTGCCTTTCTCACAGGCTGAGCATGGTTTATCTTTTGCAAAAACCAGTTATGGTAGGCCAAGGACCTTGTTTTGTTTTGCCAGGTTGTTGATATTTTTGAAGTTTAAGTGAGAGTCTCTTGTGCCACAACCAGTTGATAGTTTCAGTGGCTTTGGCAAAGAGACACGTTCCATCTTGAGAGAGAGTAGTCATGTCTAAGACATAAACATCATCTCTTCTAGGAGCTATCAAAACAACTTCTTTATTGGCATTGAAAATGGTACCTTGTTTGTCATTGAATTGCACAATGTACTTAGCATCACATAGTTGACTGACACTGATGAGATTGTATTTGAGACAATTGACATAAGCTATTCTAGAGAAAACTATTCCATTGCAGTTTACTGAACCATAACCTTCAGTGGGACATGATGAGTTATCACCAAATACTACTTTGGGTCCTGGTTCCTTTACATACTTGTGCAGATAGTCCTTCACACCAGTCATGCTTCTTGAGCATCCACTGTCTAGATGCCAAATAGGCTCCCTGACGTGTCTCTGCACAAGTAGTAAACCGAATTAGTTTCTCTTAGTGACCCACTTAATAGTGGGCTTGGTTCTCAATGTCTCTTTGAATTTGGAAATCGACTCATGGTCAGTGGTTGAGTGCATTGTGCTACCACAGGTTTTGCATTTAGAGGCTGAGGATGACTCAGTGATTTTGGGTTGTTTTGTACCTCTCCTTGCATGAATGACACTATCATGTTGGGATGTCTCATGAGCTGGATTACCGCATATATCACAACATGTGTTCATGAGACAATCATCCTGATGATGATCATTGAACCCACAGTGAGGGCAAAGAGCAAAAGGTTTTGCTCTATTCATGGGAGCAGTTTTGGAGGATGAAGCATACTGATGACCAACTTTGGTATAGTTTGCTTTACTGACAGAACTTACATACTGTAAGTGGTCTGCAGTTTTGTGATCATCCTTTTTGCAGATCATACAAAAAAGGATTCTATAGCAGTTGTCAGTGGTATGACTGGTGTAATGACACAACTCACACTTCTGCTTGGGTTTGTTTATGGATTTTGACTTTGATGAGCTAGATGAGGCTGCCTTAGTTTCCTTGATTGAATCAGGAGCTTTTTCGTTGGATTCCTTCTTTTCAGTCAGCTTCCTCACAAGCTTAGTTAGTTGCTGAATTTGGTCAGCTTCAGTGGGGACAGAGGATGTTGAAGTCTCAGTAGGAGTAGACTCTTGTTGAGTTGGTTTTGTTGGCCTTATCAGGATGGTTCTACCAAGTCCAGACCTTTCTTTTGGTGAGTAAGGATTGAATTGCATTGGAGTAAGCTCAGAGCTTGGTGCAGCACCCTGAAGAGGTTTCAGGGGTGGAAGCGTTGCATTAGACTCTGCTTCGGACTCAATGTGTTCAGTACTACTTGGCACATCAGGGAGTCCAAGCATGCTCTTTAGAGCTTGACTCTCAGGCTCTAGAATTCTTCCAGAATCGAAATTAGGAAGCTTACTATCAGGATTAACCCGATCAATCCAATCACTAGGCTTGGGACTAGTCAACATACTGGTAATCATACCACCAGACACAAATGGCTTAGGACCCTGGTCTTTGTTGAGAGAGTCAGGAAGATGATCTTCACCTAAGACTCTCTTCTTGCTACTGGGGGCTCCCACAACATCAAAGACCCTGGGATTCTTAGCAGTCCAACTATCAAGAATATCTTGAACTTTTCAAGTTCGTCTTGAAGAGCCTGATTTCTTTTAACGAGTTCAGTGTTTTGAATTTCTAAAGTGACAGCCTCAAGCTTAGCTTGTTTTAAAAGAAGCAGTTCATCCCTACACTTGTTTAATTCAAAACTTAGCTTGTTGTATTTTGAAAAAAGATTCAGTCTTTACTCTTCTACGAAATTAAGGTCAACATTAAGATAATTCATGTAAGACTGCCAATCAGAGTCATTATCCATAGAGAGTAAAATATTTACCTTCTTTATTGTGATATTGACCCATTCTCCATTCCTGGCATGATTCTTTCCAACTGTTAGCTTGTCCTCTTCAGAGAGGGCCATCAGTGCACTGACATGCACCATTTCATCATCTGATGACACTGGCTCTTCATCCCAATCGAAGGTTTCAGCAACGAGGCCTTTGTTTTTACCCTGCATAGATTGAACACTTTTTGTTGTTTCTGAGGGACTGGCCTCAAGCAATGCAAGCTTAGCTTTGACTTTCTTATACTTAGCTTCAAAATCAACATTTTTGTTTTGATCAAATTTGTTTTGAAAGTTGTGATGAGACTGATAGATTTTTGGTTGAAATTAGCTAAAGCCTGAGGACTGATTTGATGGTTTATAAGAGGGTTCAGAAATTGTTTTTGAAAAACAATCTTTTGCAAAATGACCTCTTTTGTGACACTTAAAGCATTCAGTGTCCTCGTTTGCTTTAGCATTTGAAAAACCTTTGTTTCTTTTTATAAACCTTCGAGAGTTAGCAAGGAGTGCCCTTTCATGAATTTCAGTGTTCAGGTCATTTAGGTACTCCTCACTTGATCTCTCATCAGACTCATCATCAGAATTTTCATGAAAATCTTGAACAACATTGTTAGAATAGAAAGCAGTTGATATTGGTGATGTGGTGGTGGTCAGGGACTTCTTGACTTCCTGACACTTCTTTAAGTCAGGGTATCGTCTGTTGATGAGGTTTTCCTCATAGACAAAGTTCCCATAAATTTCAGGAAGCTCAAGATTCTGGATATGATTAGCATTCCAAAGTCTCTGAGAGAAATTCAACCACTTCTCAGGGAGACTATTGACAAAGACAACATTGATTTCATGTTTAGACAACTTAACACCATCATTTGATAGTTCATTTAAAAGAGTTTTGTAACGGGTGTAAGTTTGAGACAGAGTTTCTGAATCCTTAGCTCTGAAGGTATTATACTCAAGTTTCAGGTCCATTATCCTGTTTTCCTTGGTATCAGAAGGACCTTCATGACTATGAACCAGGTCATCCCAGGTTTGTTTGGCCGTACTACAGCTTATAACTGACTCCATAATATCGTCAGGAAGACAAGATATTATGATACTTTTGAGCCTTTGGTCCTGGTTGACCACTCTTCTCTCATCCTGAGTCCACTGAGCTTCAGGTTTAGGCAAACCTTCAACAGTCTTTGGGATAAATGGACCTTCATTTATACATTTGATATAATAAGGCTTCATCCCAATCAAATAGCAAAGCATACGTTTTTTCCATTTGTTGAATTTACCAACTTCAAGTCTGGGGGCAACAGCTGAATAAGCTCCACCCTTTTTATCGACTAGTTGGGGTACATCAATTTCAGCCATTTTAGGATCCTGATTTTAAAACGTTTTGAGCGGCTTAAAAACAGTTTTATAACCAGTCTTGCTCTGATACCACTTGTTGTTCCCTATTCACTATCGTTTAAAAACAATTAAGTACTTAAAACAATTTAACAGTGAACAATGACTGAAATTAATGTAAGTAAAACACACAAAGTAATTTTCAACATCATATTCTTTATTAGAAATCAATCAAAAAGAATACGTTACCCAAGTACTTGCGGAACAGTACTTGGGATTGAAATGACAAAGTTTGGTGACTCCTCTCTAAGCTCAGGCTAAGTCTGAGCACAACTCTTAGAACCCACTGAGCTATCTCAGGGATAAAGCTGTATTTGGAGGAGTGAAAAGATGGCTTGCGTGTGTGTGTTTTTACAATTCACAAGCTTAATCTTTTCACTCCATCTCTTATGCTATTTATACATGTATGATTTTTAACTCTTTTCTAAGTGACAAACTGACATCATACATAAGACAAAATACTGATGTATTTTGTCTCTGTTTACAAAGACTATTCTAGGTAAGAGACAAGACTACTTTCTTAAGTTCAGTGATGACACTGAGCCTGATCTTTTGCCATTCAGGGAAAGTTGACTTTGGTTGATAAGGACTTCGTCTTATCTTATTCAAACTTATCCCGCCTTGTCCCGCTCATTCTTCAGTCTTTACATCCTTCAGTCTTTTACTTCAGTTTGTCTTCAGTGTAAGAATTGGAGAGGAGTCTTAGGGATTCAGTGAGTTATTGTCATCACTCACTGAATCCATCATCTTCTTCTTGACTCAGTCTTCACCCTTTAAGTTCCGCCTTACTGAGTGGAGAGACTTCTTCTTCGCCTCATACTGAGTATCCTGAAGATGACTCACTAAGAGACTATGCACTTAGTGACCTGTTAGTGTTTAACGGACTAAACACACGGGCTATTTCTATTCAAATCCTAGATTAAGAGGTTTTGGTATTTACTGAACCCAACACTAACCATTACACAGCTCTATCATCAAACACTAAGCACACAATCTACAAATCTTTTATATAATATCATCAAAACCCATAAAGGATATTAGATGATTGATGTCTACTATATTAATAGACGAACTCTATACCAAGAATAAGGAATTAGATACATACCTTGAAAGACTATATCAATTAAATGGAACAAAGAATAAACACACGAATCAAATGATCAGGTTTGGTTATCTTTTGAAGAATAGTGGATGAATGTGTTGTGATGCTAAGGAGTCCGATTTTTTTTAAGTTACATTCTTCCCCTCCGATTATGAACAAATATCATAGAAACCCATGTGTATTTTTACCTTTTTTGTACATATGAGTACAAAAACGCTTTTTTAAAATTTATTTGGCAAATTAGGAAATAATTATCTTTTGTTATTTTTCTACATCTAAAAATAAAAATCTATTTAAAAAAATTATTACCGAATAAGGAATGAATTGATTTTTTGAAATGAAAAATTTCCACTAGGGGTTTTGTTTTATTATATAAAAGATTAATTTTTATCATGTGTTTAATATATCGAATATAGTTTTAAATGTATTGAATTTTACATTTATTTATTTAGTACAAGTACGGCTATTACTAACCCGACTAACCTGACCATACCCGAACTCGAATAACCTTATTTGGATCGATGGAAAATATTATTCGACTTAACCTGATTAACCTAAACTCTTACTAGAGTCGGGTTTCGAGTGAGATATTTGATAACGTATGTGAGTTTTATCCCAATTGGCTCAAGCTTATATGCCCATTATAGGCCCAAGTCAATCCCACTAAGGCTAGGCTCCGTCAGACTAGGTAAGAACAAAAGTCAATCCTGGTAAACATATTTAGGCAATAAACCTGACTAAAAATCTCTAGGGGTGTTCAAAAAACCCGACAAACAGAGCCGAATCACTCAATCCAAAACCAAAAAATCCCGCTTATCAAGGTTCGGTTTCGGTTCTTATTTTTAGATATTTGTGGTTAACTGAACCGTGTATAATATACGTGAAGGTTTTTAACTAAGTAAGGACCCGATTAATTGATTGAGATTAAGAAGCTCGGGTAACACTTAAACAAAGAATATTTGTAAACTGCGTGTGAGGCAAGATTTGCCCAAGTGTGTGAAACTTATGAAGTTGTGTGTGGGGCATTCTATTTTATAAATATGCGGCTAATGTTTAGAGATAAATCCTTGAGGGATGATCAACGATTGTGAAGAAGCCACGTGTTAATCATCTGAAAAGAAGACAATGGAAACAGGTAGACTCTCTTTCTTGGCTCGTACAAAGTAGTGCTTGTCATGCATCCCCATTGTACGATGTCACATGGTACATATTATATATTAGTGACAGTTGAGGAGCAGTAGTACTATGCATTCAGCGTAGCCTGGTGAGTTTCATCAGACCAAGGGTGGCATGGGATTATAGTCGGGCCGCCATAAAGTGTTTATTGATGGGCCTTCGTAATGAGCTTGATTCGTGTGTATATTTAGTGGGCTTGGGCCACTAATATTAATATGTTAACAACTCCCCCTAGTTTAGTATCATATCATGCACGAGTGATATGATACTGGACTTTTTAACTGAGTCCCTCCAATCCGTGTTGCGCTACAAGGGTTCCTCCGCAGGTTTTATGTTTACAGGCTTATGTTACGTCTGCTATTTGTAATGATTACTAGGTGTAGGTTGTTTTACCTCAATTAGGGTGTTAGTACAAATATTGCGTAAAAACGTTATTTATCTTTTACGGTCTTTCAATGTTTTGATAATGACAATTACAACTTATACAACGTAAAAGTTTACGTAACCAAGTTATTAGTCGAAAGTACCCGTCTCGACGATAATCACTTAAGGTATGAATAATGAGATTATAAAGCTTATCGAATGATCAAAGAACTCAATTGCACACACATAACTCGAGGGCGTTTATTGTCTTGAAAAATCCCCTCAAGACACACCCACGCCTCCGGACATGATTTCGTATACAAAACAAATATTTTACAAGATAGTAATTTACATCCTTAACCAAATATATACACAAATAACTAAACTTTAAATATATTGTAGTAACACACTAGATATAATGCCCGCGCACGCGCGGGTTTTTTAATTTTGTAAATAAATTATTATTATTAACTTTGTGTTTTAGTTATTGTTTTGATGACGTAGTTAGTAGTTATATAAGGTTTTATTTTGAATAAGTTTTTAAACGAAATTTTATAAGCATTATTTTATAAACCAAGATACAAGATTAAGATAGATCGAGTATGTGTCAAAATTGCATGTGTCGATTTAGGTGAATCTTGTTATTCTCTTATTTGTATGTTGTTGTTAATTATTTATTTGTTGTATGTTGTTTATTATTTATTTATTTGTTGTATGTTGTTGTTGTTTAAGATAGATCGAGTATGTTTTTTTAGAAATCTCGTAAATTTACGATGTTTTTTTTTTTAATAAAATTTGTAAATCATGGCCTTTTTTTTCACGTGTCAAAATTGCATGTGTCGATTTAGGTGAATCTTCAAATATGGTTTGTTGTGTGTATACATTTTTTGTTTGTGGCGTTACTTCTTGTATTGAGAAGCAAGGATATCTGGTTTGTCTCTCTTTTATTTATTTATTTTTCTTTTTTCTTTTTTTTTTTTCATATATTAATTTAACTCTATATTTAGAGTAGTATGATGTTGTTTATTATTCTTGTCTGAATATTCCGTCCTCGTTTCACAATCATCAAATGAGAGTTGGTCATCGCGAGGGGTGGGTGGAGGCAGCCGGTAATTCCTTTTATATGGTGATGAAAATACATTCTAATAAAAGTTGGAAAGGAGACCGCAATACACGTGTTTTCTTGGTTGGTGATTGGATTAGGGTGCAGGGTGTTTTGGATTTGATCATTGGTGATAAGCTGTTGTTTGATATTGTTTCTGGCAACATAGCTTATGATTGTCCTTTCTCTTTCCATGTATCCAAGTTTGTTTGACTGTTTGTTTCTGTAGTATGTTGATATTGTTTTGTGTGTTTTGGTAAGTGGTTATCTATGTTTGTGACTTGCTAAGATGATTGATAGCTATTTAGTGGGCTATGTATCCTTTTGTACTAATGTTTATTGTATGTATATAGTTCTTCTCCTTGTTTATTGTATATATTTGGGTGTATCAAATGTCACTTATGATTCATTGTTTTTGCATACTCTTATTACATAGTAAGTGGTCATGTTTATTTGTATTGTTGTTGAACCCAGCAATGTGGCTTTGAAGACCTAATTGTTTTTTTGGGGCTGTTATAACGTATTTAAATAAAATATAAGCATTCGTTAAAACAAAACATAATATTGTTTAAATATAAATTAAGCATAAAACAACTGATATTAAAATATCACGATTAATGTCTTGAGCAAGTACATTTTTCCTGAATGCATTGGCATGTCCATTGACACACGGGGCAGTAACAATCATCATCTTCATAATAATCTACGAAGTCACAATCTGCGAAATATCAATCATTTAGGCATTCACTTTCCTTCATACTATGTGGTATATTTGCATTTGTTTTTTGCTTTTTGGTCTTTGGCTTCAATTCTTCAACATTAACGACTTCATCATCAACTACATCAGTTATTTGTTTTATTTTTGTAGCAACAACTTTTATTGCTTTGTTTGATGTGTCCTTTCTATTCTTTAAAGGGTGGTTTTCATCGTCAGAAATCTGTTTAAATATGTATATATAAAATGCTATGTCTAAATGGTTTTGTTGAAACAATGTGTGCTACTAAAAAGTTTTTTTTAGTTACTTATTATATCATTATAGAACCAATTAAATTTATGAATAAAGTATGTGAATTATGTTACGGTTGTCTGTTTGATTACCTTTTCGTCTTCTGAATCTTCGATTAGTATTATATCATTTGCATTATGACCGTGGATTTTTGGAAGGTCTCTTTTGTTCTTCATCTGAAGAGATTGTAGAACGTAATAATTAATTATATGATGTGAATGGTTTTTTTACAAAATGAATGTAAGTTTTTCCTATTTGGCCTGACATACCTTGTCAGTCAACGTTAATACCTTATCTTGTGTTTTTGAATTAAAGGTAGTGGTTAGGCTTAGGTGAGGTTCGTCGCATGTGCCGTTCGATATGTTCTTTGATAATCTGTCATAAAACAATAAATGGTTATCATAGTGTATTTTTTTTTTATAATAATCTTCTTACATTTCTTTGAACAAAGATACGTGTTTGTTGCTGTCGTTAATATAAATTTTCGATGCTTTGTTGATGCTTGATACTTGGTGTTTGTCTGCATATATGGCATCGTTAGTAAGTATATTTGTGTATCCAAATTATGTGTCGAATGTATATGAAAGGAAGAAGTTTTACTTTCCCATATGTTAATTTTAGCTAGCTGAAATGTAGGATCGTAAATATTGTGTTGTTTGATGATTCGGGTGGTCTTTGATGATGGAAATACATGATAGCCATTTAGAGAGAGAAAGAGATGAGATGTTGTTCTTGTTAGAGACTTGTAATACAAAAATGAAAGGTTAGATTATGAAGAAGCACCACCCCTTCCAAGGATGGAAGGGGTATTTATAGTTACAAGCAAACGACCTCCTGACGGCCTGTGGATCAGGTATACAGTGGGTAAAGACCCGTCCTTCCTCCACGGTGTTACACTACGCTAAACTAAACTAATAACTAACTAATAAAATGATAACTAACGATATGTCTACGAGCTAACTTGTGCTAGTCTATAGTTGGGGTGACCGACACTTCACATGGAATTTCTAATTCCTAACAATCTCCCCATAAGGGAGGCCACCCCATGTTTTACATTTCGAATCCTAGCATTCTATTTTATCTTCAGTCTTGAGATCGTAGACTTTAATTCTTCACATCCGCAATCTTTGTGCTTTAGCAGTAATTCTTCAAAGTCCTACTGCTTTGTACATTAAGTGGAGGTCTTTGAACTGATCCACACTTTTGATGATCTTCGAGCTTTATTTGAGATCATCAGCCACAGTAGATCTCTGGATCACCCTTTTGTTGTGTTGCCTTCATGTGATGTTGTGACTTTTGGACCGACATGCTCACACTTTCAGGATCATGACATCTTTCCATCAGAGTAGCGGAAGCTTTACTGGTTCATGATATTTGTAGCAGCGTAGCAGAAGCATAGTATAAAAATATCTGAGCCAGGTTATGTAGATAGGCACTTGTCATGATTTCTTCAAATTAAGTGTGGATGTTGTGAGCATGCGGCTGTGAATTGACTTCCCAATATCGATCAGCTGCAACCGTCCAAATGTACCTACAAACAACAGTTAGCAATAAAACACATGAAAGTGTCTTTGATCACTTTCGTTGAATTGAGGTACACGGCCCACGGTTCCCCTTTGATCAGTACAAGTACTGTCTGTGATCAGGTATAATTCCGAAGAATCTCCTTTACAGGGTTTCGCAGCTGTTCTAGCCGTTCTCAAACCGGAACGTCTCAAAGAAGACAACACGGAGTGAGTGAACCAGCGAATTGAGATTCACTGATTGATGAAAAATTGATTTGAAAACAATCGCGTATTGCTTAGAACAAAGAGTTTTGCAATACGACGAAGGTTTTATGAGAAAGATCAATTTTCAATCATAAACACCTTTTAATTTTGAAAAATTACTACACAGTCGATGTGCAAGAGAAAATAATTTTTGGCACAACGACCGGTTTTTCAAAGGCATCCGTCAATCCATAACCTGAACCAGGATTGATTCATAATTTTGAATCGCCCCATTGTTTCTGTTCAGTTGTCACATGGTTGATCAATTAGATAGATCTCACATGCCACCTACCAAGAGCTTGTTTGATGTTGGCTCTAGAAGGCTTTCCATCTTCATTGTGAATATGTTTGCATATCACTCAGATGTTCTGGCAATACCACAAGGATAATGCGTAGGACTCTCAATATATACTTACTTTCCACATTGTGTGAAACAACAAGTCTTCATTAATTTTGTGTCCTAACGAGATTTTGTGGATGATCTCTTGGCTCTAGACTCAATTGTGCAAATTTGGTTTCTAATGCCTGAGACTAGGGAGAGGGTCTCCTTCTTCAATATCAACCATCTCTAAGAGAAAATGGATAGATAATGTAGGTTCCCCGTGAGAATGAAACAAGCCCTTTTAAGAGGAACTTGAGTAGCTTGGGAAGTTAGGTGCAGTGCGTCACTGGGTCCATGACGTCTTGTCTTCAATACCAGTGTTACCTTAGTAACCACCAGTAGCATATGTATTGAACCCGGTTTCTGCCCTAAGGTTGAATTAATGGAGGGCTATTTCTTTTCACCCTTTTCACATTCAATTCTTTTTCATTCTTCAACCCCTTCAGTGCTTACCGAGACTTCATTACTAGAACCTTTTTGGGTTTATTCCAGTACTAGCTCTGTCTCTGTCCGCACTCTTCCCATATTCTCATTTTTCTCCTTTTTATTTTCATCATACCTAAGGACTTCTACACTATCTAGTGGATTGTCCTTGGGTAGATCCCTCCGGCTCTGGCGGGATCGTAGGAACGAATACCTAACCTAACCATCCTTATAACTCCATGCATAAAGTAAAATGGTCGGTCTTTTGGTACAGTTCATTCTTCCTTGAAACCAATTTGAAAAATCATTGGGAAAAATCAATCAAGGTACTTGTGATATAAAATCAAAGCATTTTGTACCTTAATTCTTTTGATCATTTAGAAATGCTCCCCCTCAACATGTGCATATGATTTTGAAATTTTTTAGCACATGGAGGCAAGAGTTATTTGAAATAATTTCTTGATCACAATTTCCGTGGAAAAAGCCAGTTGATTTTCTTGGTAAATTCTCCCCCTCGATATGTGCATAGGATATTTGAAACGATTTTATCACATAGAGGAAAGAGTTCTTTTGAAGCACATCTACGATCACAAAAGCCATTAAGAAACCATTAGAAAATCAATCAAGGTACTTATGTTAAAACATAAAAGCATTTGTACCTTGATAGTTTATTTTCTTTTGAAATGCTCCCCATCAATATGTGTTTCGAGATTTGAAAGCGTTTAGCACATATGGGAGAGCAGTATGCACATTTGAATCAAAATGATCATCTTTAATCAAGTTTCATTATTAAATCACAAATTCTCCCCCGATCAAAAATATCAAACCCTTTGAGATTTTGGATCCCAAGTTATTTAATAAGGTTTAGAAAACATGGGAGAAAATGTGGCCTTGTTTAAATACTCTTCTGGTTTTTTGTTAAATGCTACTCCACAATCATGTGCATTATGTATTTCAAAATCGTTTGCCACATGAGGGAAGGAGTGTTTTGAAACAATTACCCTTTAAAACCGATATTTAAATCACGATCTCTCCCCCGATCAAAAATTTCAAACCAATTGAGATTTTGGATCCCGATTGATTTAAATCATTTAGAAAATTTTGGGGAAAGACGTGGCAACATTTAATTCTGAAAAATGATTTATAAGGATCAATTTAAGACATTAAAGATTGTTAGTGTCAGGTATGATAGTTGTTAATACAAATATCGTCATTGAACGTTATTTATATTTTTGATCTTTGCCTAAGTTTTGTTAACGACAAAAGTAAATTTAATTTATAAAAGCTTAAAGCTTGTCAAGTTTATTAGATATTAAAACAAGCTTTCTCAAACAATATATTCATCATTCAAGCATTTACATTTGTGATTAGTAACATCTTGATATGACTCTAATCATTATGTATGATAGTAGTTTTAGAATGTGTTAGGTTCTTAAAACCAAACACTACTTAAGCATTTGCATATTTCTAAAAATAGTAATGCAACATTTGACATCATATATTACATCATGGAAATCATTGGAAGATTTCATTAGATATTTTGTGAAGATTTGTACTCTTCATATCTTGCACAATCTCACCTAGATAGAGTTGACTTTGGCAAGATTTGATATCTTGGTTGTCAGACTGGCGGTACCAAAATGGTACACGGGCGGAACCCTTTTAAGGGGTCCGCCGTCCGTGGACGCTCCTGTCCATTTTGGCTATAAATAGGAATGCCAAGCCAAGTAGTTTTTCATCCCTTTCTAACATACTCTCATACATATCTTCTCTCTAACCTTTCTAACTCAGTTTCATATCATATTAGTGATCTCTTTTGTAGCAAAGAAGATCAAGTCATATTCAAGCTTCAACGAGAAGTTGGAAGTCTTGTTTGTTTAAGTGTTGTATGATCTAGTGTTGATCCATACTTCATTGTTGTATCAAACCATCATAATCTTGTGAGTGTGAGTGGTTAGTATTTTAGTCCTCAAAATACATTGTGTGTGGGAGTAGTTGTACCCTTGGAAAGAACTCGACATCTAGCTTAGTGTCGGAAATAGTGTAAGCGAAGTGTAAAGGTTTTCTCCGCCGGTGAAAGGAGCTTGTTGACTAGTGAAGTTAAACTCTCGAGTGTGAGACTCGGGGAGTGGAGTAGGGCAAGGAAAAAGAGTCCTTGTAGGCTGAACCACTATAAACAACTTGTTGTGGTTTGATCATCTCTTTCCTTATTTACTTATTTCACATTGCTTGCATATTTCATTAACATACTCAAGATCAATATCAATTGATCTTTCAATAAGTTTCAAAACAAAGTTTTTAATTGGTAAACTATTCAACCCCCCTTCTAGTTTTCTACAATTGGTACCAGAGCCTCGTTGCTCAAGAATTTCTAAAATAACTTGTATTTTATAAACTTGAAACGATCCATGGATTCTGAAAACTTTAAAGAAGGGCAATCTATGCAAAGACCACCACTCTTTGAAACCAATGGATTTATCTATTGGAAAAACCGTTTTGAAACATATGTAAAATCAAAAGATATAGATCTTTGGTTTATTATTGTTAAAGGAGATTTTAGTTCTACAACAAAGGATATTTCCGTTGATGAACAAAAGAAATTAGTTGCTAAAAATAATGAAGCTAAAATGATGCTTTATAATGCTTTACCTAGAAAAGAATATGAAAGAATTTTTATGTGTGAAACCGCCAAAGATATTTGGGAATCTTTAATTGTTACACATCAAGGTAATTCACAAGTCAAGGATAACAAAATTGATCTTCTTGTTCAACAATATGAACAATTTGTTATCCCTGAAGATGAAACCATTGATTGTGGCTTTGCTCGTTTTAACACTATCATTACATCACTTAAAGCACTTGATGAATCTTTTCGTAGTAAGAACTTTGTCAGGAAATTTCTTAGAGCACTCCATCCCAAATGGAGAGCTAAAGTGACCGCTATTGAAGAATCAAAAGATCTCTCAATAATGTCACTAGACGAGCTAATTGGCAACCTCAAAGTTCACGAAATGGTAATGGAGAAAGATTCGGAGATCATCAAAGGAAGAAAGGAGAAGATCAAATCCGTTGCTCTTAAAGCAAAGGCGGAATCAAGCGACGATGGTGAATCTTGTTCCGGTAGTGAAGATGAGGAGTATGCCATGGCCGTTAGAGATTTCAAGAAGTTCTTTAGAAGAAGAGGAAAGTTTGTAAGACAACCTCGAGAAGAAAAGAAGCCGTTCCGAAAAGATCGGGATGATAAGAAGAGTAAAGGTGAAAGAAAGTGTTTTAGATGTGGTGATGCAAGTCATCTCATAGGAAAATGTCCCAAGCCACCTAAAAGCAAAACTCAACGAGCTTTTGTAAGTGGTGCTTGGAGTGATAGTGAAGACGATGAAGAATCAAGCAAGGAAGAGATCGCTCTAATGGCACATGAGTCAAATGAGGTACTTTCCGACTCTTCTTATTCTTCTATAGATGATGACACCTTGCAAAAACAATATAATCAATTGTGTGAGCTAAGTCTAAAAATCATAACTAAAAATAAATTTCTAAAAACCAAAAAGGAGTTTTTGGAAAATGAGGTATATGAGTTAAAAGAAAAAGCAAAACGACTTGAAAAAGGAAAAGCAAATGACGATGATTGTAAATCATGTCAAGAGCTTAATCTTGAAATAGAAAAACTAAAGCTCACACAAGAAGTTCTAATAGAAAATAATTCTAAGTTTAAAAGGTTTAACAAAAACATCGCTCTTGCCGATGAAATAGTTAAAATCCATAAAACACCAGGAGACATGAATGGGCTAGGTTTTAATGAAGTATTAATTCCAAAGAGTCAAAACAAAACGGCCGAAAATGACGAACATTTTGTCAAAATTGCTGCAGTACAGCACGGACCAGACGGAACCAAAATAAGGGTTCCGTCCGTTGTGCAAAATGGTACCGCGAGTACTTCAGCAGAACAGAATGTTCGCAATACGGACCGTACTGAATTTGTTAAAGTAACAAAGAAAACCAATGATAATGTTAAACTAAAACCAGCCATTATATCAGGAGTAGGACTTGTTAAAAATGAATTTAGATCAAAAACTACTCAACAACGATATAAAACTTCTTTTGCCAAACGCCCCTTTCCTAAGAGCAACCACAACGTTCAACCTAACTACCAACACAACGGTTGGAATCAAAGCTTTCCTAGACCATATCAAACTCCAGATTACATGCCATGGAACTCTTACCCATCATTTCCATACATGAATCAAATAAATGGTATGTTTAACCCAAACGGACCCATGAGATATTGGGGACCAAATGTTTGAGTTATTTGCTTCTTAGGTATGCTTGAAAGTTGGATTGGAACCTGATGAATGGATAAAAGATAGTGGATGCTCACGACACATGACGGGCAACAAAAGTCTCTTCTCATCATACCAAGAGTATGACGGAGGTAATGTCACTTTCGGTAGCAATCTCAAAAGCAAAATCATTGGCAAATGTACGATTGCTCATAACTCTCTATTGAAAATGTTGCTCATGTGGATAGGTTAGGATTTAATCTACTTAGTATTAGCCAACTATGTGATAAAAAGTATAAAGTACTATTTGATGAAAATGGTAGTAAAATACTAAAAGATGGTATCACCATAGCTAAAGGAGTTTGGAAAAATAACATATACGTCATGAAAATAGATAAAACATATAATGACAAACTTTGCTTAACAACATTAGACGATAGCTCATCTCTTTGGCATAGACGCTTAGGTCACGCTAATATGAGACTTATACAAAACCTATCTTCAAAAGAGTTGGTTAGGAATTTACCAAAACTAAAATATGATCAACACTTTTGCGACGCTTGCAAAATTGGTAAACAAACACATAGTAGTCACAAATCTAAAAATATGGTGTCCACATCTAAGTGTCTAGAATTATTACATATGGAATTGTTTGGACCATCCGCTATAAGAAGCTATGGAGGCAACTTATACACTTTGGTCATAGTAGATGATTACTCAAGGTTTACTTGGACGTTATTTTTGAAAACCAAAAATGAAGCTTTTGATAAATTTGAAATACTTAGCAAGAAAATTCAAAATCTTCTAGGTGTCAAAATTGTGTCGATCCGAACGGATCATGGTCGTGAATTTGACAACGAAACTCAATTTGGAAACTTTTGTGATACAAATGGTATAACACATAACTTTTCCGCTCCACGAACACCTCAATCAAATGGAGTAGTAGAACGTAAAAATAGAACAACTCAATAAATGAGTAGAACAATGCTTAATGAACAAAACATTCCTCAAAAGTTTTGGTGTAACGCCGTTGATACTTCTACATATATTTTAAATAGAGTCTTAATACGTCCTTTCCTAAACAAAACACCATATGAACTTTATAAAGGTAAAAAGCCAACATTAGGATATTTTAGAGTCTTTGGTTGTAAATGCTTTATTCTTAATACTAAGGATTATCTCACCAAGTTTGACCCAAAGTCTTATGAAGGTGTATTTCTTGGTTACTCTCAAACTAGTAAAGCTTACATTGTCCTAAATAAAGAAACAATGATAGTCGAGGAATCGTTGAACATAGCATTTGACGAAAGTACACCTCCCTCTAAGACATCACCTTTGGTAGATGATGACTTAGTTGAAAGTCAAATAATAGAAAGTCAAATTAATAATAACAAGGAAGATGAACCATCAAATAAAGAAATTGTCAACATCAAAGAATCTAAAAGTCATCCATTAGAAAAGGTCATAGGACAACTTAATCAAAGAACCTTAAGGTCACAAGCTCAAAATCAAAGTAATCATTTTTGTTTTGTATCCACCATTGAACCAAAAACCATAAATGAAGCAATAAAAGATGAATCATGGGTAATTGCCATGCAAGAAGAATTAAACCAATTCGTTAGAAATGATGTTTGGAAACTAGTTCCAAAACCCAAAGATCAAACTATAATTGGAACAAAATGGGTCTTTCGAAACAAAATGGACGAAAATGGTGTAGTATCTAGAAACAAAGCTAGGCTTGTTGCACAAGGTTATAATCAACAAGAAGGAATTGACTATGATGAAACTTATGCACCGGTAGCTAGACTTGAATCTATTAGAATATTACTTGCTTATGCATGTGCTTATGACTTTAAATTATTTCAAATGGATGTTAAAAGTGCTTTCCTTAATGGGTTTATTAACGAAGAAGTGTATGTTGCTCAACCTCCCGGTTTTACCGACTTTGAGAAACCACATCATGTCTTCAAACTCAAGAAAGCATTATACGGCCTTAAACAAACACCTAAAGCTTGGTACGACCGTCTTAAGACTTTTCTTATTGATAACAAATATACTATGGGATTAGTAGATAATACTCTTTTTACTAAGAAAAAGGAATCGCAAATTATTATTGTTCAAATATACGTTGATGACATTATATTCGGATCAACTTGTCAAGAACTATGTGATGATTTCTCTAAAATCATGCATGACGAGTTTGAAATGAGTATGATGGGTGAGTTAAACTTCTTTCTAGGACTTCAAATTAAACAACTAGAAGATGGTATTTTCTTTAACCAATCTAAATATATAAAAGACATGCTTAAGAAATTTGGTCTTGAAGATTCCAAACCAACTAAAACACCCATGTCCTCGGACACTAAACTCACCAAGGACGAAGAAGGTGAATCCGTAGATAACACTAAATACAGAGGAATGATTGGTAGCCTACTCTATCTTACGGCTAGTAGACCCGACATTATGTTTAGTGTTTGTCTATGTGCTCGCTTTCAAGAAAACCCAAAGGCATCACACTTAGAAGCATTAAAAAGGATTTTTAGATATATTAAGGGAACAACGTGTTTAGGATTATGGTATCCCAAAGTAACGGGTATAGAAACCATAGTGTATGCCGACTCGGATCATGCCGGTGATTATGTCGATAGAAAAAGTACAAGTGGTATTTGCACTTTTGTCGGACATTGTCTCACCTCATGGTTTGCAAAGAAGCAAACGGCTTTAGCCATCTCTACTACTGAAGCCGAATACGTCTCAGCCGGAAAAGCATGTCAACAAGCTCTTTGGATGAAGCAAGCTCTCGTAGACTACGGAATTCATCTCAACGACATTGTGATACTTTGCGACAACAAAGGATCCATCTATCTCAGCAAGAATCCCGTTCAACATGCTCGTACAAAGCACATTGAAATCCGTCATCACTTTCTTCGCGACAATGTTCAAAAATGAAACATTTCAATCGAGAAAGTATCCTCCGAAGACAACATTGCCGACATCTTTACTAAACCTCTTAAACGAGAACCTTTTAATCTTCTTAGACTTGGTTTAGGGTTAATGGAACCAAACATGTAGGATAAACATAGCCTAAAACATTAGAATAGTCAAACCAAAACAATTTTGCCTTGTATCTGCTACTGTAGCCACGGCACCAAACGACAACACGAACGGAACCAAATATTTGGTGCCGTCTGGTCCGTGGTGTCTACAAAAGCAAAACTGCTATATACATAACATCCTCTTCCTCACAACCCACTTTACCAAAACGTGTAAAACTTAAACCAAGCTCATTATTGACACCTTCCCACTCACTAATCACTGAAGATAACATCATTGTAAGTATCCTAACTTCATTTTATCTCTTAATTCTGAGTCTAGGATTCTTATTTATACACAAAACTATCACAAATCATTACATGGGGTTTTATGTATGCTTTTATACCAAATATGAATTCAATTGGCAAATTGCATAACTAGTCATTCAAATTAGGTACTACATTATCATATTGCATAAACAAATCATGTTTCCCACTAATTGATAGATAATGAATATAAGGCCTTATTCAAACAACCAAACACCCCATGTCAAAAGTTTTGAAAAGCTTCTCACTTGTAGGAAAACATTTTTCATTGCTAATACAAATAGAAACATTAAAATTTTCATCACTTGCATGCTCTTGAATACTAAAGGTATTGCATAACTAATATGCACTCCCGGGTATATTCAAATGTAGCCACATTGAATTAGGAGCATTTGGGTTATCTCATGGTATTTGCCAAACACCCCACTAAAACCATTTTGTGCATAAAATGAGTCGAGATAACCGCAACTCCAAATTGTTTTCATATAGGCACACACTAGAATCAAAAATGTTAAAATTTATTTTCATTTTTAACATATTAATTCTTGTCCTTAGGAATAACCATGGTAGCCGCAAGATTCTATGATCACAAAGACACCCTTAACTACATTCCCAAACACCACAAAACCAAAGGACTTACCAAGGAACAAGTAGAAATATTTAAGAGTCTAGAATCAAGGTATTTCCATGAGGGTAGAACCATTCACTCATCCTTCCTTGAAAATACCAATCTTCGTGAAGAACTAGCCGCCATTCAATTCGATTGTCTTCTTGACATCGATGAACCAATTTGTCCTAGGTTTGTGTTAGAATTCTATGCTAGTGTGACCGGCTTTAGTGATGAAGACGATGATGAATTTTGTCTTAGGTTTAGAATCAACCAAAACGACTACACCATCACCTTAAGCAACTTTTCTCAAGTGTTAGGAATTCCCAACAGAGGAACTTGTGTCTACACGGATAAGTGGTCACTCATGGCTCTTGATACAATCAATGACCGCTCTCTTCCCTACATAACCCGTTTGGCCGATAAGGATGTCATCCGTGAACACCTTTTTAACCCAAAAGTGATACAACCCGAGTTACCCGAAAGGGAAAAGAGGTAAACCGAGATCTATATGGAATGGAGCTAAATGAACTTAAGCCCGAATTTAAGAAATGGGAGGAACTACTTAGAGCCAACGTCATTAGCACCATAGGAAATAGGGATCACTTAAACGCCTGCCTATGTCACATGCTCTACAACTTATCCACCCGACAACTATTCAACTTAGCCTACTACATAGCTAGAAGAATGATTGATATTCCAACTCAAGGATCGGTTGCTCTTCCATACGGGATGCTTCTCACCCGTCTCTATAGAAACTTCGCACCAATTCCACCAACCCCAAAAGGGATGCACCTCCACTATGAACTCATCCCTCACATCTTTGTACCTTTGAGTGATGCTCGAGTTGCTAAGACAAAAGGCAAAAGAGCAAAACCTCCAACTCCATCATCTTCATCATCAAATAGCTCCGAGGATGGTCTTCCAAGCTCTCATCTTCCACCCCATGAGTATTACGCATCTCTTCCCGAGATTGAGAATGAATCAGCAGAATTCAAGCAAACTAAGGGAATGTTCAAGTGCCTTGGTAGGATGATGAACAAGATTTACAAGAAATTGGACAAATAAGGGTACTTTAAGGAGTGTTTGGAACAATGCATTATCGTTAATGTTTGATACTATTTAGTTGTGTTTATTATGTAGGATGATAATATAACTTGAAACAATGGTGTATGCTAACAATCTCATGCAGGGGGATAGCACAAGTATGCTATCAAATTTTACCCATTTTCACTATATTGTGAAAATCAATAAGCCTTGCTCAAAATCTATGCTCCACTATGTTTACATATGTGTTATTTACTTTTCCTAACTAGAAATGTTTAGTATAACAGCTTTTGAGAAAAATTTCAGGTTTCGGAAATTTCCCCGACACCTAAAAACGAACTCTGTCCAAATATCTGCACTCCACGGATCAGACGGCACCATAATTTTGGTACCGTCCTTTATATATTTTGGTACCGCCGTATCTGTACAAGCGGACCAGACGGCACCTTTTTTTGGGTACCGTCCGTGTATGATTTTGGTGCCGTGGATCCTCCAGGTAATTTTCTGAATTTCGACTCTTTCGTGATTCCAAATTATCTTCCATCACTTATAAATCAATCTTAACTAGTTTATACTGTTATTAGAACTAGTATTATTTACTAAGGTATATAAGAAATCCATTTCCCACCAAAATTCAAAAATTTGAAAAATCCACCCAAGGAGCCCTTTGGAATAAAGGAAGGAACCAAATTTTTTGTACCTTCAAATCCGTGGGTAATCTGAATGTTAGGAAATTCCACTCACTAGAACACATTTAGTGCAAATCTTTTCTTCTTCACTCCATCTTTCTTGTATGGATTGACTTGGGTGATATGACTAGCATTCAACCCACTCTCAAATCATTAGGAACCTCATCTATTCAATGGTTCAACATCAAATCAAACACATTTCTCAACAATTTTTAACCTCTATAAATTGAAAGGCTTTACCATGATCATCCTCACACCTTCCTCATTCTCACTACTATATAGCAAATCAAAACTCAAGTTAAAAATGACTAAATCATCACCAAAACCTTGCAAGAAAACCGCTAGAATTAGCGTAAGGCCTTGTTGTTTTGTTCATCTTAGCTCATCATCCGAAGCTTCACCACTCACAATCTCATCTCCCATTAGAGATGATACAAATCTTACCTTAGCTACACCCACTTCATCACACATTGTGATCACCACTCCACCACCAACAAAAACACCTACTTCACCTCCACCGGCACCCATCCAAACATCCAAAACCCCCTTACCACCTTCACCAAGGTCTCCCACTCTCACTCCCATGGAGTTATTTTCAACTCCACCAACATCACCAAATCCTTTCCTAGAGGACTTGGAAGACTTGCCTCCTAGGCCAAGTCATCCACCACCATTGCCATCCTTTGGCATAATTGAGCGAATTGCTCATGAGTCACCTCGGTCATCCATTGACCCAAACGCCCCATTAGGGCCAAGACCTCTCCTTTTCCACCCCATTCACAAGGACATTCATGGTCCTTTATACGGGGATCATCCACTTCCATTATCAATGTCCCCTCATATTGAAGACATTCCGGAGTGCATGTGGGATGACAATCCCACTAGAGAGGAGATTCAAGCCGAACTCCACAACCTCCACCAATTCAAAGGCATGGTGGATTCTCACTTAAGTGAGACAATGCAAATGCAAAATGCCTTGCTTGCATCCATCATGACCACTCCAAACATTCCCAACACCACCAACACATCCACCATTCCACCACCACAACCTCCCCAAACTTTCTACCCTCCAAGGCATGGTTGCTCAACTTGTGAGCAAACGGGCCAAACCGTGGAAAGGACCCGGGTTATGGTCCATGACTTCCAAGAAGAAATGAGGTTCATCCTCAATCACATCCTTGAGCGTCTCAACGCTCTTTCCCATCCACCATCACTTTAGGATGGTTTTAGAATAGTATTTCTTTTGTTTACTTTCTTAGGATAATTTTTATTTCTTGTACTAAAAACACATCATTGTGTTCTCTTTTCATGATCTTTACTCATGAAAAATTTTAACTAATGAATGTTGTTTATTATATTGTTGGTGTCATTACATAGTGTTTGGAAATGCTTGTGAATGATCATTATTACTAACATTTTTTTTGCCTTATTTTCACAATCCATGTATCTTCCCATTAAAGCACCCAATTTAGGGGGAGCTTTGAACAAGGGGGAGATAGTAGCTCGGGCTCATTACATTTCGCATAGCCTCTTCTTTTTGTTGAGACAAAAAGGGGGAGAAAATATAGAACTTTGAAATTATTTATATTTGACTTTTCTGAAAAAGTCAAACTGCATACATTTGACTTTCTAAAAGTCAAACAGGAACCCTCATTGATAATACTTGACTTTTCTTAAAAAAGTCAAACTGCATACTTTGACTTTCTGAAAAAGTCAACATCATGCATCAACTAGTGAATTCTTTGACTTTCATAAAAAGTCAAAATTCATACACTTGCATTATCATTTCCTTTTCAAGTTCTAAAACTAATATTTTTATAACTCTTGTACAAACTTTGTTTCTTTTATAAAAATAAAATTTATATTTTGTCCTCAACAAAAAGGGGGAGATTGTTAATACAAATATCGTCATTAAACGTTATTTATATTTTTGATCTTTGCCTAAGTTTTGTTAACGACAAAAGTAAATTTAATTTATAAAAGCTTAAAGCTTGTCAAGTTTATTAGATATTAAAACAAGCTTTCTCAAACAATATATTCATCATTCAAGCATTTACATTTGTGATTAGTAACATCTTGATATGACTCTAATCATTATGTATGATAGTAGTTTTAGAATGTGTTAGGTTCTTAAAACCAAACACTACTTAAGCATTTGCATATTTCTAAAAATAGTAATGCAACATTTGACATCATATATTACATCATGGAAATCATTGGAAGATTTCATTAGATATTTTGTGAAGATTTGTACTCTTCATATCTTGCACAATCTCACCTAGATAGAGTTGACTTTGGCAAGATTTGATATCTTGGCTGTCAGACTGGTGGTACCAAAATGGTACATGGGCGGAACCCTTTTAAGGGGTCCGCCGTCCGTGGACGCTCCTGTCCATTTTGGCTATAAATAGCAATGCCAAGCCAAGTAGTTTTTCATCCCTTTCTAACATACTCTCATACATATCTTCTCTCTAACCTTTCTAACTCAGTTTCATATCATATTAGTGATCTCTTTTGTAGCAAAGAAGATCAAGTCATATTCAAGCTTCAACGAGAAGTTGGAAGTCTTGTTTAAGTGTTGTATGATCTAGTGTTGATCCATACTTCATTGTTGTATCAAACCATCATAATCTTGTGAGTGTGAGTGGTTAGTATTTTAGTCCTCAAAATACATTGTGTGTGGGAGTAGTTGTACCCTTGGAAAGAACTCGACATCTAGCTTAGTGTCGGAAATAGTGTAAGCGAAGTGTAAAGGTTTTCTCCGCCGGTGAAAGGAGCTTGTTGACTAGTGAAGTTAAACTCTCGAGTGTGAGACTCGGGGAGTGGAGTAGGGCAAGGAAAAAGAGTCCTTGTAGGCCGAACCACTATAAACAACTTGTTGTGGTTTGATCATCTCTTTCCTTATTTACTTATTTCACATTGCTTGCATATTTCATTAACATACTCAAGATCAATATCAATTGATCTTTCAATAAGTTTCAAAACAAACTTTTTAATTGGTAAACTATTCAACCCCCTTCTAGTTTTCTACAATAGTTTTTAAGAGATCTTTAAGTAAAATAAAACAATTTCACAATCAAACAAGAACAGAAAAAATTTCATTTTGTAAGATCTTTAAGTTTTAAAGAAAATCATACAATGACATAACATTAAATCTTTAGATCACCACTTATTATAGTACAACCGGACTTTTATGAAGAAATATCGTTTGAAAATATTTTATTTTAAATCACTATCCCCCTCAATCGATGACCGTAGTCGTTGATTGAGTGACTTAGGTTTTGATAAAAATGAAGTCCGGTGATTTTCAAAAATTTAGACCAATTTATTTTCAAAACAATATTTTTCCATTTTCAAAACGACATTTGAGAAAATTGTTTAAAAATTGTATTATTCACTACTTTTCCTGCACAAGATACATTAGGTGGTGTAGAAGCTGCTTATGTTGATGTTTTAGGGCTGGAAGAAAACCGTCTGCTGATGCAGTGAGACTTCTGACATTGCATTTATCATGCCAACTCTTCATAAAGGTCCAATTAAGCTCCGTTTCTTCATTTGTCAACCCAAGATATAGTTACCCTTTCCTTACGGCATCCAATCATCTTCATTAGTGGGATCCGGATCGGGAACATTCTTATA
Organism: Chrysanthemum seticuspe; assembly: GCA_019973895.1. Taxonomy (NCBI): domain Eukaryota; kingdom Viridiplantae; phylum Streptophyta; class Magnoliopsida; order Asterales; family Asteraceae; genus Chrysanthemum; species Chrysanthemum seticuspe. The sequence goes on from BPTQ01000004.1 coordinate 302,009,769, forward strand.
ATCCATGATATATGCATATGTTAGTTGACACACAAACAAATATATGGTGGTCGACATCACCCAAACAACAATCGACTAATTAAAAGTCAATTCAACATATCAATCAGATCATGTAAAGCATGGGATTTATGAGCTTATCAAACTCTAATCATCTAATCCTAACAATCATATCCTAGGCACCTAGTCCTTCAATGTAGGTTAACATCATTTTTTAGTTAAGCATTTAGGATAATTAGATAAGTTCGTTAGATGATATAGATTTGAAAACATTCTCCCCCTCTATCAATGACTTATTTTCTGAAAAGTTTAAATGCGCTGAAGTCATTGATTGAGTTTTCAATTTTTACGAAAACTTGATTCTGATTGATTTTCAAGCAACTCATTTACCACCATTTTGTTAAAACAAATATTTTTCTGAATAATTTTTGAAGGATAAGTGCACGAAATTTTTTAAAATTGGTTTAGCGCAGCACTTTCCATCCTTGAAGAGCGGGTTGCTATCTGAAATAATAGCAAACCATTGTTTAAGCACGGGTTACAGTCTAAAGTAACTGCAAGCCATCATTTGAAGCCCGGGTTACAGTCTGAAATAACTGTAAGCCATATGATTTGTGACATGTTTTGAAAAGAAATATTTACACCTTCTGCTCGAACTTCATCTATGGTCCCGTGCCATTGTTGAATGACATTTCTAAGACCGCAGATGTTATCGATACCAGAAGACATGTCTTGAGAAAACATAGTTTTGTTGTCTTTTTCAAATATTATGATTTTTATGGGTTTTTGTTGATTTTATATTTTTCTATTTTCTTTTTGTTGGTTTTATATTTTTGTATTTTCTTTTTGAAAAATATATACAGATAGTGTAGATGATATAGTATAAGAAGGATGATGATACGAGTACCGATATAAGGATATCGAGCAGCCCCATTGTAGAATATAGAAGTCATCTTCTCTTAAACATTCACCACCAAAGCTTCCGAGGCTCCAGAATATAAGATAGAACATGAGCCTTTGAGAAAGAGAGACTTTGGCAGCTTCCCCCCAAACCGAAAATCCATTAGATGAGCAGATTCAAAGCTCTATTTCAAGCTTGCCTTAGCCAGGTGTACATAGAAGCACACCATTATCATAAATCCCGCTGCTCTTTTTAAGAACGATAATCGAGATTCTCCGTTCGGGGTTATATCATCAAAATAGATCAGCAACGTATCATCCCACTCTTTAAATTTCTTCTCATATTTCATTACCACTGAAGTCTGAAGCGATCCATTCCAAAAGGTGTCAAGAGAACACTTCCCCCAAGTAGATGAATTGATGCAGTCAGTCTCTTAGACTAGAGCTCACGAACCCGAATACACATATACCCGAAAATAGAGAAACTTATAACATCGAAGTAGCAGATTAAGTCCGATAGCCAAAGAATAACCTCGATGTATACTTTTCTCTCCCCTGATGATAGTGTATGAAGCTCAAGAGCCCGAAGTACCCGAATGCCCAAAGAGAGAATAACCGATAACATTGAAGTAGCAAGCCGAATCACTCATTATCTCTGCGGATGACTATCTTTGCGGATGTCAGCTCCGGAATAAGTGATTATATCTCCGAATCACTGATTAAGCCCTCAAGTGAAACATCTGAGCGCCCCAATGTACACAATTCTCTCTCCCCTGATGATTGCGATAACATCGAAGTCATCACACAAATGTGTACCTCTTTTATCTTCAGAAACTGTCTCTTCCATCTCTTCCCCACATAGTTGGAATTAGAACACTAAACGCCATGAGTCAAACCTTGAGTTTCTCTGCGGTAATGACATTAGTCTTCCTGGGATATCTTCAATCACTTAGAAGTATTAAGTTCATCAATGTTTACTCGCGTTTAGATGTGTGTCTCCTTCCCCCTTGTTGGTTTTGACACTTCAGAATCAGCAACATATTATAAGCCCAGATACTTGAAATCTTTTTGAGAAGAACACTTTTAATCTATGTGAGAATCAACTTGCTGAAGAATGTGAGCAAGTCTAATTGGGGATTAACTTTGGCTTTTCACTCTCCCCCAATTAGTGCTCTCCCCTAAACCGACAATCTTTATGATGAATGCTTGAATTAAGAAGAAGTCTTTAGATCGTTAAATGCAACTCGTCTTTAGTCTTCTAACATGTAGCAGGAAATGTAGAACAGACTGTAGACTCGACCTTCTTCAAGATTGTCCAATTAGGGAATAGAAAGTCAACATCTTCAACTCACCAAATGCATTCCCGTTAACTTACAAATAGCAAATCTCCTTAACTAAGATCCCTCCCAATCAAACAAGAACAGAAGGATGTTCATCAAAGAAATCAGCCCAGCAACTAGAAGCACTTTATCATTAATCATCAGTCCGTGAGAAGATGTCAACCAGCGGCTCTTAAAAGAAACTCCATGTAGAGGTGAAGAAGAAGCTCGGTTCTTACATGAGTTAGGAGCCGTTTGACCATATATTCTCAGATAAAACTCAACATGTAGCAGATTCACACTTCTTCTCCCCCTCAAGAATTGCATACGGAGTTGCCATTCTTGATTAAACAAGTGATTATCATCTAAATGTATTCTATTCACACTTGTCCCCCGCAAAATTAGCACATGATGTCACCATCGTCATTATAGTTGAGCAAGTGGAATAAGAAGACAATCAACAGTAGTTCGGTTCACTTTATGACTGAAAGCGCATGGAAAAAGTATGAAGCATTTTGATGAGAATGGTCATAATTGAGAAGATTTCTCTTCTTCAGAAGATAAAGCGCACTGAAACGTACACATTTCTTTTCTTTAGAGTACGAGGCTTGAACTGTTGTGTTCAAACATCATAATCTGTCTCTTTTCTACCTCTCTTGGCAAACTTGTAACCAACCCCATTATCATTCAGTAGACTCTTTGTAGTGACAGCTGATGGAGAAAACCCAGTATAATGAATTTGACCCTGAAGTAAACTAACCCGAACTCGTGACTTAAACTTGCACATATGTAACAAAGAGCGGTGCCGATTTCCATTAGCATCTCTAAGTACTCTCTAAGTACTCTATACTCTTCAACCAACCAACCATTAAGTATAAGACGTACATCACCTCTTGAAAATCCACAATTGAATGTGACACTGAGCACTACAACGTAACTCCTTAAAGTGATAGTTATCTTGTGGTGATAAGAGCCTAATTCCCCCAAGTGGTAAAAGAAAAGGAAAAAGTCACCCAACAATAACTATATTTCCAAGTCTTCGTTTTGATAATAAGCTCGAACAAGGATCTTGAAGAATCTTCATCCATCCATCCCCGATACCTTCAGATACTAAGCACACTCGCCCGTGATAATTCATTTCAACCTCAAATAAATAATAGTGAATTAACTCCGTTGTCACATCTTCTTGTTAAAAGCGCAAATCTAGCCTCCTTTGACGTTTTAAGTGAACTATGATAATGGTTTTCATCCCGACCATGGTTAAAAGCACATAACCCCGTAAAACCATGTAATAACCAAACTGCCATGACGAATATCCAAACACACATCCAATACATGAAGTACACCCTTTTATCCCTTCTTCGAAGAAGAAACTGTAGCACCAGCATCAGTTAAGATCCCGAAGTACACTTTCCTTTCTCCATAATGGTTTCATCATTACGGGATTTTACAATTCTATGGTTTAAACCGAGAAATAGTTTCTTTCGCGGGATTTTACAAAACCAAGAATAAACCATAAGACAGATCCGGAAATGCACTTTACTATTACCAGGATGTTTCCATTGTCACGGGATTTTACAAGTCTATGATTTAAACCAAGAAATAGATTCTTTCGAGGGATTTTACAAAATCAAGACAAAACCGTACACAATGTCAGCTTGAATGTGTTATGACAAATTTGGTTTAGGTGAATATCTGTTTTAGGGAAACATGCAGCGTTTCATCAGCGGTTCATTCACAATCATCAACAATTCTTTACCCAAATGTAGACAGCTTCACAAACCATACTAAGTCAAGTAGTATAAACTACTTCCCCCTGGAGGTTGTCCGTAAACCAAAGTACACGTTTCTCCCCCATGATGGTTTCGAACTTTCGGAAGCATCATAACGTGTACAACCATTTGCACGAAAAGAAAAGTTCTTGTCATAAGCAAACATCTTGAAAGATCATGACCGTTGAAGATACTTGAAAGATTTTGCTTAGACAGTGAAGTATCATTGACATTCAGTGGCGTCGAATATATCATTGGGAATTGCTGATCACATCACAACCATTAAAACACTTTGGTAAATACACCATCCACATATTTTGATGGCTATAGCAACGACCACATGGAGAAAACAGACAACTCCGTAGTCAATATTGTTCAATCATCATTACAAGCCGTGACGTAATATCCTCCGTGATCATTACAAGCCGTGAATAATTTTGTCAATTATTAATTCAAGCCATGAATAAGTATCCTCCGTGAAAAATTTATACGACCAAAATGCCAATATTCATTGCCAATATATAAAATATTGTACCAAAAATTTTGTAAAAAAATCGGTTAACAATATTTTGAAGATATAGCGTTTGAAATCATCTGCACAACGAAATAAAACATAACACAAGCCCAGTCCATGATTTAACCTCAAAGCCCACATCAGTGATATCAATCCATCAGCCTATATCGGATTTGAAGGCCCAAGGCTAGTTGAGAAGCCCACGTCCAAATAAGTAAAACCTGATCCACATAACTTTCACATAACCGAATATTAGACCTAAGAACACCTAAACATACGGTATTAGTTTAACCCTAATTCACACATACATTGTGAAAACCGCCCCCATCATATCTTCTATCTCTCATCAAGAACTCATATCCAATCTCATCTTAACATAAAAAATAAGCAGTCATCGTCTAATCTCATTCATCATAACATCCCATTAAAGCACATGAACAAAACACACATAACCATCTTTCTCTCCTTATCATTAGAACGGCTGAAGAACAAGAACAATAAAGTATGCGCTTCAAGATCTTTAAAGGGGTCTCGGGTAGGTCCTATGATTATGTTGTTTGTTATTCCTTTTTGAACGAATAGAGGATAAAGAAATAACAAACATGTTATTTTCTTTATCTTATGCATTCGAAAATTAACCAAGAAGTTTGGACTTCTAATAATGATCTATGATGGAAATGATTCAATTGAAAAAAAAATCTTTAAAAGATTTAAAAAAAAGGAATCAATATGAGATCTCTTTATGTTTTACGTTTCGAGTCTAAGATGTCGTTGTTGTGATAGATGGATGATGGAATTGAGGATACGTATTTGGATCTGATTGAACTTTTGCATCATGTTTCAGTTTTCCTTTCCAGTGTAATATGTTGGACTAATGATGTTTGTAGAACCTGAGGTCAATGAGTCCTTTTGGTATTTGGTCATAGTGGTCGTTGGTCTAGTTTTAGATTATGCATAAGTGCTTTCTTCTTCTTCATCTCATTCAAGTCGCTATTTGTCACAAGTGCATCTTGACACAAGTCACTACGACAGTTGACTCAATAGTCAACTCGCATAGAATAATAAAGGACAAGTCGCTAGGAATAAATGTGATACAACTCGCTAAAAGAAAAACACCAGCAACAGACATGACTTTTTGCTCCAGCGAGATTCCGGCTACTTTTTACGTTCATCTTCATATAAACCCATAAAAGATGCATATACAGTCTTCCATTTTGCCTAATTTTGACCCTGTTTGACCACTCTAAACGGACCATATGACCACCAAAGATCATAGATATTGGTAACAAAAATAGTCTCAATGGTACTGTTTTGGACATATGACACAAAACAGATGTATACATAAAGTTACATGACATTTTTTTGACCAAAAAGATTGTTAAAAAAAACTGTTTAACCATACGAATAGGGAACAATAATATTCCGACCATAAAAATACAAAAACAGTTTTAACAAGGTACAATAGACCACAATAAATCAACACAACACAATAACCATGGCTCTGATACCATTTGTAGGATCGTAAATATTGTGTTGTTTGATGATTCCGGTGGTCTTGGATGATGGAAATACATGTTAGCCATTTAGAGAGAGAAAGAGATGAGAGGGTGTTCTTGTTAGAGACTTGTAATACAAAAATGAAAGGTTAGATTATGAAGAAGCACCACCCCTTCCAAGGATGGAAGGGGTATTTATAGTTACAAGTAAACGATCTCCTGACGGCCTGTGGATCAGGTATACAGTGGGTAAAGACCTGTCCTTCCTCCACGGTGTTACACTACGCTAAATTAAACTAATAACTAACTAATAAACTGATAACTAACGATATGTCTATGAGCTAACTTGTGCTAGTCTATAGTTGGGGTGACCGACACTTCACATGGAATTTCGAATTCCTAACATGAAGAATCATGACTATAGGATCGCTTCTTGTGATATTATTGTCGATGTACGCTTGAAAAGCATCAGCATCATCTTCCCATAAAACACATTGTATCTTCTTACCACTGTTGTAAATAAAGGGTAAGCTTAGAAAAGGAAATAATTATAGTACATAAGTGTTGATTACGAACCTTGTATTTTGTAGCTCATATTCAATTAGGCTTGTCGGTTTATGGTTGACCCTGACTTGTTTGAGTTTCTTGTTTGAGACTATCTGCCCAACCACATATGCATATTCAATTCCATGCTAGCTTTTGTCGTATTATGAATACTAAATTAACGATCTATTATAAACTACCGAAAGCTTTATCCTTGCAGATTTGTTTCTTGATGATTGACTCGAACGAAACAAACTCGAAACCGTCTTGGTCGGTTTCGAAGTCATCTGTCACTGTGGCACAAGTATCTTTCTTGAAGTATATTTTCTCGATAGAACTTGGCGAAAATCTCCACCGAATAAAATTGTTTTCCCTCCGAAAGGTTTTTCTAAAGTGGTGTTCATAACATCTCGTAACGTTCTATCTAGAGTCTCATATGCATGTTTATGGGTCATCGGAGCTTCATCCCAGATTATTAACTTTGTTCGTCTCAGCAAATCTGCTAGATGGCTGTCAGGCGAGATATTGCAGAAGGATTGTTCAGTAAGATTGATTGGTATTCTAAATCTTGAATGTGCCGTTCTTCCTCTCGGAAGTATGAGGGCTGCAATTCCGCTGGATGCCACGTTCAGTACTATTTCTCCTTTGGATCTAATTGCCGAAGACAATGTTTTCCACACAAAAGTTTTACTTGTTCCTCCGTAACCGTATAGGAAAAAAATGCCGCCTTGGCCCGAGTTATTGCTCCCATGATAGTGTTATAGGCACCTCTTTGTTCATCAGTCATCTTTGAGTACAAAGATGCGCGCTCTTGTTCCATTTCTTTTTTCTTGAAACTAAGTTCTTCCTGTATCAATGGGTTTGACCAATCTTGTTTGTTGCGGTAATCCGGTATTGGCATGTGTGGAATGTCTTTTAGGTTCTTTCCTCTTGACCTCAAGAGCTGGTCTATTTTGACCAAAGCTATGTTCAATATTTCATCGCGATCAAGGACGAGACCTATTTGTTAAAAGTTGGTTAGTATTTATGTTTACCAAATAGAAAATTTTAAATATGAATATACTTACTTGGCATGTTTAGCTCTCTTCTTCGCATGCTTTCTATATCTTCTGATAGTATGTCACATGTTTGTTCCCAAACATGGGCTGGATCTGATAAACCATTCTCTGTAATAAGCATAACAAACAGGTTTCTGCAATAATCTCCAGCTGCATATTTGTGCGTCTCTTTTATTGATTCAATGTACTCTCGGTCGTCGTCGAGTAAGCCTATAGCGTAACATGTTTCTTTGAATGTGGCGTATTCCTTTTTGTTATGTGTTTTGATGTCTTCGTAGCTTTTTGGTCCTTTTTTTTGTTTAGCAATATTCGAAGGAAGAATGCTTCGTCGATTGCTCGAGGGACATAGTTTATGCGTCCGACAGCAGAACCTTTTTTTCTTCTTGTCCATTTCTTTTTTGTTTATTCCAAACAAATTTTTTCGGGAACTCTACGTATGTTAACTTTTGCCCCAGTTTGTTTGTTTTATTCAACTCCATCCATTGCAAGAATTGAGAATGTTTAACTGTTGGTTTTAACAGAATGTCTTCTACATTGTCGTCATCTTCAAACACAATTGGTTGTTTTTCTTTTATCAGCCTTGTACTGCTTATTTTGTCGGGTCACTACAGGCTAGCTAACTTTGTTTATGGAGCGAAACATTGTGAGAGGCGTCCCTCTTTTGCCTGAGGTATGCTTCTCAATGTGGCTCCCTTTACCAGTTTGTTAGTGACAACAATAGCATAACTAAATCCTAACAACATGTAATGCAATTGAAAGAAGAAAATTATGTAACTATAGTTCGACCAACCTTATCTAGATCATTTTATAGTCCTTGCTTGTTAACAGTTGTATTCGAGTAATGTATATCTTGAAAGTACGTTTATTTTGTCTTCTATCAAATATGGTTCGTAATAATTTTATACGGGTGCTCTTCATGCATGATGGATTGTTAGTACACTTGTTGCTGGTGCTACTGTTGGTTCATATATGGGGTCTTTGGCTTACCAATTCGGAAGAACAAAAACATTTCTACTCAATGCAATTCCTCTTACAATTGGAGCATTTATTTGGTTTGATAATCTTTCCATTTATATTATTGCAATAATCATCACCTGTGATTTTGTGCTCATAGATGCTTAAAAATGATATAAATATGCAGTGCAACGGCTACAAATGTACAGACCATGATAATAGGCCGCCTGCTTGCCGGCATTGGAATTGGCATATCATCTGCTAAATTAAGTAGAAAAATTATAAACATTACATAGACTAAAAGTCAGCTGGGGAGAAGCCACGTTTAAAACCTTTGGAAATCCGTGGGGCGCTTTAATCCTTAGATTACGAAGTTGCGGAGCACAAATTTTGAATATATCTAAGCCATGCAAGTCCATTCATTTATGTGTAAGATCCTTTAACGTCACACACTTGGCAAAAATGTTGACGATCTTACCAAATGCATTCAGAATTCGGATGTTTGTCAATTTCAGAGTTTCCAAAGACGTTAAATCCCAGTATGAGTTTTCTATGCAGCAACATGTGTTTTTATCATTGAGTGAAAGGGAAAGGTGTTTTAAAGTCTTAGAACTGAAAAAATATTGTTGAAATCTCCTAATGATACATTATAAGTGTCGATACATTTTGACCCATACTTAAAAATGACCCGTTACCTTACCACAATTGTCATTGTGCCACATCTACAAAATTATCTAATATACTTATAATTATACAATGGTGAAACTTATCAGTATATGCTTCACCAACAGCTTTAAAAGTGCCAAAAAACATGACCAAGAAAGCCATAAGCTAAGCCACCTACTATACTGCCCACAACAACACAAACAGGACATAAAGCCAATGGTGATTTTTGAAATTGTGAGTTCAAAATAAGGTGCAGTCACATAATACCAATAATGTGCAGTAGCATATCAAGGATACCAATAACGCTCAAACGATCAAAATTTCATTCATCATAAAAAGTTAAAACAACTACATAAAACGTTTAGGACTCTTGTTACATCATATATTATCTTTACTACAAAGAGCATACATTATTATTGTGTTTATAAAGATAGCGATTGACAACCAAATTACTTTGATTCCGTCATTTTGACAGTGAAATCCCAAAGTTTCTTAGCTGATTCAGGGTCTTGAGCATATCCACTTGCTTTCGACAAGTTGCTGTCAGCAAAATATTGGCAACTTATTCCCTTTAGCGGTAGGTGCAATGCTACATAACATGTAGTTGCGGCTCCCTGAATTAAAAAAAAAAATAGACTGAATAAGTCTTGCATTATTATTAACCAAATTAAAAACGATAGAAAACTGAGCAACTATCTTGTTAAACAAACCTGTGCGATGTTGTTGAAGAAGCTCTTGGTCGCATTTACAAATATAGAGAAGAAGCCACTTTGACGTGCGAGGTTTGTGTTGATAACTCCATGGTGTAGCTCTTGGCACATTTTGAAACCTTTGTAAAACGCGTAAACGTTACCTATTAAGTAAAGGAAATGCATCATCAGTTCTACTTTTCAATAAGGTACTACATTGGGACACTGTTGTAACCATATAAAAACGATAACAAACCAAAAAGATAAGTAATAAGTATGTTGCTATTACGTTACCTAAGTTTCATCCAGGAATGATCACCCAATCAGGAACTTCCCAATTGAACTGCTGCAAAATCTCGATGGCAGTTGTTTTCTGACCCTCTAATCTCAAACTATTCAACGATTTTGCAAGATAAATCGGTGTCTCAGAAGTAATTTCTCCAATGAGCTTCGTGAAACCATCAAAATCCGTATCTAAACTTAAAAAAAACGCTCCATTACCTATTGCTTGAAGTAACTGCGCCATTGAGATCTTGTTGGCTGGTAAAAACACTATTGACGGAATAACATCAGCAACACTGTAAGCGGATACAACAGTTGAAGTGTCTCCCGTGGATGCACAACCAACTCCTACCAAGTGGTTCCCCATTTTAGGCAGACGGTTGACTTGACTTACTAAAACCGTCATACTGATTAATTACTTTGTTATGAGTAGAGGGGCGACGTGTTGACCCATTTACTTGTGATTAGCTTAGTTGAGTTCTGTTTTCTTTTAAATATATATAAACTAAAAAAGCTAAATAACATACGGGTCAAAAAGCTTTTTAATTGCTAACAATACCCGTCCTAGATAGGAAACAGTAGCATCACCAAATAAAACACTTTGAACTCAATGACCAGTAGGATTGATGCTAATCAGAGCATAAAGACAATTTATATATTGTTTTGAGTAGTCGCTCCAGTCATGATAAACATACTTTCCACATATATCAACTTTAGTGTCATGAAGAACCTTGTATGAGATTGAGCTTAAGTTTTATTTTTTTGAAAAATCTTGGATGATGATGCATGCTATATAACACATGAACAATCATAACCAATTCGTTAATAAACCCAATTTGATTGAATGTAAATAATCAGAAAAAGCGTAATTATTTTCAGGAAGTAAATCTTCTTATACAGGACTTACCTTCTCAAATATTACCTATGGCTCCAAACACACTTGTTTTTTTGTGCACGTGAAAGAACCAATGCTGAAAATCAAAGCTCGTCACGATACATCATAATATCCTTTTTTTAACTCACACTTGGTTCCTGGAAACTGCCAAGCATATAGAAGAAAGCCATCTGTCACGGATGATTTCACTAAATGCAACAAATCCTACTTTAAACAATGGTAAATGGAAAATTACAGTTATAAGTAAAAGCAAAAAAGATTGTACCTTTTAAGAAGAAAAAGCTTTTCTAAAATTAACAGCTTTAGTTGTTTAGGTTGGGCGGCCAAAGAGGACTGTATAGTTGTAAAGTGCTCATCCGCTAAAACTTGGTCATATAGTTGTATAGTTGTAAAATTAATAGCTTTTCTAAAACTTGGTCTCGTGTCATATAAAAAATGTCTGAAAGTGGAATGGGTTTAGCCAAACTCGGCCAATTTAGACCCTTATTTAAATAACGAATGGATAAGCTATTAAAAAAAAAATTACATATAGCATTTTGTCAACTGATAATTTACAACGATGGCGCACATGTGCAACTGAAATAAAATAGTTTTCAAATTTCTATTCAGAGGTTCGTGATAAGCTAATAGTCAACCTAAACAAAAAGCAAGAAAGGTATAACATTTACTTCATTAACAATCTTTCTAATATAATATTAATTCATTCATCCAGGAAGTGCATGAAAAATTCAAAAAAGTTAATCTAATTTAGATAAGACAATAGAACAACTATCCACAAAAATATAAGCTATATATACTATTTAGTTTTTATCAGTAATGTTAATGCAATGCTTAACGTCTTAATGCTATGTTTCTATTAATAAATTGTTGTTCTCGTGGGATACACACCTTGCAGACTGTGTTTAAACCAACATTATAAGAAAACAACCATGTCTATTGCTATAAAATTACTTCACATCTGCTATACGTATGTCTCTATGTCTACTCTTATTTTCATGTTGTAAAAGTCTGTGTACATTCAAATATTCTAATAGTGAGTCAAGTGATGACCCTAACTTGGTGGCATGATCCAAATAAGAGTTAGCACTGGCTACTCATTAGTCAAAGTATGGCCTGTCTTCGAGATCGTTTATCATGTTCAACATATATACTTCGAAATTTGTTTTTCATAGTATACTATAGGTGCTTTTTGAAAGTAGTTTGTAATCGATTCACTGATCTGCAACCTAAATTAAACAAACTATGTCAAGATTGATCTTATAGGGTACAATTAAGCAATGGAGTTTTATGACTCAAACTCATACAATCTTATTTTAGATAGTCAACCATCTAAATACTTACACGCTTAATTGATTAATCCAAAAAACATAACCAAGCAGTCAAAGTACATTATACTTCAAATATTTACGCTATAAAGATGCAAATACAATAACTTGCCTGACTAAAAGCTTTTCGCATAGATGATTTGTGCATGCTAGATCAACTGTAATTCTTCCCTCTCCTAATATTTCAGCTGCTGGTTATTCAACAAATAAAACAATATGCATCAGGTCAATATCGTCTCTATAAATGAACTCACGATACACTAAAATCCCTTTATCCACCCCAAAATCACCATTAAAGTAGAATGCAACATTTTGGAATAGTGAAATTATAGCCACTTACTTTAAAACCTTTCATGTAAATTTCCAATAATTTGTTACGAATCTTTTCAATTGGTCCTATATTCCATATTGATTTAGAAATTGCGGACCAAAAAGCACTCAATATAATGCCATCAGCCTACCCAACATCCCACCCATTTTGTCCCCTGTATGGAAGCTATAAGAATAAAGAATGACGCCTTACCTTGGTTTGTGTATGGACTAGCTCGTCACAAGCCTGATTGTACATATAGACAACATCTTGTAACTCAAGTCTTAGCTTTTATACTTCAGTTTGCAAATTCGACCTGAAAAAAATGTCTGCACATGTTAGCATTACAGATAAACTTGAATACAAACTGTAGCCATTTATCAATTACCTTATCTGAACATGTCGAAGACACAAAACTTCTACACACATTATGCTCATCTTTTTCTAGCAACCCAATATCACCATCTACACACCTACTTCTTTTAGGACTTTCATCAAATATTTGACACACAACAACACTACCATCTTCTTTAATCACTCAGGTACCATATGTTAAACTAAATTGCTTTGATAGCTCACCTGTAAACTCCTCTGATGAATATTTCTCATCTAAACATATTCACGAAAGTACTATAACTCTTATCTAAAAATTATCATCGTCTAATTTGTTGGTGACGCATGGATAGCAGATTGGAGGTTGTAGTAAATTAAACAAATGCTTGAATTAGAGCACTTATTATTTAAAAAATAATTTGGGTTTGAATTTGGGGATCGGGTTTATGGAGGTAATGGTGGATATATTTTGGAAGTGATGAATGGTGAATGAATGTGGATGATGAGAGGGAGTTACCATGTTTTTTTTTTTTTTTTTTTAATTTACACTTTTTGCTTAAAATTATAAAAAATAGCATTCAGACCCATATGTATTTTGAGTTTATTTATACATGTGACTAAAAAAAACGTTTTTAAAGATTTTTTAGCCAAATTAAGAAATAATTAGATTTAATTATTTTTCATAATTCAAAAAAAATAAAAAATTTAAAAATTATTACCAAATAAGGTACGGTTTAATTTTTTTAAAATAAAAATTTCCTGTGGTTTTGTTTTATTATATAAAAAAGATACTCTAGCCATCCAATCATTAAAAGAATAAAAAGATTCCGAATAAAAAATAGCGGTTACGAAAAAAAAAAAATCGGATCCAACCCATATTATACCCAACCAAACCACATCAAAACCCCATCACACACAACTTAAATGAAAAAACACTTATCAACAACTTAAAAAAAAAAAAAAACAAAACAACCCCGACTCGGTAACTCGGACCCAAAACTCACTCGCTGCAAAAAAAATCAATCCATCAACAAACTAAACAAACTTCAGATGCTATGGAGAACAATAACAACCACTTTTCAAAATCACTCATTCCCGCCGACGATCCCCGCTTCGAATTCGAACTCTACACCGTCCCTTCACGCGCCGGTAAACCCTAACCCTAACTCACCGTTACATTTGCCGTTACTCACTGTTATATATAATTTTTTCTCTATTAATTATACCAATTGCCTAATCTTCGTATTGTGTATACTGTTGCTGACGTGGCACTAGTCATTATTTTATCTGTATCAATCTATTTAAAAAAAAAAAAAAATACTGTCTAACGGTGTATAATATTGCTGACGTGGCACTAGTCATTAATAGGAAGATGTATGTTTGGCAAAATTAGCAGTAGTTGTAGGCTTGTAGCATATAGCTGTTAGGTGTAGCTGATTGTTGTGTAAAAGTGTTTGGTAACGTAGCTGTATTAGTGATTGTACAGTGTAAAATGACGTAAAAGGTGAACACTAACGCTAAATGCTTCTTTAAATAACATTGAAAGTAGACTTTTTAGGAAAAGGTAAGAAACCAAATGCTAAACGCCCTTTACCAAACAAGCTTTTAATTCTAAACGCTCTTAAAAGCTCTTGCATATAGTTTGGTTTATTAGATAGGAAATAATCAGATTGATACACTATGAATAATTTTGTGACAATGTGGATACATTTTGGACTAATTGTTCTATATATCTTGTGTTGATTGACAGGTTGGTTCTCATGGGACAATATTCATGACATTGAAAGGGCTGCATTAACCCCCTTTTTTGACGGTAGTTCGTTTACTAGAAACCCTAGGGTGTATAAAGAGTATCGTGATCATATTATTAATAAGTTTAGGGAATATCCTTCTAGAAGGTTGACGTTTTCCGAGGTACGGAAGTCGTTAGTTGGCGATGTTAGTTATTTGTATAAGGTTTATTTGTTTTTGGAGCATTGGGGGTTGATTAACTATGGCGTGGATAAGGATAAGGATAATGAGAATGCTAGTGATTTGGCTAAGGAGGATGAGAAGTGGAAGGTTAAGGTGGAGGACGGGCCGCCGATTGGTGTTAGGATTGTTGCGGCGCCGAATTCGGTGAAGGCGGTCACGGTTAAGGGCGGAGGAGGGGGGATGGGTGAGAGTGAGTTTAAGATTGGGATGGGACCGCTTGGGTCGTATACGGATGTTTTTCAGGAGGCGATGGAGTTGGTTTGTGAGAATTGTAAGGGAAGGTGCGAGTCTGGCCGTTATGAGTCTACCAAGGTAATTTTGTTGGATGTTTTGTTATGTCTGTTGTATTGTGATTGTGGTTAAATGTACTTTTATTGCTTTTGTGGTATCCTGCATGGTTTGCATAATTGTGATGTGTGTTTTGTACTTATATGGCAAATTTGATTACGTGAGCATCATTATTCGTTGGTTTGTTTTATGTCTTGCGTTAGCATTTTAGTTGTCTGGCCTTCGGAAGCAACAAATATGTTCCCTAAGGAATAAAGGAAATACATATATCTTAGGCTCTTAGCTATGACATGATGTGTATACCTCAGAAAAGAGTTTTTGTAGACAATAATTGGCTGTTTCTCTTTCGATTATTTCCCATGTTTGTTATATATGGTAATTAAACTAAGGAATGAACCATTTTAACCTTTTTTACATCTAAGTTTGAGCACTTTTAATATCAGAGAATATGTGGTATTGGTGCTGATACCTTACTTATCTGTCTTTTCTTTATTAAATATATGATATGCTAAAGATTATGCTGCACCGTACCGTAATAATGGCATGACATATGGACTTGAACCAAAAATCGTATTTATTTATTTTTCAACCATTTTTACAATCCACAATGCAGGTTTGTCTATCACAATTTACGTCATAATTAACGTTGTGTCTATCGCAATCCACCGTACAATAAAGATACATTCCTATGCTACATTTGGGATATCATGTAGCATGTTCTAGAGAGTCTAGACACATTACTGTCTGCAACCAGCTCTTGATGGTCAGATGGTGAATTCAGGCTGATGCATCACTTCTAGTCCTATACTAAATCATCCCTTTAACTAAATTGCAATTGCATCATATTGTTATGGTGACTTGTGAGATTTGACTTTTGGCCATAGTCAGAAAAAAGCTCGAACAAAGTTATCCATTTCTTTCGAAACTAGGAATTCATTATCTTCTTTTTGTGTGTGAAAAGAGACTTTCTTACGTACTGGAACGGTTGCTTTAGTGCTGTTAATCCTTCTATACTAGTGCAGATTCCTGTTTGTGGGATTTGGCATTTTAAAGCCATGACCACCTCGTTCATGTATTTCCCTCTTTAGTTCTTGTTGACTTTCTGAGCTGGTTTTATTTGTCAACATCAGTGAGCTGTTTGCTAGACTTGAATACTGGCTTCAGTGTTTTTCTTTGCTCTACAATGACTCTTTAGATATTTTCTGCATGATTGATGCTAGCTTGTGAACCATTTGTTTTTTTCTTGTTCACATTACTCGATTCTCTAAGTATTTTGTATAAGTTAAACTCATATATAATAGAACATGCTCATATTAATGTCTTAACTTTCTGTGGTCTTATTTTCAGTCTCAGGACACGAGTTCCATCATTTGTACTAAGTGCTTCAAAAATGGATCTTACGGGAAGAACAAATCTAGCGACGATTACAAATTTATCGACTCTACTCCAGACAATGGAAATCATGTCGCTACATGGACCGAAGCAGAAACATTTCTTCTTTTACAATCTGTGACAAAACATGGAGATGACTGGGACCTTGTAGCTCAAAATGTTCAAACTAAGAGTAAACAAGAATGTATTTCAAAACTTATACAATTACCTTTTGGGCAACTTATGTTGGGATCTTTAAATGATAAATCCACAAACGAGAAACCCACAAATGATAAATTTAGATACCAGGACAGCAATAACAGCATAAATAACCAGAAGCAAGAGCAAGGAGGCCCTCCTGTACCTCAAGAGGCTAAAGATATTGAAGTTCAGAATGTTGAACTTGAAAGTAATACTCAACAGAATGGTGACGTTGATAGCGAAGCCCCCCCTGCAAAGAGGATATGCATTGCACCAGTTTCCGATTCTAGCGACACAAAGATGGAGCAGGTGAAAGCTTCGTGCTTCCAACCGTTTGATAAATTGGATGCCATGAATGTGTTTTTTGTACTGAACCAGTTTATTTCATTGCAGACAGATAATCAAGATGAACAAGTAGCGCCATCTGAAGAGACTAAAGAAATAGATGGTGAAATTTGTGAGCTTAAGCATCAGAAGCAGCAGGATGGAGAACTAGAGAATCATTGTCCTCTGAAGACTGACCGTTCTAAACCACTTCCCAATGTTGGTAATTCATTAATGCAGCAGGTATGCTATTAATATTTTTAGTATCTATGTCAATTATTTTGCTTTCTAAGCTATCATTGCTGCATACATTTTAGATGATGACATAACAGTTCTGATAATCTAAAATAGTAGTGTTTGCAATTTTGGCTGATAATAGGAAATGTTCTATTGAATAAAATTCACAGCGAATGTTATGATTACCGCCATCATTGTGATTAATACGGAACCAAAAAGTTAATAATGTATTGTGTATAGATATGATATGATTTTACTGATTATTGATCGAACTGGCATTGTTTCTGTTTCTTCTATTAGATTACTCGCATCTCTGCTCTGGTTGGTCCACAAGTTGCAGCTTCTGCAGCTGAGGCTGCTGTTACAGCCCTTTGTGAAGAAAATGAAATTCCAAAGGAGATATTTGATTCCGAAGAAAATGGCAACGAGTTACCGTTTTCCACACAAACAAATGAGCCTGAGAGGTTATTAATCTATATTTGTCTCTATTCCTGTCACAATGGTTGGGCTTGGCTTGAGTTTGAATCCTTCACTTCAGTCTTTTAATTCTATATTTCTTTATTCAGGATTGCTCAAGGCAATGATATAGAGATGGATGAAAGGCCCAGTGAATCAGGTATTTGACGGGCTGTTTTGGATCATTATGAACTATTACGTGATACTAATAGGTTGTTTTTAGCGGTAGCTATTTTGATCCATTTACTAATTAATGAAATTGGTTTTCTATCGTCTCTAATGGGTAAAATATATATTTCTTAACTAAATTAAAAATGTGTCAAATGGTTTGGACCTCACTAAAAATTTGCTGTTAATGATTCAACCTCCCAAATCATTTTATAGAATAAACTAATATATTATTGGAATCATGTGGTACATGTAATCATGTCTGCGAGTTGGCAATCTAACTGTTGATAAATCATTTTGGTTAAAAAGAGGTCTAGGTCAACCCAACACGAGTCACTCTCTTTTGGTTCATACAAACTGCTTTGACCCACTAGTCAAACCGACCCGCACATGTGTCATCTTTAGTAGTTTAATTGTTCATGTATTAGGAACAAATAATTAACTTTAGGATTGTATGTTTGTTTCATCAGAGAAGGATGGAATACCTTTACCTTTACGAATGAGAGCTACGAGTGCAACAATTCTCGGTGCTGCTGCTGCACATGCCAAATTATTAGCAATTCAAGAAGATAAAGAAGTTGAACGTCTGGTGTCTACCGTAGTCAGTACACAGGTGAGCTCCATTTTAGTTACAATATATATAGCTCAACCTTCATCCGTAGTATTTAGCAGCGGGTGTCACTTTAGCTGAAAGTCGTGGCCCATTTTCAAGAAAAAATAAATAAACAGCTAGTTTCCAGTTGAGCTGCAAACTTGTTCTTTTTCAAAAAACTTCCATGAAAACCACACTTGTCAGATAGAGTCCACAATTTACTGGTTTTTTTTAAAGGTTTTGTAGTTGTCTTACTACAAGATTTTTTAGATATGGAGATAAATAATAAGCACATAAGCATTATGCTTAAACTGTATGCTATGCAGCATGTGTAATTTTTATGAGACACGTAATTCTCTAGAGTTAGCAAATTGGACGGGTTGGGTAGTGGGTCAAAATGGGTATCATGTAATGCAGTCATGGGACAGGCAGTTTTTTATTCACTTTCCAAAAGTTGTATAAGTGTATCAAGGACCGGTTAGAAAGTATACTCTTTTAATATTAATCTAACGACAAGTTGGAGGTTGTAATTAAACTTTGGCTGATTAAAACCTGTTTGTGGAAAGATTTAACCCAGATCGACCCATTTTGGAGTCAAAAGTGTAATCTTTTATGCATCTTCTGGTTTGTTTTCTTAGTGACATGGGTGTTGTTTATTTTATGAAAATAGTTGAAGAAGTTGCAACATAAGATGAAGCTATTGAATGAGGCCGAGAGTATAATGGAAAAAGAGTTTGCTCAGATGACTGAGCTGGAAGATTTACTGCTAACGGAACGAGTGGATGTCATTGAAAAAGGCATTGATGCTGGTGTAAGTAGATGGAAGGATCGAACAGCGAAGTCCCAAGTAGAGAGTATACTCTAGATCAAACCCTAGTTTAGATTAGTTGTTTATCTTGCTTCTTTTAATTGTTTAATCTGTAAGAAAATGTAGAATTTGTATGAACAATAGTTTGTAAAAGCTCTGCTCATAGATCTGTTAGCTAATATGAATCATGGGGTCTTTAGGGTTACATTCTTTTTTCCGATTTAGCTGCTGGTAAGAACTGGAATAGTTTAGTTTGGTTTACCAGTCAATTAAATATTTAAATGACAGTGTTAATTTTTTTATTTAACTGTTTCTTGGTTCAGTGATATACAGATTTCATTGCCGTTTTGCTTAAAGTTATCAGTTAAACAAACGAAAACATCTGGATGATTCATGTTCATAACAAAAAAAGTAAAAGAAGCAAGAATTTTAAAGAAAAGTATATGATATCTGATAACTTTTGGTTGGATGAAAAGGTATCTCACTGTCTCTAGTTTTTACATTTGAATTGTTGCGAGCATCATTTCTACCGAGTTATATCATGGTGTTTGGTTTAGCCTATTTAACAAGCTTATAAAGCTCTAAGAGCATCGGGGTGCAGTGGCTTGAGCCAAAGACACCTTTGGGTGCCACATCGTGTTACCGTAGCAAAATATCCATTTTCACTCACACCCAAAACCCGTCTCTTATAACTCAAGCTAAAACATCCTTTTTGGTATTCACCGTACCTTAAAAAAAAATTAAACACAAAAACTCAATAAAAATAATAAAAAAAAACAAAAACCGTCCTTTTCGCTCAAGCCAACTCCTTGGCAGATGAAATGGCGCACACGCCCGCGCCGGGGGAGTGGGGTGTGGGTGGAGGGAGGGGGCGGTTCAGTGGTTTGGCCATGGCTTAGTGCCACGCCGGTTGGCGCGCATGGGTACACGTCACCATACCCGGTGCTTTAAGTTGTAGTAAGAGGAAGCATTTACGGGATCATCTTTCTTTTTTTCTTTCCCGCATAACACCTCCCCCATCTTGCGGAACCAGTGACAAAGCCAAAAAAGCATCCCGAGCTTTTTAAAGAGAGAAAAATATATTTTGTGTGAGTAATAAAAAACGAGATTTTTTTATATGAGCAGGTTCAATAAGGGTCAAAAAATATGAAAGGAAAAAAAATTTAAAATTGTAATATAAAGTTTGATTAACAAAAAAACCTTCATCGCATTCTTCACGCGCTAAAACGTGATTAAGCCCATATTTAATACTTCATGTGACTAACAAAGTATTAAAAGCAAGTTGATTAACTTATCACTTGTACTAGTTTTACAATTTCTAAATTCAGTATTTGATTTTGGTCAAATGTAAAACCTCCCTAAATATGTACATTTGAAGAATGACCAATGAAGAGTCACAAACAATTTCGAGATTAACTCAGTAATGCCATAGACGTCTGAATTAATAAAACTCGCTCAACAGGAACACTAAAGCCACATCCTTTCTAGTTTTTGAAATTTGCATCATTCGATTTCTATAACAGTTTTCAAAATCCTATGAGAGTAGATGTTCTTGGCTATCACTTAAAGAAGAAAAATAGAAAAAATAAAATGAAACAAAAAATGACGTGTTCTCAAGTATCATTTAAAGGAAAAAAAAAAAAAAAAAAAAAAAAAAAAGACTAAGAAAGTAAGTAATTTAGTTGATTTTAAAGTAAAATATTTTTTCTCAAAATTGGACTGATTACTGTTTTTTACTTTTCCTATCTAAAAATTTTGAGAAGTGCATAAATCATTTCAAAAATTCAGAAAAGTGGAGGGAAAAAACATTTCACCACCACAACCACCATGTCCTCCCGCCGCCGTCGTCTCAGAATCGCCTCCTCCTCCTCATCCGAAGAAGATGACGTCACACAACCACCACCTCAACCACCACAACACAACAACAACCACATCGAACCCGAAACCCTAAACCTCGAAACCGTAACCCTAAATTCCTCAAACCCTAACCCCTCACATTCCATCCAAGACATCTCAGACGAAGACTTTATCGACGCCTTCGATAACCTCTCCCCAACACCACCACCACAGCAACAGCCAACCGCCACGTCATCAGAACATTCCATAACTAGTAGTGTAGGCACAAGTACTACCACTACTGCAACTGAACCGGTATCAGTGTCTGGGAATCCTGTTAGTAAGGTTTTGGAAGAGCTGGGGTTGCGGCTACGCGGCGAGTGGTTGGATGCTTGTTTAAGTGGACTTGAGAGTGGTGTGAGTGGATTTAGTGGTTTGGATGTGACGAAGAAGGCGAAGATGTGTTTTGAGAGGTTTTTGGAGTGTGATTTGAATTTATGTGGCGCTGGTTTGCTTCCGAGTAATGTCGGGAGAATGCATCTTGTTGATTTGCCTGGTCCGTTTGTGTTGCAGGTAGTTTGTTTGATCGTATTTCACAATGTCGGGGGTGTTTGGGATTGCTTGTTTTCTGCTTATTTGCTTATTTTTAGGTAAAATAAGCAGTTTATTGATAAGTGTAAGGACGTACTTATTTCAAAGTGCTTATTTGAAATGAAATTAAAATGACTATTTTACGATTGTAATCAACCTAATAGCTTTTCTAGAAGCGGTTTTGATTGAAAATGAACAAATTATGATTTTTTAGTACTATTGCGTTCTTAAACAAGTATATCCAAACACGGTCTCCTCAAGTGCTTATTTATCTGAAGAAGCGTAAGCGGAAAAAATAAGTAGTCCCAAACACCCTCTAAATATTAATGATTTTAATGCGGTTGCGGTTGTTTTGTGAATTTGTTTGTATTTTGATATAGGTTGAGGTGAATTTGTCTTTGCAGGTTGATGAGATAGTAAATATTAGTCAACCTCTACGACAGCGTTACAAGACGGCAAATGCTGGCTTTCATAGGTGTCTTAAGCTGTCTATGACTGATGGTGTTCAACGGGTTTTTGGTATGGAATATCAGCCTATTAAAGACTTAGATGCTCTTGCTCCTGCTGGACTCAAGGTTCGATATGAAAGTTGTCTTATTTTCTTTAGAATTGGTTTCTCGTTTGTCAGACTTTTTTTCTTTCTTTCTTCTAGAGTGGTTTTATCTGCTGAACTATATCATGATTCGTGTCCATACTTGTGAAATGATATTTATCTGATCAGGTTTGGTATGGCCTTTGTGAAAGTCTAATGCTTAAAGTTCATTAACTGCTCTGCTCAAAATAGTGTAGATGCGAAACCTGATATAATTTGTCTATTGCGGGTAAAACTTCTTGTGCATACTAGGTTAATTGGAAACATTATGATTAGTTTTCTCTTTTAGGTTGCGATTTCTAATGTAAACGTAAGGCATGGGCTCCTAATGCTGGTTCCAGAAGTTTTTCAAGTTTTAGGTGGACTGGTTGAGGAGCTGGATGCAGCGCGAGAGAGACTTGTTGAAGAAGTCAATAAATCGCCAAGGGGCAGAAGGTATTTTATGCTTTTTCGAGTTATTCACTTGTTAAACGTCTTGCTCTTTGATTAATTTGCTCAGTTATTTTCTACATGTTTGCTTTCTTGATGCATGTGCTGTTTGATTTTAGGACAAGATCAGGAGTTGTGCCCCCTTTAGCAACTAGAGCTACTCGTGCTGCGTGGCCAGCTGAAGATACCAACGTTCCACGACCCTTAAATAACCCTGTTCCACAAAGGACAACTCCTATACAGGTAGATGACCAAGGTGTTCGTGCCGCAAGGCCGACTGATGGTATTCATGTTTCACGACCCTTAAATAACCCTGTTCCGCAAAGGGCAACTCCAATACAGGTAGCTGACCAAGGTATTCGTGCTGCAAGATCGACTGGTGGTATCCATGTTTCACGACCCTTAAATAATGATCAACAAAGGGAAACTCCAATACAGGTAGATGACCCTACTCGTGCCGCATGGCCGACTGATGATAACCATGTTTCACGACTCTCAAATAACAATCAACAAAGGGGAACTCCAATACAGGTAGATGGCCCAGGTACTCATGCTACATGGCCGACTGATGATAACCATGTTTCACGACTCTCAAATAACAATCAACAAAGGGGAACTCCAATACAGGTAGATGGCCCAGGTACTCATGCTACATGGCCGACTGATGATAACCATGTTTCACGATTCTCAAATAACAATCCACAAAGAGGAACTCCAATACAGGTAGATGGCCAAGGTACTCATGCTACATGGCGGACTGATGATATCCATGTTTCACGACCCTCAAATAACGATCAACAAAGGGCAACTGTAATAGAAGTAGATAGCCCAGGTACTCCTGCTACATGGCCGGCTGATGATATCCATGTTTCACGACCCTTAAATAACCGTGTTTCGCATACGGTAACTCCAATGCAGGTAGACGACCAAGGTGCGTCTCTCATATTTACTTCATAAACTCATATGCGTTAACAGGTTGGTTCTCATGAGACAACATTCACGAGATTGAAAAGGCTGCCCTAACACCGCTCTTTTTTACGGTAGTTCATTTACTAGAAACCCAACAGTTTACAAAGAGTATTGCTAATTAGTTATTGATAAGTTTAGGGAAGAACCGTCTAGAAGGTTAACATTTTTGGAAGCTTAGAAATTGTTGGTTATTGGCTTTTAGACAATTGGGGCATGATTAATTATGGTGTCATTAATGATAATGATAAAGGTGATATCAACATCATTACTTAGCCTGCATACATTGACACAACAATTGAACACAACTGAGAACTTTTTACTATGTGCATTTGCTTCCGTGTTTTTAACTGTATCATGCATTCATGTTCCGTAGGTACCACATCTGCTTCTGTTAATGAAAGAGTGTCCTCAAGAACCGAAGTAGAATCATCCTTTTCGACTCGCAGGGAGAATATTGAACCCGTTTCATCTATGGCTACAGCAGAGAGTTCTGTTTACATGGACACTGAAAATGCTTCATTTGCTGTTCCCATCCCTAGTGAAAGTGTCAAAACGACCCCATTAAGGGTTATAGAAGAGGCCAGTATTCCCATTCCAAGGCCATCACCTGTTGCAATTTCTGATGATGAAGATGTCTATATGGTGGCCGCTGAAGACAATAGTTTTGCATCTGGTAGAAGCAATGAAAGCCCGTTCATGTATCTGGCTACTTTGTTTGCTAAATGGGCTGCAACGAAAGATCAAGTTGCTAATGTGGAGGGTAAAATCAAGGTGATTTGATTATATGATCTTATTCTGGATTTATATATATAGTTTTGCTGTCATATGTTACTTATATTGCTGCAAAACTTTCAGTGTTTTGTGACTGGAGTAAAGAGATTCCAGTATAAAGAAAGGAGCACATATAAGCTTCACGTATATGTAGATGATGGCAGCCTTATATCTGAGATACTTATCGATCATAGTGTGAGTTCATATTTTAATTTGATTCCGCTTAATAATCCAACTTTATAGGATGCACTTCTTGATTAGTGCTTTGGTTATTCAGTTTGTACAGAAAAAAATAGGTTATTCTCCTGAGGAGGTAATCGCAGCTAGCTCTTCTAAAGATCCATCGCGGGAACTTGAGTGGAAGAGCAGGATGAAGGAGTTTCAAGAATTTTTGGCTAACTTTGAGGTCCGTAAGCTACTTTAAATCTCTTTGCAATTGAATTCTATGGAACCCTGTATTTCTTTCAATTAATTCAAGTGCTTGAAGTTTTGAAAACAAAATAAAATTGAAGTGCTTGAAATTGACAGGGAACAATGGTTTTGCGGATTGATGAAGCCTCAAGTCTTCCAACCGCTTTAGATTTGCAGCAGGGTTGTTCCCCAGCTGATGCATGGTCGCTTCTTACAAGGCTAAAACCGAGTAATGCTGATCAACGCCCACTGTTGAATCCAATTGATCTATCCCCGTAAATGCATCCTTGACGTTGTTGGTACATTTAGTTATGGTTTTATATTTAATGTTTATGTTAGTGAAGATTCTATAATATTTAACACCAGTTTTAGGCCTAAACTATACTCGGATATGGTTATTATCCTCATTTAAATTGCAAAATCCAAACGACAAAAGGGTCGTGGATTCACCACTTTCGATCTTAAAATCACTAACAAGAGACTATGAGCGTAACAAGTTTTTGGGTTTTTGTGACATTAAGATAAACCTGTCTTGCTTAAGATAAATCTCGTATCTGTTAAATAAAAACCTGATCTTTGTCGCAGGGTGGTTGTAACTAGTTCTGGTTTTTGTTGCGAACTTGGGATTGTATTTATCAGTTTATCAATAACATTTTGGTTACCTGATTTCACAGTTAATCCTTAGTAATATCTGGATAAGATATAGTGTATTAGTTTTCAGATGAGTTTTATATGTAACAATACCTTGTCTATTTCTATATTGGTCGTCATGGTGCAAACTAGACAAACTAAAATGAAAACACGATCCAGTTCTAATTAAACACAGTACTCACTCGCTTGTTCGCTATCTTAGACCAATGTGACAATTTTTACATGACAAAATCACAAATCCAAAAATATAAGAACTACCATCAAGAGATATGCTAGGTGTGTATGCATTTACACTTTGTATGAAAAAAATAAATACGGTTATATGGTCTAAATAAGACCACAAAATCAGTGGCAATTTATCACAACAACAATACCCAATCTTGCCGGAGCAAAATGAGATGTAGACGGTCACATTCCCATCCAAAAAATAAAAAGACTGATTTCAGAAAGACCTTCATGCGCATCAGTTGCGATTAATGCACCTACCAAAAAGTTGAATATTACTATCAGTTTTTCACACGTCAGCAGTAACAAACAATTTCATGGTAAACAAGCATCCGACGTGTCTTGATGACTTTCTTAACCCACGTGTCCTATGCATGACACCATAGTGCCATACCTTAAACCATCACCTTATCCTACGTGTCATATTGACTTTTTGCGCCACGTGTCACATTATGACACTACTCATCATCCTGATCACTTGTGCTGTTGTATATACAGACAGTTGATCATTATTATCAACCTCAACCAACCAGACATGGATTTTGTTGACAGTGTTCTGAATTTGGTCGCTCCTATAGCGACCATAGGTGCACTCTTTGTTTTTACACCACTTTATATTGGTTTTAAAGTGTTGTGGTACGTTTATCTTTCCATTTCTAAAGAAGATGTTGCTGGGAAAGTCGTGTTGATCGTTGGAGCCTCTTCGGGTATTGGCGAGGTTCGTTCGTACTATAATTCAACACTCATATTGTAGTTGCGAATATCTATAAAATAGAGTAAACTACACCATTCGTCCTTGTGGTATACGTTGACCATCAAGTATCGTCCTTTGACCAAAAAAATTGCACCGTTGGTCCTTAACTGCGAAACGTTACTCAGCGTTGGACCCTCACCCTAACTGGTGTAACTAACGGGCGTTAAGCCTTTTTAAGTGGAGGGTATATTTGTCTTTTCCCACCCACACCACTTTTCCCACCCATAAGATCTTTCCCACTTTTCCCCCATTTTTCTGCTTCTCTCTCTATAACATTTACTATTTCTTTCTTTAACAAAACATCAAGATCAACCTAACACACGTTCTTCAACATCATTTTCTTTCATTATTTACATCTTCATATTATCAAAACATCATAACAAAACAATAAAACCAAACTGGGTTAGACTAAGTTCCAAATCATAACTGAAACAAGAAAACATATACTAATATCACTACATCAAACATCACCTATTTGATCTTTTCTTAGTTTGTTTCGTCACCAATGTCTCAGAATCTGTCGACTCACGATTCCGTTTACCCAAAACCGCCGCCATTGGAGATGGTGCAGCCCCTCTCTTTGGTGGTCGGCCGACACTTCTATTGTGGCTAAGCCACAGTGGGTTTCTATCCGGGGTCAAATTCAATATGACTCTTTCACAAGAAGATGAGTTAGTAAGCGTTGTAACTGAGCAAACGAGATAAGCAAAACCCAATCGCAACCAAAACACTTACATCTAACCAAGTTTAACGCCACACAAAGTTTTAACATCTTTCACCCAATCGACCAAACATAATGACGCCTCCAATCCGAGCCTAACTAGTTTTAGTTTTTAGTTTTTCCATTTTAGGTTTGCCACACAAGAACAATAACAACCAAAAAAAAATAAGCAAATCGCATAACAAATGGAGATGAGCCGATTGACAGAGGATCAAAATGAAAACACGATTACAAGAAAACTAAAATCTGATTCCAAGCAAAACCACACCGCCAGTTGTAGATCAATACCCTTCGATCTTGTGAAGACTTTTGTAATGAGTTTTTGAGTGTGTGTGGGTTCACTGGATTCCGGACACAATAAAAAGAAAGAAAATAAGAGAAGTCTTCGACATGCTTTTGGGCATGGGGATTGAGGAGTATCCGATTTGAGCTAAACTCACCTTCTTTCTTAAATCTCTAAACCTTTTCACATCGTTGACCATGGGGAGAAGGAGTATGATGGCGATTTACTTGCTTTGGTAGAAGATAAAGAAGGTTTATTCATAGATCTAGGATAGTGATGGATAGATGTTGATACTGACAAGTCAAGGAGATGGGGGTGATGTCGAGAAAAAAAGAAAGTGATGGAACGAGATAAAGTGTTATAAGGGATCAGATGTGATCTTCTTTCTTTCTTTCTCGGGAAATGACAAATATACCCTCCACTTAAATAGGCTTAACGCCCGTTAGTCACACCAGTTAGGGTGAGGGACCTACGCTGAGTAACGTTTCGCAGTTAAGGACCAACGGTGCAATTTTTTTGGTCAAAGGACGATACTTGATGGTCAACGTATACCACAAGGACGAATGGTGTAGTTTACTCTATAAAATATATGTAATAGTTGGAAAAACCAGACCCAGTGGTAGGATGTCGAGTGTTCAAACCTAACTAGATAAACATTTATGTAAAGTGATGGGTCATTCAGTTGAGTACAATATAAATAATGCCAAATGATCAAACGGGCTTGGCCTAATACAAATAAAGCTAACACTAAATACTACGTAAATAATAGTCCACTAACAATGTTAGTGGACTAGTATTTAATGTTAGCATTATTTATATTGGGCCAAGCTCGTTTTATCGTTTAGCATTGTTTATATTTACTCAACTAATTCAATAAGAATGACCAGTCACTTTACAATTTGAGGGTGGCTGAGAAGGTTCGAAAACAGTCACGAGATACCTTAGTTAGGCCACGTATCAAAGACTCGCCCTTACTGGGTAAACATGCGGGGAAAACCTTATGTCAGGTGTTCTGCTTACTGTGTTCTAGTCATATACGTGTTCTACGAGTATTTTATAGGTTTTAACTAGTAATTTTAACATGTACGTCTTTACACTATATATCTATAAAAGGGTAACAAAAACAATATTAGTCTAGTATTAAATGCTATTATAGGTAACAAAAACAATATGCTCTATTATTAAATGCTAGAAAAAATTACACTTTTGGTCCTGTGGTTTGCTCATATTACAAGTTTAGTCCCTAAGTCGTTTTAATTACACCAGATATACCTATTTTTGAAACCTTGCACTCATTTAGTCCCTATTTTGGATGGGCCGTTAGTTTCTCAGTTAAGTGTTTGCACCGTTAGTCTTTCCGTTAATAATTTTTGCACCGTTAGTCTTATTTATTCAAATAATAGTTTTCGCCAGTTAGTCCCTCCATTAATAATAGTTTTCGCCTTTTTTTTTATACGTTTTTTTCCGTTTTCTTTCGTTTTTTTATCTGTTTCCCCCCATTTTTTACGTTTTTCTCCGTTTTTATCCATTTTCGTCTGCTTTTTATATGTTTTCGTCCGTTTTTTTACGTTTTTGTTTGTTTTTTTATCCGTTTTCGACACTTTTTTACGTTTTTTATCCGTTTTCATTCGTTTTTTTATCCGTTTTGCCTAATTTTTACGTTTTTTGTCCGTTTTCATTCCACGTTTTTTTCTTTTTTATGTTATTTGTCTGTTTTTTATCCGTTTTCGACCATTTTTTTTAGTTTTTGTCCGTTTTTATCCGTTTTCGCCCATTTTTTACGTTTTTATCCGTCTTAATTTGTTTTTTTATCCGTTTTCGCATGATTTTTACGTTTTTATATGTTTTCGTACGTTTTTTTACGTTTTTGTCCGTTTTTTTACGTTTTCGCTCGTTTTTTTATCCGTTTTCGCCCGTTTTTACGTTTTTGTCCGTTTTTTATCCGTTTTCACCCATTTTTTTACGTTTTCATCCGTTTTAAAAACGTAAAAAAAACGGACGAAAAACAAAAAAATGGGCGAAAACGGATAAAAAACAGGCGAAAAGGATAAAAACGTATGAAAAACGTAAAAAACGGATGAAAACATATAAAAACATAAAAAAAGTGCGAAAACGGATAAAAAATGAATGGAAACGGATAAAAACGGGCGAAAACGGATAAAAAACGAACGAAAACGGATAAAAAAAGACAAAAACGTAAAAACGGGTGAAAACGTAAAAAACAGACGAAAACGGATAAAAACGGAGAAAAACGTAAGAAAAACGGGCGAAAACGGATAAAAAATGAACGAAAACGGATAAAAACCGTAAAAAATAGCCGAAAACGTTAAAAAAACAAACGAAAACATATAAAAATGTAAAAAACGTGCGAAAACGGATAAAAAACGAATGAAACGGATAAAAACAGACAAAAACGTAAAAAAAACGGACGAATAACGTAAAAAAACGGGAGAAAACGGATAAAAAACGGGCAAAAACGTAAAAAAAAAACGGCCGAAAAATATTATTAACGGAGGGACTAACTGTCGAAAATATTATTTGAAAAATTAGGACTAACGGTGCAAAAGTTATTAACAGAAGGACTAACGGTGCAAACACTTAACGGAGAAACTAACGGCCCATCTAAAATAGGGACTAAATGAGTGCAAGGTTTCAAAAATAGGTATCTCTGGTGTAATTAAAACGACTTAGGGGCTAAACTTGAAATATGAGCATACCACAGGGACCAAACGTGTAATTTTTTCTAAATGCTATTATAGGACTTAAGGTTATGATGAAGGTAAACGACTCACTGTTTTATGCATATCAAAATAAAGCATGTGGCATATGAGTACGCCAAAAGAGGAGCATGTTTAGTCCTTGCAGCTAGAAGAAAGCATAGTCTCCAGGAAGTCGCCGATTCTGCTGTATCACTCGGTGCACCAGATGCTATCGCCATTCGGACCGATGTTTCCAATATTGAGGACTGTAAGCGACTCATCAACAAAACTCTCAGTTATTTTGGAAAATGCAAGTCATTATATAACAAAAATCATTAATGGTATTGTTGATTAAGTTGGATTATGCAACAACGGTCTAATAGTTATATCGTTTCTTATTGCTGAATCAATGTAGTGGATCATCTGGTAAATTGTGCTGGAATTACTTCGATGTCTATGCTAGAAGATATCACAGATATTACTCGCTTTACACAAGTCATGGTAAAAAAATATTTTTATGTTCTTAACCTCTTGCACAAGTAAATAACAAATAACGTGGTGTTTGCTTATCCTTGCAGGACACAAATTTTTGGGGTTATGTTTATATGACGCATTTATCGATTCCACATTTGAGAAGGAGCAAAGGGAAAATTGTAGCTATTGCTTCATCTGCCACATGGATACCTGTACCAAGAATGAGTATCTACAATGTACAATTCGCGTTATTCTTAGTAAATATTCGCAAGTTTTATATAGTGTCATGCATGATTTTTATGTTTTGGTATATGATTGCATTGTTTCAGGCAAGCAAAGCTGCGGTTGTAAGCTTTTACGAGTCATTGAGGATGGAACTTGGTTCAGAAGTTGGAATTACAATCGTGACTCCAGGGTTAACTGAATCAGAAATGAGTCAAGGCAAAATCATGGACAAAGATGGTGAAATGGTCATTGATCAAGACATGAGAGATGTAAGTGATGATATACGTACTGATATATGCGATCTTCTAAATAAGGAACTAGAGGTGCCGATAATAACTCGTTAAGTTATGAATGAGTTAATGGTCAAACAGGTAAAAGTACAAAAGATTAGCTTAAAAAAGACAGTCAAACGGGTCAAAAAGAGCCGAAGAGGTGTAGTATTACTGCATAAACCTTTATAACTCGCAAAAAAATAAACATATTTAACTCCGAAAATATCTAAAAATTTAGAAGTTTTTGGTCTAGAAAGTGTTTTTGGTCGACCCGGAACAAAATTACCTGTTTACCCATCGCCCAACCATCATGTTTTATGACTTGATCACATTTAGAAGATACCATTGTACTTCATTGAATTTTTTAAGACCAAAATTTCTCATTGTGTTGGATGGTAGGCCGAAATGAGCATTGTGCCAATAGAGCTGGCTGCGAAGTCTGCAGTGGCTATAGTAGATGGTGCTAGCAGAGGGGACTTAAACTTGGCTGTACCAAGGTGGGTCCAGACGACGATTTATTGGGTGGCTTTTTTTCCTGAGATGGTTGACTGGGTTAACCACTGGTTTCTGCTCGCTGAGCCGGGGGCCTCACCATTGGATGCACCTAGCAAGATGCTTTTGGATGTGCCTGGATTGAGGCATATCGTGTAACCAGATTCTGTGATATCTCCCGAGATCAAGGAATATGATTACAAGTTGGTCGTGCGCACACCCCACAAGTAATAGCAATGTGTGTTTTTTACCTATGTAGCGGCAACTCAGATGTTGTTAGTTTCATGGTTCAATATGTAAAAGAACGCATACTATATGTAACCAGTAATACCTGGTGCGTGTTATCAACTCGTGGATACAAAAGAAATACATTGATGGACTCGTATATATGGATACTTCAGTCTATACGCGTCTTTCTTTGCAAACCGCTTCAGTTTTTACTTGATCAGTGTGTCTACATGATAAGAAAATGATCGGATGTGTCAGCTGTTCTAATCATACCTCTCGAAATGTTGTCGAGAAGTTGCATAATACATCATGTGTTCTATCATTTTTTGTGGATATCACACTTCTCACAGATAAACCAGATTCTAGACATGTAAAATGATGCAGGTGACTAAATGAAAAAATCCATAAATGTTTACAAACTAAAGCTCAATAAGACTAAAATCTCGATTAAGAGATGCAAATCACTGAAATTTACATTAGAGATCATCATCAGCAAGTACTTCCATTTCTTATTTATAAACAAAGAGTCACAAACATAAAACTAGGCAAACAACTATATATAACATGAGCAACGTTACTCGTTTAACACTTGGGTGATATATTTATTCTGTTTTCGTCTCAGACTGAATGCTTGTCGGGTACAGGATATTCTTAGCACCAGCAATGTCCATAACCTTCTTCCCGAAAGTGTCATGGCGCGAGTCACCACCAACCGTCGTTATGCTCATCAAATGGTTGACCCATTCCACAGCCTCTGGCCATAATACCTTCCACACGTAGCTCATCTTCATCCAGGATGGTTCTGTCACATACCGTTCTCCTCTGAGGGCTTGTTTGACTATTGCCCTTGCACAACTTCCTACTTTCTCTACTGGATTCAGGTTTACTTGCATCTGATTATCATCCAATTTGCTTAGTAACTTTTGGTATATAAATAAAAAACTTAGGTAATTAACTGATCTAGTTAGATAAGAAGCTTAGCTTACATCACGAGCATCAGGATCTACTATAGTCCTGCCTTCGTGTGAAAGGAATTTGCCTTGAGTAAGTTCAGACTCTATGAAGCCTGGAGTCACGAGGGTTATTTTAATATCTGATCCGAATTCGACCCTCATTGTCTCGTAGAACTGTGCTAGTGCTGCTTTGCTTGCCTAAACTCATCATATAAAATATCAACGTTAGTTCTCAATTTGGATGCAATTTCCTGAGATAACGAAATTTGATAAATTTTTAGTGCAGCCCGTTTTGCTACAATTGGTTATTTTGCTATAACAAACTTCAATTCAAAACGCGATGTGAAACACCGAGTAATCTGATAAAATTAACAGAACAAAAGTATATGAGAAGAAATTACATTGTAGATGCTCATTCTTGGAAGTGGAAGCCAAGATGCAGCAGACGATAGCGCGATGAGTCTGCCTCCACAGTTTCTAAGGTGCGGAGCTGCAAATTTAGTAGTGTAAACTGAACCCCAGAAGTTTATATCCTGTAAAATTTTAGTCACCCGCCTATTAGTATTGTTAGACATCTTCTCATTTGGCGAGTCTACATCAAAACTGAAATACTTGCATGTGCACATTTTTATAACGAAAAACATAAATGAAACTGTACCATAACAGGTCGTAAATTGGTGATATCATCGGCGTCTTCCAGCATACAAACTTGAGAAATTCCAGCATTATTCACCAAATGATCCACTGCACACATTCACCCACACTAAGTATTTACAATTCACTATAAAATTTTATATAAAGGTAAGAAGCTAGTATCTTGTACATCGATTGAAGTGATGAACAGTTTGATCAACCATTCGTTTACAGTCATGGGCACTGGACACATCAGCACGGATGATGATAATGTCCGGTGCTCCAATTTGGCGACACCGATCAGCAACTTCTCGTAGACGATCATCTCTCCGTGCAGCGAGAGCCAAACACGCACCTCTGCTTGCATATTCATACGCTAGATGCTGATCATATTTTAAAATTTCAACATATATCATTTCAGTTACTTCACAACACAAACGTGAATTTCAATTCAATTCCGATAAGTGTACTATATCAACTTTTTTTTCATGTGTTAACTCTAGTAATTGTATTATTTTCTCCATCTTTGGTACATACTATATTTTTGTATGGTTTGAGCCATTCTACTTTTGATTACGTGAGCGAAGCATTTAATGATGATAAAAAGCTTTGTTTGGCAACAAGTGGTGAAAACAAACATTAAAATTCTAACGCTACTAAAACAGGCATTAAAATTCTATCGCTAGTTTTACTTCATTTTACACATCATAATTTCATTATAGCTACCTTACCAAACAATTTTATAAAGCTGTTGTCAACTGCTTACACTATTGTTAGTTTTGCCAAAAATGACTCCATATCATTTTGTACTCATATGGAAAATGTTTGACTTGTATATCGGTGTCTATTCGATTAATCACGATCGACTTCAAACGATAAATTTACTACATAACTACTTTCTAATCACTTAAATGTAGTAAGAAAAAGCATTACAATTTCTAAAACAACACATATGAAAAAAATTATGTTGTTATAAAGACAAACAAATTGTAAAACTTACATCTTATGTCCCAAAATGATTATTCCCTAGCTAAAATGCACAATTCACAAAAAGTAAATTATTACAGTTTGAATTTACTAACTAAGAAACATTTTTAGCCTTTGAGTAATAAGTTTTATTCCTTTTGCAATTTGTAATAATATTGATTTATAATGTTTCAATTTTAGATATATAAGAAAAATTTGTGTTTTAACATGCGGTCGGTGAGCACATGTTAGCAAAACTATATAAATAATTACAAGGGTTTTGCTAAACATATCTTGAGAGGGCTACGTTTAAGAAACAAAAACATGCATAACGTACGTACAGTTGGTATAAAATTAAAATGGCAGGCTGTTATTATTGAAGTACAAGCAGTTAACGCGTGTCTGAATACCTTAAATATAGCTTTTAATTAGCTAAGTTTAACAATTTACATAATTTAATTAGCTTATAACATGAAAGTTGACAAGTAGGTAGCTAGGTATGTACCTCGCCGATGCCAGAGGAGGCACCAGTGATAAGGACGACTTTGCCGGCAACATTTTCGGGGAAAACGGTGCGAAGGATGCCAAGGAAGAACTTGAAGATCATCCATGGTGGCAAAAACAGTAACATGGTAAAAAACGTGAAAGATGGTGCTACCAAGTTCAACATACCATTCACCAAATCCATTGCTACTTAATTATTTGTGCGTGAAAACGAAAATGAAAAGAGTTATAATAGTAATAGCTAATAAGCTAGCGAATTGATCATATTGAGACGAACTTAACAATTAAAGGGAGGTGAGTGTATTGCATGGGATATGAGGGAGTGCCACGTAGAGATATGTACGTGCTTTCTTTTTCTTCAAGCGGTGCTGCCTTAGTGCATGTTTTAATGTTTTTATAGTATGTGTGCACATTGGCCGGATATGTATGTGTGTGTTTATCTTGACGTAAGTTTTACGAGTAGTATACCTGTGGATGTAGTCACAAAATAAGGTTCAAACTAGTCAAATAAATTTAACTTATATTTATGATTTACTTGCGTAAGTTGCTTTTATTTACTTCGGGGTTTGCCTACATAATCATCAAGAGTTAGATGTGTCTTCTTTCACTGTTTTAACTAATATTTTGATCCCGAAGTTTAGTTCTAAGATTAGAAGTTTGTTGAGTTAATGTTTTTTTTCCTTCATTTAATTTTCTTCTGATAACGCATTTAATTTTCTTCTGATAACGCTTTTTGTAAGGATGGTGAATTTGAATATACAAACAACTGGAAAACTCGGGATTCACATCAACACGTACGATTGAATTTACTCCCACAAATAGATACAAATTCTTTCTCTCCTCTAACAAACCTTCCCTCCAATTTTCACTATTAAAATCCCTCTAAAAACGTCATATCTATACTAAAACCTGAGTACTTTTCAATTCTAAACCGTGCATTTGACTCTAACTTCTATTCTACACACTTTGATATTAACTTCATCATTTTATAACCGCAAAAACCTACAGTACTTTTATGGTTGTATTGGAATCCAATTGAGTGTTATCATGTCGGCTAAGGGTAAAACCTCGAAAAGGAAGACTCGTATTCGTAATAAATTCAAGGATACTGTATGTGATTTAAATAGTTGGAAGATAAACGATATAAAAACTGTGATTGAAAATGATATCCCAGAGGCTAGGGTTTGTAGTGACGAATTGGGGAAAAGTGACAAGTGTGCAGAGGTGATTAATACATGGGAAAACAGAGGAATTAGACTACATGAAGCTGAGTCTAAGGGGAATGTAACTGATGTGTGTGGAAGTAAGGATAGCTCTGTGAATGGTGTGTATAAGGTAGACAGTGGTGTGTTTGGCCTGAATACTCAGGAGGTTATTAGTCAGTCAACACCAACACCAACTGAGAATGTGCATATGCCTAAATGCAATGTAAGTAACTCAACATTACCTGTGAATATACAGTGTGAGGATGTTAAAACTAGTAATGTTGAAGGAATTGATGAAAAAGTTGGTAAAACTAGTTATGCTGATATGGCTAAGAGTAATCATGATCCTTTGAATAGCAAACCTAATCATACCACTACTAGCTATGCTGATAAGACATTAAAAACTATTCCTACTGTGATTGATAGTAATGGTAATGCAGTGGTGATTTTTGATGAGGCAATGATTTTTGAAGGATGTGAAAAGTTAGATCTTACTGTGTGTGGAAACTTTGTGGGGTGTAGAATGTCTGTTAATGAATTGAGGTCTAACCTTAGGAAAATGTGGGCTAGATATGGGTTTAAGGACATTGTTGACAGTAATAATGGAATTTGTTTCATGAACTTCCATTATGAGAATGTCTTGAATTTCATTGTCAACAATGGTCCATGGATAGTCAACATTAAATTAAACCCCTTATTGTGCAAAAGTGGGATGTCAACATGTGTCTAGACAAAACTGAACCTAATATTTTGCCTATTTGGATTAAGCTTTGTAATGTTCCTCTTGAAGCTTAGACTACAAATGAGATTAGTTCTTTAGCTAGCAGGGTTGGGAAGCCTATGGTTATGGATAATGTGACTGCTAGTATGTGCAAAATGGGGGTGGGTAGAATTGGGTATGCCAGAGTACTAGTGGAAGTGTCTGCTAGTAAAGAGTTACCTGAGATGGTTGAAATTTTGTATAAGAATGGTCAGAATGAGGAGATATGTAGGGAGAATGTAATGGTGGTTTATGATTGGAAGCCACCCCATTGTAGTAGTTGTTGTGTTTTTGGTCACTCTTCAAATGAATGTGCGAAGATTAGAGCTGTGGAAGTTCAACCAGGTAATGAGACAGTGGAGAAACCAATTAGCATGAATGATGAGAATATGAAAGGGGTTGGTAATGTGGACGTATTTAGTGAAGTAAAAAACAGGAAGAATGCAACTTTGGTGACAAAGTGAAAAAGCCTAATTTTAAACCAAATACTCAGCCTAATAAGTTTGGAGCTAATAAGCAACCTAACAACAAGGATAAACCTGATGCTAAGGTTGTGTTCCAGCCCAAGAATAAGGATAATAAGGAAGGACATAATGATTGTAGTAAGAGCCCTAATAAGAATGTTAATATAGACAGGGGAGGTGGAGAAAATGGTGTTAATGGAAGCAAGAAAGCCTGGACATTGCATGATGACTTGTTAGCAGCCATGAAAAGAACCTCAAATAAGTATTCTATACTTGAAATGTATGATGTGAATGAGAATAGTGAGATACGTTAATTTAGGAATATGGAGATTGTGGATGTGTACATTAGTTAGAGGAAAGTGCTACTAAATATGGTTGCTTATTACAAGAAGAGAATGGAATTACTTGTGGAAAAAGGAAAACAAAAAGACAATGCAAGTACTACTAAAGAGTGTGATGTGTATGAAGAAGTCAATGGTATTGCCAATAACATGAAGAGTAATGTGGTGATTGGAATGGATAAAGGGGTATTGGAGGAAAAGGAAACTGTTTAATTCTTAGATTTTATGGATTTTAGAATTGGAACTTGGAAATATCAGAGGCTTGAGTACCTCTGATAAACAAAAGGAGGTGAGGAACTGTGGAAGAGAAATTGCAAGTATGTGCAATTTTAGAAACACATATGAAAACTAAAAAGTTACGAAAGACTGTTGATAGTATTTTTGTAACTGGCATTGGGTCATAAACATGAGTCAATGTGATAAAGGTTGCAGAATTATGATTGAATGGTACAGTAATGATGTTAATATGACTATTGTACATAGTGCCAAACAGTCTGTTTTGTGTATGGTGGAAATTGTAGATGGCAAATTTAAAGTTTATTGCTCCTTTGTGTATGCTGCTAATGGATGGATTGAAAGGAGGGATTTACGAAAGGATTTGGTTATATATAAGAGAATTGTTGGTAGGAGTGCATGGGCTTTATTAGGTGATCTAAGTGTTACATTGGATCCTAAAGAGCACTCTGCTAGTGGTTCTTGCATGACTACTAATATGAATGAATTTAAGGAGTGTGTCAATAAGGTTGAATTGGAGGATATTTCAAGGTCTGGGTTGTTCTACACATGGACTAGAAACCTTCATAAAGTCAGAGCTGGTGATTATGCAGGGAATCTGAAAAAGCTGGGATTCATCTGTAAGTTTTCTCAAAATAATGGTATATTTCTTCCCTACTTAATAGCTGATCACTGCCAAGTAGTTCTTGTGATGCCAAATGTTATTCAGCAAAGGATGAAATCCTTTAGATTTACTAATTTTGTTGCTGATAAGGAGGAATTTTTACCATTGGTTGGAAAGTTATGGACCGAAGAGTATGTGGGATGTCATATGTGTAGAACAATTAAGATGCTTAAAAGTTTGAAAGGGAAGCTTAAAAAAATGGCTTGGAAGAATGGGGATGTTTTTGATAATGTTGTGAAGTTGAGGGACAAATTAGAAAAGGTGCAAGCCAATACTGATAAATTCCTTGATAAGAAAGATCTAAAAGTGATTGAATGTGATGTACTTAAAGAGTATATGGAAGCTATGAAAGATGAGGAAAAGTTACTTTTTCAAAAGCCAAGGTTAAAAATAGTTGAGTTTTAGGGATAAGAACAATGCTTACTTTCACAAAACTGTAACAAGCAGACAACATAAGAGTAGAATTGGTACTATTAATGATGAATTGGGTAACATATATGAAGGTAGGGAGGTGGCTGGACAATTTGTGAAGGAATTTCAAAATTTCCTTTGTATATCTGTTCCTGTGGTAAGAATTAAATCTATTGATACTCTTATTGGTATAAAAATGGCAGAAGAAGCTACTGGC
The DNA here is from genome assembly GCA_019973895.1 of Chrysanthemum seticuspe. NCBI lineage: Eukaryota > Viridiplantae > Streptophyta > Magnoliopsida > Asterales > Asteraceae > Chrysanthemum > Chrysanthemum seticuspe. The sequence goes on from BPTQ01000004.1 coordinate 302,049,216, forward strand.
ATGATCAAGGAGATTAGTGATTTGGAAATCAAAATTGCTATATCTCGAATAGAAGATAATAAAGCTCCATGTCTTGATTGCTTTTCTTCAGAAGTCTATAAAAGTGCATGGGATATTGTTGGAAAGTATGTGTGTTGTGCAGTCAGAGAATTTTTTTTGAGACAGACAAAATTTTGAAGGAAATTAATTCCACCCTAACCAGCTTGGTTCCTAAAGTCAACTCCCCCTCTAAAGTTTCAGAGTTTAGAACTATTGCTTGCTGCAATGTCTTGTACAAATGATAAGCAAAGTTATTACTAACAGAATAAAAGGAGTGCTTGGAAAGTTGGTTAGAGCTTTTATCTCTCACAAGCACATTCACAATAATATTTTGTCATCTCAAGAACTTTTAAAGGGCTATGATAGAAAAAAGGGCCAAAGAGAATAGCTTTGAAGATTGATATTCAAAAGGCATATGACACAATGAATTGACAGTTCTTGGAGGATATCCTAAAAGGTTTTGGTTTTCATACTAGAATGGTGAATTGGATAATGCAGTGTGTCACTTCTACTACTTTTTCTGTATATGTAACTGGTGAAAGTTGTGGATACTTCAAAGGTGGCAGGGGTTTGAGGCAGGGTGATCCCATGTCACCATATCTCTTCACTCTTTTCATGGAAATATTGAATATTATTGTGGTAAATAAGGTTGGATGCAGTAACAATTTCAACTATCATTTTAGATGCAAGAAATTGAATATCACGCATGTATGTTTTGCTGATGACTTACTCATGTTCTGTTATGGTGATAGAGATTTAGTTGGTGCGATTAAGAAAGCTATTGAGGAATTTGGTTCATTCTCTGGTTTGCTTTCAAATTTTAACAAAAGCACTGTCATCTTTGGTAGTATGAGTGAAGAAGAGAAGCTGACTATTCTTGAAGTAGTGCCTTTTAAAGTTAAAAAGTTACCTGTTAGATATCTGGGAGTGCCTCTAATTACTAATAGGTTGGGGTTGAAATATTACAAAGAGTTAATCGATAAAGTTAAAGCAAGGATTACCAACTGGAAGAACAAATATTTGTCTTATGCTGGCAGATTGCAACTTGTGACTTCAGTTCTAGAATCTCTACATGTCTGTTAGGCCTTTGTATTCTTACTGCCTCAAACTGTGATTGAGGATATCAACAAGTTACTGAAAGGTTTTCTTTGGAACCAAAGTGAGACCTCAAAAGGCAAGGCAAAGGTGGCCTAGGATAATAGGTTTGGGTTTAAAAGATATTTGTGTTTGGATAAGGATATGATCACTAAGCAGTTGTGGCATATAGTAGAGGACAAAGACTCTTTATGGGTTAAATGGGTCAATACAGTTAAACTAAAGAGCATAAGCGTTTGGGTTATTAATGAGGAGGCTTCAGATACTTGGGGATTGAGAAATTTACGAGGCTAAGACATGAGGTAAGTGATCACATTGTAATGAAAATTGGTGATGGGAGGAAAACATCTATATGGTTTGACAACTAGAGTAATATAGAAGCATTGAATAAAATTATTTCTTATAGAGACTTGTATGATGATAGGCTAAAAACATATATGAAGGTTAGGGATATGGTGATGAATGGAAGTTGGAATTGGCCACAAGAATGGCTTGATAGATTTTCTACAGTGGCACAGTTGCAAAATGTTGATGAACTTACATGTGATTGTATGGTATGAAGAAGTAGAGAATGAATAATGGGGAAGTTCTCTGTGAGAGAAGCTTATGATGACCTACACACTATGCATGATGAGGTCAACTAGTGGAGATTCATCTAGTTCTCACACAACATACCAAAGCATGCTTTTGTGTTGTGGTTAGCTGTACAACATATATTGGTGACTCAAGACAGATTAAAGAAATGAGGGTCTTATGATCTCATGGTATGTCCATCGTGACATGAGGATTTGGACTCTTATAACCATTTGTTCTTTAAATGTAAATATACAGCATCAATTTGGGGGAGTAATCATGAGAAAACTGGACTTGCAGTGGGACAATGAGAATTGGGGAGATACTGTGAACCTGTTTGTTAGGAAATTTATTGGAAATTCTATTCATAACATCATTAGAAGATTATGTTTGGCAACCAATGTCTATTTGATATGGCAATAGAGGAATTGTAGAATTTTTAGAGGGGAAAAAAGAGGATGGGAAGAGCTTTATAAGTTTTTGGAAGATACTGTTAGAACGAGGTTCATGAGCTTAAAAGTTAAACCTTCTGAGGCAGTGTTTTCAGTTCGGTAGATATGGAATGTAAAGTTAAATATCGTTTCAAAAGGCAAAGTAATAGTTTTTAATTGAGTTAGGATAGTTGGGGTATTGAAATTGTAGTATGGGTGTTTGGTATATTGTTAAGTCAGTTTCTATAAGGATCGTTTGCTCAACTGAGATCAACAAGTGGTATCAGAGCTTGTGATCTAGAAACTGTAATCAAGAAGACGTTAAGTTAAGTTCAATTCAACAAAAGTTAAGATGTCTGACGAACCTCATATGGTTACTGCATCAAAGGTACCCATGCTGAAGCAGGGTGAGTATCAAGTTTGGAGAATGCGAATGAGGCAATACATTCGCATGATTGATTACAACATCTGGGATGTTGTTGAGCAGGGTGATAAGCTACCAACCATGGGTCCTGATGGAAAACCTGTTGCAATTAAGAGTGAAACTGACAAGGCCCAGAGAAAGTTGGAGATTAAAGCTCACAGTATTCTCAGTATGGGAGTACCTAATGAGTATGCTTTGGATTTTGAACAATATGAGACTGCTAAGGAGTTAATGGATGCCATTGAAACAAGGTTTGCTGGTAATGAAGCTACCAGAAAATCTAGGAAGAACATGCTCAAGCATCAGCTTGAAAACTTCACTACACTAAGTGGAGAAAGTTTAGATGGCACCTATAACAGATTGCAAAAGCTAATCAGTCATCTAAAATTGGTGGACTACAAAGTTGTTCAAGAAGATATCAATCTCAAGTTCATCAGAAGTTTATCACCAGAATGGGTTGTGCATACTGTTGTGTGGAGGAACAAGGATGACTTTGAGAAGATGACTCTGGACAATCTCTACAACAACTTGAAGGTTTATGAGTCTGAAAAAGAACATTGCTGGTTCATCTTCATCTACTCAAAACATTGCTTTTGTTTCTACAAACCACAAGGGCTCTCAAGATGCATCCACTGCTGCTTATGGAATTTCCACTGCTATTGCTAATAATACCACTGTTAGTGATAATGTTAGTGATGGAGCCATATGTGCTTTTCTGGCCGATTTAACAACTAGTGTCACTGTGTTAAATCAAGATTTGGATCAAATTGATCCTGATGACCTGGATGAAATCAATCTTCAGTGGCAAATGGCAATGTTGACATTACAAGCTAGGAGATTTCTAAGGAGAACAGGCAGGCATGTCAAGTATGATGGTCAAAGGAGAGCTGGGTTTGACAAAAGCAAGATGGAGTGTTACAACTGCAAGAAGAAGGGACATTTTTCTAGGGAATGTAGAGCTCCCAAGAGGATTGGTGAAGACTACAAGAAGACTACTGAAGATTCAAAGCCTTCTTCAACATTGGTTGCTCAGGATGGATTGGGAGATTATGACTTGAGTGATCAAATTGAAGAAGGTCCCAATGCTGCCTTCCTGGCTAGTGAAGCTTCTAAAGATCATAACTTTGCTCTCATGGCCTATGCATCATCTTCTGGTTCAGATTCTGAGGTATCTAATGATTCTAACAATTCTACTTGTTCTTTTAAATCATGTCAAGATAACTTAGAATCTCTTAAAGCTATTAATGAGAGTCTGAGAAAAGAGGGAGAAAGACTTTCACTAGACAACTTAGGATACAAAGTTGGTCTTGAGAGTGTTGAAGAGAAAATTAAATTCTGTATTCAATGTGAGTTTGAGTATGTAGATAAGATTAACATACTAGGTGGTGAAATTGATCTTAAGGACAGAGAAATTAAAGTGCTTAAACAGAAACTAGAAGAAGCAGAGAGTGTAAAACAAGAAGCACTAGTAGAAAAAGAAAAACATATTGTTAGGGTTGCAGCAACACAGTATGTTTCTGATTTAGTAAATAAGCCAATTGGACAAAAAATTATTCAAAGATGGTACTGGCCTAGGTTATAACAATATGCCACCACCCTCTCTCATGAAACATGCACCACCAACAAAAGAACTGTCATTTAGCAGTGAATTCGGTTTCAACAAACCTGTAGGAGAGATTAGTAAGACTGAATCACCTAAGATAGGTTCAGATAAGTCATATGATGGTCCAATTATTGAGGATTGGGAATCAGATTCTGAGGAAGATAGGTCTGAATCAACACAGTCTGAGAGGTTAGAAAATGTTAAGCCGGTTGATTCTAAACAAGCCAACCTTATGCCTAGATTTGGAGCACCAATTTCTAGGAAAGTTGTAGACTACAATGAGATACCTAGGGAACAGATGAAAAGATACATACCTAGGGGTAATCAGAGAAACTTCAATGGCCTAATTTCAAATAGATTAGGAGATGAGTTTCAATGTGTCAAGAAGGCTTGTTTTAAGTGTGGTAGTTTTGAGCATCTACAGAGAAATTGTTAAAAAAATCAACCACAAGTTTGGAACCATTGGAGGAGGGTAAATCATCAAAACTTTTCAAAGAAAACAATCTCTCATCCTAACAAAAATATGGTTCCCACAGCAGTGCTAATGAGGAATGGTAATACAAAATCAATAATCACTGCTGCACCAAAATGGGTTCCAACCACTGCTAAGCAAAATGTAAACATTGCTAAGCAAAATCTTTCCACTGCTAAGCAGAATATCACCAATGATACAAAAGAGGTTTTAAAAATTCCTAAGGTGATAACTGACACAGTGGTTGGAAACCATTTTTATGCTGTAAAGGCCTCAACAAGCTGGCAATGGAAGCCTAAGACCAAGGTTTTACACAATGCCAGTAGTGTATCAATGGACCCAAAGTTGTAGACTACAATGAGATACCTAGGGAACAGATGAAAAGATACATACCTAGGGGTAATCAGAGAAACTTGAATGGCCTAATTTCAAATAGATTAGGAGATGAGTTTCAATGTGTCAAGAAGGCTTGTTTTAAGTGTGGTAGTTTTGAGCATCTACAGAGAAATTTTTATAAAAATCAACCACAAGTTTGGAACCATTGGAGGAGGGTAAATCATCAAAACTTTTCAAAGAAAACAATCCCTCATCCTAGCAAAAATATGGTTCCCAGAGCAGTGCTAATGAGGAATGGTAATACAAAATCAATAATCACTGCTACACCCAAATGGGTTCCAACCACTGCTAAGCAAAATGTAAAAACTGCTAAGCAAAATCTTTCCACTGCTAAGCAGAATATCACCAATGATACAAAAGAGGTTTTAAAAATTCCAAAGGTGATAACTGACACAGTGGTTGGAAACCATTTTTATGCTGTAAAGGCCTCAGCAAGCTGGCAATGGAAGCCTAAGACCAAGGTTGTACACAATGGCAGTAGTGCATCAATCGACCTAAAGAAATTTGATTATGTTGATGCACAAGGCAGACCCAAGTCAGTATTGGCTTGGGTCCACAAAAGGAACTAACTTGTTTGATCTCATGTGCAGGGCAAACTACAGGATGAGCTAAAAGACAAAGGAATTTTTGATAGTGGTTGCTCTGGGCACATGACATGGGATGGGAGCAACCTTGAAGATTTTGAAGCTTATGATGGAGGACATGTGGCATTTGACAATGATCCAAAGGGAGGAAAAATAGTTGGAAGAGAAACTATCAGAACAGGAAAGCTGGATTTTGAGAAGGTTTATTTGGTACAGGGACTAAAGTACAATCTATTCAGTGTTTCTCAAATGTGTGATAAGAAAAACTGGGTACTTTTTGGGGAAACTGAGTGTGTGGTGTTGTCTCCTGATTTTAAAATGCATGATGAGAAATATGTGCAGTTAAGAGTACCTAGGAAAGAAAACATATACTGCTTTAACATGAAAGATGTAATTCCTAATAGGTCCTTAACTTGTTTGTTTGATAAGGCATCAGTTGATGAGTCAAAATTGTGGCATAGAAGGCTAGGTCACCTTAATTTCAAAACAATCAATAAACTGATAAAGGGCAACTTAGTGAGAGGGTTACCTTCTAAGGTTTTTGAGTGTAAAGAACTTTGTGTAGCTTGTCAGAAAGGAAAACAACATAGAGCCTCTTGTAAGACCAAGACTGTTAACACCATTACACAACCACTGTTTATGCTTCATATGGACTTATTTGGCCCTACCTTTGTTAAAAGTTTGAACCATAAGCAGTATTGCCTAGTTATTACTGATGATTATAGTAGATTTTCTTGGGTATACTTTTTAGGTGCTAAGAGTGAAACTAGTGAGATCCTCAAGAGTTTCATTACTAAGATAGAAAATCAAGTAAACCATAAAGTCAAAGTAATCATATGTGATAATGGAACTGAGTTTAAAAATTATGTGATGAATCAGTTCTGTGTGGCTAAGGGTATAAAAAGACAGTTTAGTGTTGCTAGGACACCACAACAGAATGATGTAGCTGAAAGGAAAAATAGAACACTAATTGAGGCTGCTAGTACAATGTTTTCAGAATCTAAGTTACCAACTACCTTTTGGGCTGAAGCTGTAGGCACTGCATGTTATGTGCAGAATAGAAGCAAGGTAGTGAAGCCTCATAACAAGACCCCCTATGAGCTGTTACATGATAGGAAGCCTATGATAGCATTCCTAAAACCTTTTGGGTGTCCTGTTACTATCTTGAATACCATAGACTACCTAGGCAAGTTTCAAGAAAAAGTAGATGATGGATAATTTCTTGGCTATTCTTCAAATAGCAAAGCCTTTAGAGTATACAATAGGAGGACTAGGATTGTAGAAGAAAACTTACATGTTAAGTTTAGTGGAAGAAGTGCTTGCATAGGAGGAGCTTGAAGTTCTTCTGGTGGAATTACTGCAGCAAGGGGAGGCACAACAAGGACTCTTGAAGAAGTTTCATCATCTGTACCTTCATATGGAGACACATAACTTGGCATGGAACTTAAGTCTGAACTGGATTCCTTTATGATAACATTTTTTGTCCTTGGTTGGATGGAAGAAGGTCCAGCAGCTGAAGGGTTTGTCTTCACACATGATAGGGATGTTTTCCTTGGTGGAAAGTAGTTGTTCCAACCTTTAGAAGAATCAGAGTGAGCTCTTTTCTTTGATGAAACTTCCTCATCAACCCTACCTGTTTTCAGAAACTCTTCCCACACACTGTCAGAAGAAGAGCTGTCTGTTGAAAGATTGATGGGGTTTGAGTTACTAATGATTTTTGGTGAGATGGTTTTTCCAAGTGTTTTTAGAGAGAGAAATGGTTTTTGGGAATGTGAGTAATATGTGTGGTATGTTCTTAAATAGAGTTATGATGAAATCAGGGAGTTAAATGTGGGGAAGGTATGAATTGTTAAGGAGTAAATGAAGTCTTTTGACTTTGGTGGATGTTTAATAACTTGGAGTTGACCTTTGACTGGGTGTTTACCATTCCTGTTAACCACTGCCAGTACAAAATTTGAAACCACTTCTTGTTATTTTAACCACTGCTAACCTTAACCATGTTTCAAGTGTTTGGTTTGTGTTTGTGATGTGTAGGTATGAAGGACTTATGTATACATTGGAGCTTTTTGGAGCTGTTGATGTGTTTAGTATTAAAAAAAATAAAATAAAATAAAATGTGTAAATCTTTTGTAATCTTTCATACTAATGCTTGATATCACTATTTTTGGCCTAGATTTGGTTGTTGTAGTCTTAGTCAAAGATTGGAGAGTGATTGTTGTATCCACTGCTAGAGCATTTCAAACCACCGCTAGTGGTTTTCAATCCACTGCCGTAGTTCCGCTGCTGATGGATACTTGAGGGGTTGTTTTGTAACTTTGGTGATAACGTATTTATTTCCCCAAATCACTGCCAGATCATTTAATTGATCTTCAAATCACTTCCAAATTGACGCCTAATACAAACCCTAACCACTCCCAACTGCTTTAATCACAATCCCACATCATATCACATCACTAATCACAATGCCGTCGCTGTATTCCAAAACCCATAACCTAGTTGCTTATTTGATAAAAAACAATCAATCAGAAGGCTTTCCTGAGATGATTGATTTCCTTAACCACAGTCCCATCCACTTTGCATTAACTATAGCACCAACAATCCTTAAAACATATGTACATCAATTTTGGTGGAATGCTGAGATACAGGAGAGAGATGGGTTAGAGGTTCTTAGGACGGTTGTGGATGAGAATGAGATTTTGGTCAATGAGGATGTAATTAGGACTGTCTTGAAGTTATAGGATGTTAATGGGGTGCTTAATCTTTCTGATGCTGCTATTTTTGAAAGGTTAGAGAGATTGGGTTATGAAAGGTGGGAATGTAAAACTAAATTTCATAAAGGTATGTTTTCACCTCAGTGGAAGTTTTTGATTCACACTTTGTTAATGTGTGTGAGTAATAAGACCATAGGGTTTGATGAATTTCCATCCAAAATTGCAACTGCAATTATTTGTCTGTCTGAAGGAAGGAAATTCAATTGGTCTAGAATGATTTTTGACGGATTTTTGAAAAACATTAGGGAGAAGGGTAAGTATTACTTGTATCCTAGGTTTGTTCAACTGATTGTGAAGAGTCAAATTGAAGAACCTATTGACCATACCAGACAGTATGATGTCCACCCTATGCTACCTAAGGTGTTTGCTCATATGAGGCATAAAAATCCACATTTTACTGGTAGAGTCACACCATTGTTTCCTAATATGATACCTTTACCAGATATTCCTGAATTTGATGATGTACATGAACCACAACCTTCCCAACCCACTGATGCTGAAACCCCTTCTGATACAACTGAAACCCCTGCCATCACAATAGAACCCACTGCTGCCCACCCTGAACCCACTACTGAGCTTATAACTTCAACTTCTGAACCAACTAGGATTTTGTGTACTAGGAGAAGGAGGAAGGGCACCAAGCTACCTCAGGCTGGTGTTAGTGGTGTAGCTGATGAGGCTGTTACAAGGAGTGGAGGTGACATGATTAGAAGGGCTTCCACTACTGACTCATGCTTAGATGCTGGTCAGGACAGTGGAATCATCAATAAGACCCAACCTTTGGCAACTCCTAATGTGGAGAGTTTCTTGGAACTCAACACAACTGGAGGAATCCCTAGCTAAATGGCTTATTCAGGGTGTATATATGATCAGGCTCGGTCTAATTCTATGTTTTCTTTACCCAAGGATTCACCTCTCGGAGCAGGTTACACAGCTCGAAGTGATGAGGGTAGTTTGGAACATGATATTGAATTGACGGATCCTACACATGTACATGATGAATTTTCCAATGAACCACCTCTCGAACCAGTTGACACAGGTCAAAGTGGGGAGGATATTCTTGAACATTTGAATGAATTGACGGTTAAGTGTACCAAAATGGAGGGAACAATCTCTCGTCTTCAAGAACTTGCTGTGTTTCAGGGCAGACAGATCAGAAATTTGAAGCACAGGGTGTTTGTGTTGGAGAAGGTTAAGAGACCAGGGATTGCTATTGTAAGGAAGGTTAGAAAGCAGAGAAAGAAGGTGCACTCCTCTCAGGATGTGAATTTGGAGGATGTAACCAAACAGGGGAGGAGTGAGTGCATAGATTCAGGGGAGGCTGCTGTAAATATGGATGATGACTTGGATAGTGGAGATCAAGGAGAAATGTATGTGGTGTCTGATAAGAATGGAAATGAAGCAGTACTTGAAACTTTGAAGTTTGTAGAAGAAGACAAAGAGAAGGAAGTGGTGCAGGCAACAACCACTGCTAGTGTTGTTGCAACCACAGCCAGTTCAATTGAAACCACGGTTGCAACTTCATCTGAGGTAAATTTATCCACTACTACTTTAAACACACCCATAGCTGTAACAAACACATCCACAATAGTCACAACCACTGCTATATCTCCACCCAAAACTAAAGAAGTAGAGAAGGAGGTTGCTGGTACCTTGATTAACTTAAGTAAAATTTCTGCACCTACACCTAAACCTTTGGCTAAGAGTTTAACAATTGGTGAGCCTGCAAAGAAAGTAGTTTTACCAGACATTGGAAAGGGAAAAGGTATTGCTGAGCCTGTTTTGAAGTTCAAGAATAGGCAAGAGCAGATTGCTTATGATAAGGAGTTTTATGAAAGATTGCTAGCTGAAGAAGAGGCAGCTGCAGAAAAGAAACAGAAAGAAGATGAAGAAGCTACTCAGAAATTGTTAGCAGAATGGAATGATCAACAATCTTATCTTCAAGCTTCTGATGGGATAAAGGATGAGTATACTACACAAGAATGGGCACAATTATCTATTGATGAAAGGTGTAAAGTGTTGGGTGAATGGGCAAGAAAGATAAGACAAGAGAAAAATCAAGCTAAAAGGAAGAAACTTCCTACCAAGAGTGAAATGAGAAATGTTATGATGAAGATTATCAAGAACATGGATATGCATGTTGGTGAAAATTTAAGAAAGTGTACATATAAAAGGATTGAAGAGATTTATATGAGATGTATAAGAAGAAATGATGATTTCCATCCAATGAATTCTGAAAAAGAAGAAGAGTGGATTAAAAGCAGACAGAAGAGGAAATCTGAGATTCAGGAGACATCTGGATCTAAGAAACTGAAAGAGAATGTTGAGAAAGAGTCTGGAGTGGATGATACAGTACCTATTGCAGTTGATCAACAAATTATCTCATATACATTTGAGCTTAATGGAAGTGAAGGATGTTGGAAAATTCAAAGAGTCAATAATGAAGTCTCTGAGTTTGATAAATTTTCACAAATGCTTCAATATCTGGATAGAGATGATTTGATGAGTCTTTGGAAGCTTTACAAGGATAAATATGGTGATGTATGTCCAGATGATTATCATGATGGAATGGTGTATCATAATTTGAAGATCTTGTTTGAACCTACTCATGATGAACCTGAGTGGAAAGGACTCTACAATGGCAATGTTACAAGATGGTTTTTATATCAGTCTTGTGGAGTTCATGTGTTAACTGTTTCTAGAGAAATTATTCATATGCTTGTAGAAGGTGATTATCCTCAGTTGAATAATTATCCAGGAGTTATTACTCAGATGGTAAAGCTTGGTGGTTTAAAGATGCTGAAGCCTTATGATGATCAAGCTTACACTTTGTTGTTAAAGTATGAGCAAATTCTTAAAACTATTAAGTGTTTGGATACATCCTCCAAGTCAGATGATTTGAGCTTAAAGGAAACTTGACAATTCTGTTTGAATATATCAAGTTTAGGGGAGTATTGTTTGGTTTTAGGTTCCACTGATCAGGAATTATTCTAAGTATTAGAACCAAGGCTAGAGCAAAAGAAACCACGACTAGAAGAAGGAAACCACTCCTGGAGTTAAACCACGACTAGTAGTATAGTATAACCACGACTAATGTATTATAACCACTGCTAGTTGTTTAGTCGGTTTAATGTTTTGTATTAGATAAATATGGAAAAGATATTTATCTTGTAGGTTAAGTATTGTATATTGTAAAGGACTCCTTAGCCTATAAAAGGAGGTCCTAGGTTAGATTAGATATACGTGTGTTTTTGATATATCTAAGGTCGATACACTTCAAGGTTGTAAAACCCTAATATTGTTTAGAGTATTCGTTATTAATATAATTGAGGTGTTTAAGTGTTATTACTCTTCTTATTCTTAAGGTTAAATATTATATTCCGCATAGTATTTAACAAGTTATTGTTAAGTCAGTTTCTATAAGGATCGTTTGCTCAACTGGGATCAACAAAATGCTTGCCAATTTCACTTCTTTTATCTGTTCCCTGTGAGGCTGTAGCTGCATGATAAGTAAGTGGAGTTGATTTTGGTGAGTTAAAGTATATCTTCATAAGTAGTTTCCTGCTGTGTGTTTGAAATCGCAGAATAAGTTTGTAACATCCTGTAAAATTCCCATTTATCAATAAACATTAATCAATAAGTAATCTACTATTACAGTTCACTTAACCATTTTTACCTACAATTTCTTTTATATGTATTGTGACACGAAACAGTATATCATTACGGGATTCACATTTCTTTGGGACGAGCTCACACACGTACCACGATGTTCCAAGTATCAACAAAACACAATATATAACACACAACCCCCCTCATTTCTTTTCCCTTTTAACATGCTATAAAACCAAACCGGACCCTTAATACTACCACTTGGGCCTCTATACTAAACCTAAGCCCATTAAGCAATCCATTAACCACATTTAACTAGTTCATAAACGTTTAAACCCACCTTCACTTTGACTCGTTTATTCGAAATTTCAATACATAAGCCATATCACAAATTACATGGATCGATTAAGCACATGGCATAGAATCAGGAACACCAAAAATGTCAACTTAGTTCAAGGTTTTAGTCAATAAACGAACTCCAAAGCTAATCAAGTTCGACACCTAAACCTAACATGTCTAGGTTCCAAAAATAATCCAAACTTGTTCTAAAGTGTTTCCTTTTACTCAATTAGGTTTTTTAATTGTTTTACTTGATCACTCATGTTGTGCTCGACTCAAATGAATTCCCCTAGCACATTTGGTCACGTTAATAAGTCATTTGGACCCATTCACGACCTAGGAAACCAAACGAGCTCATGATGCATTCTACTTGAACCTATGTGCTATCTAAGACTTTCAAACACACAAGTACACTTGAGACATGTAATAAGGCAATGTCATGGTCTTTGCTTAGACCCAAAGACACAAGAATAAAAACCACAAGGTTGGTTAGGTGCTTACTCACCCTCTAAACCCGATTCCCACCCTAACACATTGAAACCAAGTTGCAAAACTCACTCAAGTACATCTAGGCCTAGTTTACACTTCCCACACCTTCTTATCCCAATCTATTTGAGATCACATCAACCTAACTTGTATTAAAACTAAGTATAAGTCCCATGTATCTCAACTTCAATACGTACACTAGCAAAAATCACCCTAAAAAACTTTCCAAGTTATTTTGCTCCCGTGATACGTACGGAGGAAGAGCTAGGTTCCAAGGGATTAGAAAATGCAACCAAGTCCTTCAAGGGTCATTCACGAATCCTTGCTATGTGGTCTAACGAGCTATAAATTCCATACGTCAAGTACTAGCCTCAACATCAAGATATTCCCACCCATTTGTGGTGTAGTAAGTACTCTCGCTCAATAATTAGTAAATATTCATGTTTTGAATACCTTATATCACATACGAGACTAGTTAGCTTGCCCTTGTTATTTCCATGTTTTAGTATTCCAAACTCCTATATTGAGCAAGCACTTGATTCTTGGTAAGGCATGGATTGGAGTAGAATGTTTATTGGTAATGTATAACAATGCTTACACCATTTTCATAACACGTTTCTAAGTCACCATGACCCTTTACCTTAAAGAACCTATGTCAAGTACATAAACAGAAGGATCATAACGACTAGGAATGGGTCGGCAAAACCGCTTTTAAACGCATAATAGGTCAAACAAAGGACACTACTCAGTTCATCATAAGCTAAACAAATAAGCTACACAAATAAGTCACCATAATAAGCTCATTTAGTGCATCAACACACCCCAAATCTAAGCCACCTCATCATAGTTGAGGAAATATTAATGTTTGCTTAATGGGCCTTAATCGGCTTAAAGCCCATAAGCAGTTTGATAATAAGCAGACCAATAAGCAGTCCATAAACAATTTTTATGAGTTAATTTGGACCTAATGTGAGCCCATGTGAAAGCCTAATCCATTCCAAGCCCATTGGACCTCTCTAAATATTAACGGGCCTCAACCGGACCTTTAAGGCCCAATAACCATGTAATAAGCATTTTTGACTTATAAAGCTATTAGATAAGCTGTTATAAGCTTATGTGAAGAACAAAAATGATAAACTTTGAAAACTATGATTTTTGGACTAAAAATGCAATTTTTACTCAACTTGGGTTAAAGTGTAACTTTTATTAAAGTTGATAAGCATTTAAAACCTACGTTTTTAGGGGTCATTTAAGCCTTAAATCGACACATTTTATATCCATTACTGCTTAAAGTCGTTCCTTTTCACTTTTTAGGTCTTTTGGAAGCAAATTGCTGGAATGAAGCATATTTGGACGAAAAGGTACAAAAACATGAAGAAAATGACAAAGTCAAGATCGAAGACAATCCAAGACTGTTTATTACACCTGACGACGTCCCATCCAAAGGGCGACGCAGTCCCCTATTGAAGACTTGATCAAAAAGTGCACGCGACGGTTCAACGGAATTTCTGGTCCTAAAGATTGACGGCGTCACGCCTTATTTCTGGAAGGCGTCACTCACACTTTTCACACCAGATGCCCAAGATCCAAGATTCAGATGACGTCCTGCATGAAGACTGATGGCATCACACATCTCAAGTGACGCCGTCCCAACTATGACTTGGCCCAAACGAAACCCTAATGACAGCGACCTGACGGCGTCACTAGCAAAAAGTGACGTCGTCACGATTGTAAATATATATATAGAATTCGATTTATCTGTATTTTAGTAGGTAGAATTTTGGAGAGCAAACTCTAACTCAATTGTAGTCCGAGTTGGACAGTATTCTAGGGTCCCATACCCTATTTTACACATCAAGATAAGTTTGTTTATCTAATTTATCATTATGTCTACCCCATGTTCAATGATTGTGTGTATGCTTGCTTGTTTATCATGTCTAGCTAAATTACTTGTGTATTTGCTTAGATCTATGAAACCTAGTTATTGATTGTTGTTAGGTTGTCTCTTGTCTTAATTGATAGAAGCCATAGGAGTGCACCTAGGCCATCGTGTTTATTGCGTGATTTGTGATTTATGACAATAGGGTATTCAGGGGAGAGGCTATTGCACTTGCCGATCCCGTGTATTCTATAGGAGAGTTACAATTCATAGAGATAGGGAATAGGCACCCCTACGACTAATAGGAATACAACGACTTAAGATAAAGGAAGTGACAATTCAACCGACCAATAAAAGATAATTAGGGAGTAATAGTATCTAAGTGAACACATTTTTAATCATCATACGAGCACATCTCAATTAGCATAAACTATCCAAAGTAATTAGATAATTAGTAAAGTAGTGAAATCGGTAGAAGTACCACCCCCAATCATATACCCCGAGATTTTATCCTTTCTTTCTAAAAAAATATAAAAAAGAATAAAAAAGAATCATCCTAAACCCCACATTCTCGTCATAAATCTCTTTCTATCATTCCTATTCCTCTAGAGAATGAAATCAATCCCCGAGGCTTATCCCATACTACACTACAACGATTAGGTTCACTTTCTAGAGGGTTGAAAAGCTTGCTCGTAGAAAAGGAAGTTTTCTCGACCCGGAACACCACGCATCAAAAGTTAAGGGCAGAAACTGTCAAAGTGGCAAACCGAGGGTGTAAACTGAATATAAGGATACTTTTGAGTATAAAAATATAATGTTTGAAAATTTGAAGGTTTAAATTGGAAATATATATCATTTTGGACTATAAACGCAAAATATATAACTTTAAGGTTAAAAGTGTAAATTCTTATAAAGTTGGTGTCAAAACTATCATTTTGATAACCTAAGAGTATAAAATGGATATTTGATAATCAGGGGTATTAATAATGTCATATTTGAATAGTTTGAGCAAAAAATAAAAATATATTAAAGTTATGTACTAAAAATGTAAATATTATACTATTAGGGTTGAAAAGGTAAATTTGATACAAATTGAAGGTTTATTCAGTAACGTCATTATTATTTTGACACACTAATATCTTATCGGTTATATTCTAAGAAAACACATAGACGATACGTAAAAACAATTTAAATAACGTTATGTATATAAGAGGTGAGATCAATACAAAACACATCTAATCTAAAGAACAAATCATAAGATCTCAACCATTCATCTTCTTTTCATCCAATAGATGAGATGAAAGCAAAAATTAACAAAGGAATGGTAAAAATGTAATTCTATAAAAACACACTTTCCACCCTTTTTAAAAAAACAACATATCTTGCAAACGGTAAATCTTCAAGCTACGAAAAATACACCATTGCGACGAGAAAAAAATCATCTTTCTATTGATATGCACTTTTATATACTTTCGAAGAATTCTTTTTTTCAAAATTTTCGTCCAGAAAAATCCCACAGGATTCGTAAAAAACTCCCAAAGAGTTCGTAAAAAGACGATTTTTTTTTCAAAATTTCCGTCTAGAAAAATCCCACGGGAGTCGTAAAAAGACAGACCTTTTTTTTTCAAAATTTCCGTCCAGAAAAATCCCACGAGATTCGTAAAAAAATCACACGGGATTCGTAAAAAAATCCCACGGGATTCGTAAAAAGACGAACTTTTTTTTTCAAAATTTCCGTCTAGAAAAATCCCCCGGGATTCGTAAAAAGACGAACTTTTTTTTTCAAAATTTCCGTCCAGAAAAATCCCACGGGATTCGTAAAAAAATCCCACGGGATTCGGAAAAAATCCCACGGGATTCGTAAAATGGAAGTACAAAATCACTTGATATTCTATTTTTGTTGTGTAATGTTATGAGAAAAATTATTGTTCACTTTGAATATATCTTGTTTACTTTGAACATATAATGTTTTTTACTTATATTATGTTTGATCTCACGGGTAATCTGTAAAAATCCTATGGGATTCTGTATATCCCATGGGATTTTGTATAAATCCCATGGGATTCTGTATGAATCACAAAGGATTCGTTAAAATAATCACTAAACTAGATACAATACATGACATCCCTCCTCAGTTAACAAGATAATTAAAAAAAATGATCCAAACAAAAAACAACCAAAAAGTAAACTAAATATGACAAACTAATTTATATATTTTGATTTCTTGTAGAGAACTTTCAAAAGTATTATTGGTTTATATTATTGTAGAGTGTTTATGCTTTTATTATAGTAAGAAAAAAAATAGAGTGAATTACCCTAATTAGAGTGAATTACCCTTGTGAGGAATAACAGTATATATATTTACATAAAAAGTAAATTTCAGTCAAAATGTTGTATATAGGTCATGGAAGCATGATTTTGGATTCAAGTGATGATATAACCCTGTCATTTTAGTAAACTTGGTCATGTATATTTATCAAAGAGTCTAACCTTAAGTTAGGAAATTTACATAAGGATATTCAAAACTGACACAACACTAATAGGATTAATATAAGAAGTAAATTTCAGTAAAAAATGTTGCAATTGTTGAGGGTCCATATGCAACATACTGACACAACACTAATAGGATTTGTATTTAGGAGCTAATTAGCAAGACCTATATAAAAGCTAAAACAAGCACCCTCTTAAATTATATACTCAGCAGTTGACTTTTTTACAAAAATAACAAAGTACAAGCTATTAACCAACCCAACAAAGTATTTCATATCAATTTTGCATTTGGGGGTTAGGGTTTGTAAATTGGGGAAATTGTTTGATGAGAGAGAAATGGAGATGTTGAGAGTGTAAATGGGGGAGGATGAGAAATGACGGGATGTAATTACATGATAGGAGGTGTCATAAAGTTACAAAACTACCTCTCCTACTATTTTAAAATGATGGGATGTAATTAAATCTAACCGTTTGATGAAAGTTAAATCAACGGCTAAGATTAAGTGGTTTGCTCTTTAAAGAAATCTTGTTCTTTACTGAACTTTTCTCATGTATATAAACGACATAACAAGCCATTTTAACGAATAACATAATTCAACAACTAACTTTTGAGGAAACGATATCTACGGATGCTAAATACATAAAAACAAGTTAATATTACATAAGATAACATTGAATTTGAACTTTAAGCATTTTAAGCATTTCAATCCATCCTTGCCACAATCCAGTTCATTTCTCGATGCCATTTCAATAATTATTATTCGCACCAAGTCAAACTTGAAACTATCGAAATCTCAGACTTCCATATTATTCAAGTCGTATGTTGGAGCCGTTCCCACATTGCATTAGACATCACTTACTTTGTCTACTATCACCAAGGTGAGCTCATAGTCCCACTTTTATATGTTTTTCAAACTCGTGGGGAGATACATGCTACAAACCTAAACACAAATGTTTTATGTATGTTATGACTGATTGATATTTTGCCTAAGTTACCATTATTGCCAAAAAGTCCCTCATATCATGAACCATTAATCACTTGCGAGTGAACGTGAATACAGTGAATATATTTATTAGCGGTTGACAACCCAATTGAGTTAGCCGGAATGGTGACCAAATGCACTATATTTGAGTAAACAATAGGAATATGGCAAATTCCTACACGAGGGCCCCTTATTTACATCATTTATGATGCGTATTATTTATATCATTTCTATGATATCACAAACGTTAACATTTGAGTGTCATGAGACTTAGGGCAATATACTGAACTGTAATATCATTGATTTCTATTATATGAACTGGAATTTGTGTTCAACTGATTATTATACTTAAACACTATGGATTCACTCAACAATTTTTGATGACTTTTTAGCATGTTTATCTCAGGTAATTGAAGAAGCATTCAAGGCACAAGGCACGAAGTGGGCAATAACTGTTGGTTTTTGGTGTTAAATAAATTATCATTCATTTTAAACTATTTTATATCTTCCGCGATATGCAAAACTTTGGAATCTCTTTTATACTTGAATTATTAAATGAATGATAATGATTTATAAAACGCATCTTTTGAGTCGTTTTCTATGATTATGACTATGATCCTCTACGTAATACCCCGATTAGTCTCCCGCTGCTATAATGAGATTTTGGGGGTGTTACAAGGTTGTTTGGCATACTTCTATTATGCAATTTCTTTAGTCTTCAAAAGGATTAGGGTGTATTTTATCTCATGATGAAGACTCTATGGATGCACTTGCAACTTAAGTATGCAAAATTGTGCATAGCAAATATTGAGGTTCAAGTTTGGTCTGCAAAGTGTTATGGTTTTAACCATTTCTTAGCATTTCTTGTTATTGTGGGCTAAGATTATATAGTTCATTCTGACAATTTGGACTATTATAAAGTCTCTTCAGGTGTTGGCCTTGTAATTTGGAGCTTATATTTTATGTCTGTATACACCTGTTTGAAGATCAGTTGGCCTTTGTTAGGTGCTGAGATATTGAATGGTTGTATTACATCGATGATCTTTTAAGTTTTCATAAAGTAGGTATCTATCTGAGAAGGGTAAGTGAGTTTGGAGGGTAGTATATGTAGCTTGGAATAGTGAGGAGTTAAAGATGAACCTACTTGATCTAAGCTATACACTACAAATATGAGGTAAGGATGGTCCTCATTCAAGGTATGTGTTCCAGTTTCTGATGCCATTTGTTTAAATGGAAATGTAAAAAACTGGTATAGCCCTTGTTTGAAGGGCTATGAATGGCTATAGTTTACATATGATGCCTTCCATCTCTTTTTCCTTGATCATTGCGGATGATGGTTGAATGGTTTTGGTGGAGAGATGGTAGGAAATGTAGTTATGAAACTATGGTCATGGTGTATTTAAGGGTGATTTCTAAAAAAGGATTGTTGCGTTTGGATTGAGCTTTGAAGCTGTGATGTTTAGCTTTGTTATCTTAGTTGTCTCTTTTTCTATTAGATATAGTGTCTAGTTTAGTCCGATATATGATAAGTGGTAGTATGTTCTATGTGTCTGTTTTGGGCATGTCCAAATTCAGGTTTATGTTATTGGTTGTAAATTTGTGTTGTTTATCTATACTATTTATAAAAACATTTCACACTCTTTCTCTTCCAATTTTTAAGATTTTCATATATAAACAAATACAACTACTTAAGTTATATGTACAATTAATTTATACAAATGTTGACTGGTCAACATTTGTAATTAATGTCATATTTAAAACACTCATTTGATAAAAGGTATAGTTAATAAAATACAATGTACAAACTATTTGAAGCACAAATACAACTAAAAAAATATTATTCAACACATACAATTAATATACTATTTAATTCACCCATTCATTAAAATATACAACATTTTAACAAAAATGTACAATCTAATAAAGCTGCCAAGTTAAGCACTTAAAAATAAAACCATTAGACTGCCCGCAGTGGTTGGTCGACCGGTTCGGTTGTCGCTCGCTGATCGAGTCGCCGCCATTGCAGCATAAGGGTCAAACTGGGTCGGTCGGCTCCAAAATTGATGAAGGGTGATTGTGCTGAAGGAAAGAATCAAGATTTTGTTTGTGGTAGCTTCGGTTAACAGAAGATGGAATTATTTCCAATGTCTTAACTAAAATTATTGTTAGTTGTAAACTAATTGTTTAATAAAATTATGGCCACATAAACATCACGTTACTTTACTATTTATTTTCACTACTCAATTCTTGCAACATTTGTCCTTAATAATATCCATCACCTTCTAATAGCTTTAACTAAAAACAGCATTGTGCTTCAACTCTTCAAGTCTTGTTTGTCTATTCATTCTAGCGATAAAATCATCAGCCAACTTTGTAAGTTCTTCGGCAGGCAATGCTTCCCACTCATCATACGCTTTACAAGGTTTCACATTACAGTATGATTCATTTGCACTATTACGTTTCACTTCGAATAATGATCGTTCCGATTTGCATGATAAAACTCGAAGCTCGTGTCTCTTGCATGCTGTTTTAGGCTTGGAACCGCAAAGCTTTGATTCTCCCACGAGAAATATGACAATGAGGTTGCCCACGATGAATAAAAACTTGCTAGTGAAGACGAAAGGAAAAATCTTTGGGAGTGAGAATAAGCAAAATATTGTACAAGACGATGTTAAAAGAATGTATAGCCAAACATCATTGCTCACAAGTTGCTTGTTTTTCGGTTCATAAGCATGCAATCGACGAGAGCCCATTCCAGCTCTTACTTTACGAATCAATCTCCCAAACCTTTCAATTGATATATTTTGGTTTTAGAATGGGTTAGACATATATAGTGAAGAAAATAACTTAGGGACCTTTTTAATGGTTTTTCATCACATGCATATCACCTATGGTTTCTTAAAACTATTGTACGTGTTTCTTTTTCAAAGTAAATATAGATTGTTTAGCATTGAATTATTGATGTTCTTTTTCTTTATTTTTTATAGTTTATAATTAAGTTGCATGAGTTCAAATTCAGATTAAAAATGAAGGTTCCCCAATTGAGTTCACACGTACTCATGTGGCCAGCTTTTATAATCTGGTTTTAATATGTTAATCCACATTTTTTTAGCGGATTGAAGTTTCTTCATCATATTTATTTATGCATGTCTTTGTTCAGTGGTAGAGCTTGAAGAAATTTCGTGAGAGGGCCAAAGCAAATTTTTTTCTGGAAAAACATTAAATGAGAGGGCTAATTAAGATGAATTTTTTATTTTTTTAACACATGAAATCGCGAAAAAAATACACTAACAAGTTTAGGCCTAGGAGAGCCGGGACCCCTCCCGGTCCTCACATAGCTCCGCCCATGTCTTTGTTAACATTAGTTTATCAAACTTAATTAACTTAAAATTGAGTTTCATGGTTCTAAGCAATGTAATATGTAATTAAATTGATTGACATAGCAAATATTCTAGCTTGTTTGAAAATGTTTAATCTTGGTCAAATGATTGAAAAAAGTATCATACTTGTCATCATTTTTTTTGTGGGTAGTGAACAAATTTTTTTTGGTTTTGTGAGTACCTTTCTTTCAAAATTATCCTTTTTAAGGTATTTTGAGTAATTTTTGGACATTTTTGCCCCTCTTAGCTAATAGAAATTTTTTTTCCCGAAAGGCAAAAATATCACATAATACCCCAAAAAGGATAAATTTGAAAGAAAACTACCCACAAAAACAAAAAATTATGTTCGCTACCCACAAAAAAAAATGATGACAAGTATGATACTTTGTTCAATCATTTGCCCATTAATCTTTAACAAGAAAGGGGTGACATAGTTAAATACTCTGCGTATATAATTTTCTTTTCGATCATCTTATTCTGAAAAATATATATGATGAAAAGTATAGTTTTTGAAGCAACTTGATACAAATAGTTGGTTTTGAAAAGGTGAATATATACTTTATTCTTTTGCAAAGAGTCAAGAGAAGCTTCATAAAACGTTGGATCAAGACGTTTGATCCCAGTTATGTGGAGAATTTAAAAACGTTGGATCCCAGTTATGCGGAGAATTTGATTGCCCCCTTCTCTAAAAAAGAAATTAAAGAAACCGTTTTTGCATGTGGTTCTGATAGAGCGCCTGGACCTGATGGGTTCAATTTCAGGTTCGTGAAACATTTCTGGAGTTACCTTGAGGAGGATTTCTTTAAGTTAATGGGGGAGTTTCATCAAACATGAGTCATAAATAGAGGTTGTAGCACCTCTTTTATAACTCTTATTGCTAAGTCCAAGTCCCCGTTGGGGTTGAAGGACTATAGACCTATTAACTTGATTGGGGTTGTGAGCAAAATTATCTCGAAGGTTATTGTAGGAAGAATAAGTAAGGTTATTGGGTCGGTGATCTCCCACACGCAAACAGCCTTTCTCAAGGATCGTTTTATTCTTGATGGGCCGTTAATTATCAATGAAGTCATTGGGTGGATCAAGAAAAAGGGGGAACAAGCTTTTATGCTAAAGAATGATTTCGAAAAGGCTTTTGACAATGTTAATTGGGGTTTTTTACTCTCGATTCTAAGTCAAATGGGATTTCCTCCTAGATGGCGTCTTTGGGTTAAAGGTATTCTCGACTCAGCTAGATCCTCGGTGTTAGTAAACGGCTCCCCTACCTTTGAGTTCCATTGTGAGAAAGGAGTTAGGCAAGGAGATCTTCTTTCTCCATACTTATTCCTCATTGTCATGGAGGCTTTGACCTCTATTCTCAACAAGGCGTTGGAGTTGGGTGAGTTTGAGGGGGTTCACCTTCCTAATGGTGGTCCTATTCTATCACACTTGTTCTATGCAGACGACGCTCTAATTGTAGGGAAGTGGTCCAATGCTAATATGAAGAAGACTTCTCGTTTGCTTCGTATCTTTTACTTATGCTCTGGCTTAAAAATAAATATCCATAAGTCTTATTTATATGGTATGGGCATTTTGGGTGAAGATTTGAACAACTTAGCCTGGTCTCTTGGTTGCAAGATTGGTGATTTCCCTTTTGAATACTTGGGAATTAAAGTGGGAGCAAATATGAACCGAATTGTTCATTGGAATCCGGTTTTAGAGACCATACAAAACCGTCTATCCTCCTGGAAAGCAAAAACTTTATCCATAGGCGGGCGTTTAACTTTGGTCAAGTCGGTCCTCTCTAGTCTTCCGATATATTATCTTTCTTTATACAAGGCTCCGAAAGCTGTGATTGAAAAAATAGAGAGCCTGATGCGGACTTTCCTGTGGGCTGGTACAAGCGAAGAGAAGAAACTTCATTGGGTGTCTTGGGAGGTGGTAACCTTGCATAAAAGTGAAGGAGGGTTGGGTGTCGCCAAGCTGGGTGATGTTAATGCGGCTTTACTTCTAAAGTGGGCCTGGCGTTTCAAGATTCAGCTTGGAAGTCTTTGGCGAAACGTTATAGAGGTAATCCATGGTGGTCGAAACAAGTGGAATTTCCTTCCAGTTGCTCGGAATTTAACCGGCTGCTGGAAATCTTTGGTCACTTCAATCGAGCAGATGCAAATCAATGGTAAGCAGGCTTCTTGGTTTTTTAAAGGTATTCTGGGCAATGGGGAGGCTTTACGGTTCTGGAAAGACAGATGGTTTGGAGACAAAATTCTGATGGATAGATGGCCGGCTCTCTTTGCGCTGGAAACAAATAAAAACTGTAGAATTATTGACCGATTTCGGGTCCTCGGGTCTTCTGCTTGTCTTGCATGGGGCTGGGATTTTTCTCCGACTTCGGTAGAGGAAATCTCAGAAATGCAAGATGTTAACTATGTGCTGTCCTTAGTTAAATTTGCAGGAAACAAAGACGATTGGTGTTGGGACGAGGAAGGCAACCGGATTTTTACAGTGGCTAATGTTAAAAGATGGCTTCGGGAAGACAGAAACAATAGCCGTAATCACTTGTTCAAATGGGAATCTTGGGTTCCATTAAAGATAAATATTCATATGTGGAGAACGGAAATGAATCGTCTTCCTACCCGGCTCGCTCTTCAAAGAAGACAGATTTCTTTGCCATCTACTTTATGCCCTTTATGTGACGTGGACGACGAGAACTGTGCTCATATTTTCCGACATTGTGGCTTTGCTTTTGGAGTATGGAGTTTTATTCGAAAATGGTACAAAATTGACCATGCGATTGTGCTCAATATGGATGACCTGCTCGTGATTTATAAAAATGTCCAAGGCTCGAAATGGGTGAAGAAGGTTATTAGAGGTATTGTTATGACGACGTGTTGGGCTATTTGGAATGTAAGAAATAAAAAGGTCTTTGAGAACAATACTCCAAAAGTTGCCGACGTTGTGGCGTTAGTTAAATCTTTGTCTTTTTTATGGCTCAAAAGCCGGTCTAGGTTCAATTCCATTGTTTGGAAGGATTGGGTCGTTTTTCCATTGTACATGTTGTAATTGTTGTTTGGTGGTCCTCGTTTTGAGGACTCGCTGTGTTTATTGAAGTTGACCGTTAAAAAAAAAATAGAGAAGCTTCATAACTCTTGTTTAATAGATCTACAAATTAAATGAAGTTTCTTCACTAGTAATTAAAGGAATACATGCTTAATGGAAAGCATGCATGCTCTAATAAAACCTATTTTTTCTAATTTTTTTAGTAGAGGAATTCATTACATATTAACCTATGTACACACTGTTGTCTCTTTTTTTTTTCCTTCACATTAGGAGTAGTTGTAACTTAGCAATTCGATTATACTCGAATCGAACATGTAAATGAAGTGTGCTCTCTAGTTATTGCGTTTTATCATGGATTCATACACAAAAATACTTTCTACAAGTTATCAAGTTGGCCTTCATGTATAATTTTATCTTTGTACAAATTAAGTTTGTTACAAATACTCATTTTGCTAAGTAGTAATGCATAACGAAATTCTATACTAAAACCATACTCCTTCCGTCAGAAAATAATTATTCACTGACAAAAAAATGCAAAGTTTAAAAAAATCATCACCGTTACTAGTTTTTTGTTTTTTTTTTGTTTTTTTTTCTTACTTTTTTTACAAAATAAAAGTTTGTTTTACTATTAGCTAATTAATTTATAATTTCTTTTTAGTTTATAATAATAACCTTAAATGAGAGTAACATGATAAACTTGATTTAAACTCTCTTTCTAATTATAAAAATGAACAATTAATTTGAGGCAATAAAAAAAAATGTAGACAATAAATTTGAAACGGATAAAATATTTATGATGTTTGTATTTTTATATGTCTAATTTTGTAAGTTATATATCACTAATCTATAATTTATAACCCGTTATAAAACATACATGTCCCCAACTAAAACTCAAGCCTCAATCTTAAAATTCACACAATGAACCCCACAAACTTTCAATTTCAAATACATTCAAATTTGTTTCTCTCCTATTTCTCATACTTTTCGCATACCAAAATGCATTCTTCTTAAAATACAAACTTAGAATCGACACCCATTATTTATAACCAGTGTTGCAAAAAAAGACCTACAAGGCCGATTAATCGCCGCATAAGCGGTACAAGGCCACCAACCTTTGTGATTTATGTAAATCGGTCAAACAAATAGGCCAACATGGTCAATGATGGTCAACGGTGGCCAAACTTGCCTGAAATATCCAAAATTCGCCGTAAAAATTGTTTTAGTAACTTATAGTCGCTGTTATAGCTATTCAAAGATATTTTTTATGAAAAATCATGCCGGAAATACCCAAAACTTGTCGGAAATGCCTATATAATTAATGACCGATTAATCCCGCTTAAACCAATTACAAGTTATAAAAAATTGACCACCCAACTACCGATTCGCGATTTTAACAACTGTGTTTAAAACCATTACTATTTGTTACCGATGCTTTATGCAGATAAAGGCTAGTACAAAACAAACAGGGCAAAATGACTAGCTTTATTAAATTAAAAAATGAAAGTTTGTTTTGGATACGAGTAAATGTACAAAACCAACAACGATGTCGACGAAATAAAGCACAAAGGGAATAAGATTCCGTACTTTCTTTTGTACCCATCCCACTTTCAATCTTTTTCTTTTATATATTTTGTCTTTGAAAATGTGTTATTGATACCTTAGGTCTCTTATATAAATCAGACGTACTAATACTGATCACATTTTAATTAGCTTTTTAAAGAATCCAGATTAATGACTCACAACTAATACTTGCTCTATATTGACAGTCACTTCGGCTCTCTAAAAGAAATCTATATTATTTTTTGTGTTTTTAAAGTGATATAAACACAATTATTGTGGACCTTTTTATATGTATACTTATATAGCAACCCACTAGCCCACGTTCTTTTCCTACAATACCCGATCAGCCACACATCGTATTTCAAGTTTCTATTTATAAAAAGAAAAGCAAAAAAGAATAAGTATCTTTGTACGACCTACATCTTGATAGAATGCATGATTAAAAATGAAATATACGAGTATTAAATACCTTAGAAAACACATTAGAGGAAACATATTTCAGAAATAAACTATTACGTAAAAGCTTAATCACAATCTCATACATAAACATTTGGTATATTTCATTGTTTGGAATTAGGATTACTTATAGTCTTCTACGGCTTTTGCTACTACACATGCTATGTTTGACGACGCGTACCAGTATCAGTAGCCATAAGTAGTGATTGTACAATAGATTGTACTACCAGGCTTCGATGATGATCAAAGGTATGAGGGATGTATGTTCCAGCCAAGACTTGCCTTTCACCTGAGAATAAGAAATACGAAACACTACGTTAAGTGATTACGCAGGGGTATGACCCTGCGAACCACCTCCGGCGTGAGAGTAAGTATGAGTTATGGTTGTATAAGTGTGTGTAAGTAAAGAGATGAGTGTGAAATGAGCATACTATAATCCATTGCCCGTCCAACCTATTTATAGTGGATGAAATAGGGTTGAGAGCACTTTTGCATGAATGTCGGAGATCATGGGGGCGTCCCATGATTGTGGGTAACCGCTAGGGCTTAGTGACCCACGTTCTCAGACTTGACGGGGAAGCCAAGAGAGAGGGGGAGATCGTGGTTTTGACCAAGTCAGGAGGTTCCCCTATCCATTGTTCCTTCGTCAGCCATACCCCGAAGGGCTTAGGGCTTCGGATGGCGAATTCCCCTAAGGTAACCTTCGTTATAACGAATGGTTTGAAGCCTATGGATATTCCGGAATCCTAACTTGGACCTTCGAATAGAAGGGTTTCGACACGTCTCGGAGGAGTGTCCTTCGAGGTACTCGGAGGGTACATCATCAAGCCCCCCAGTCGAAAGTGATGTATATGAGCGAGGAGACATTGCTTTCGACTTCATGCTTCGAAAAAATATCATCCTGCTGCGAATTGCATTAGTTAGAGGATAACAATGTACCTAACTTAGCGCATTTAATGCTAATTACTCTTTTCGGCTGCCCGCTACAGGAATCACATTTCCCCAACTTACCCGGAGACCAAAAGTCTTTTTTATTCAAAATTTAAAAAATTTACACCGGATAAGAGTTATTTTTGGGACACGTGTGCGGTGTTTAAGAGATAAAAGAGAGTATAAAAAGGGGGTAGCTGAAACCCTAACTCATTTTACTCTCTCCGTTTATTTCTACACGCAGTAAAACTTCATCGCCATCACTCCGAAACAAAAGGCAATCCTTCCTTCTCACTGATAGCTTGTTTTTATTTCTTTAAAAAATGGATTCCAAGTTTATCATAAAGCAACAAAAGTGTACATTATCTGCAAAAGAGTTACATGATCACTTAGCTGATTACCCAATCCCACTAGAGCACAAAGTGATGTTACCCAAACCTAATCAGGGTATTTTTGATGCTCCTCAAGGTTTCGTAGGGTTGTACACACATGCATTTAGCCATTCTAACCTTAGGATTCCACTGCACCCATTGATATTAGAGTTTATGCAATACTACAAGGTTCACATCTCTAGGTTTAACCCCTTTGGTTTAGCCAAACTGACCACATTTATAGTGATGTGTAAAGCATACGGCTATGAACCAACATTAAAGGTTTTAAGAGGATTTCTGAACTTGTATCCTGGGGGCAATTGGTTAACTTTAGCAAAAGGCCTGAATCGGATGTTCCGAACCTGTTTGGGAGGGTATATACAAACATAACAGGTTGGAAAGGTAGCTTTTTCTACGTGCAAGACACTATTGTTCCCCCTAAATATCCAGAGCTGCTGAATAAGGAAAATATGTTTGATGCAAAACGGTATAATGACCCCTTGCCATATGAGGTGCGAAGGGATCCCTGTTATCAGCGTTTGGCCAAATATCCTGTGGATGTGCAAGTGTTCCCTGAAGCCATCTTGTACATGGCTGGGATTGCCCAGAGCTGGGAGGGGTCTCCCAAGAAGCCTGTGATCATATACCAAGGACAAAGTATGTTTATCTACTTCTATTTAAGTAGGACCAATGTAGCACTGATATTTATTTCTTCTTGTTTCTATTTTGCAGAGATGTCGTTCAGAAACTTCATGTACCAAGATTTGGATGAAGATTTAAGTTTTATGCCTGCGGAGAAGGCCGAAGAGTCTTATGGTGTTGGCTCTCCTTCGACATCTGTGAACAATAATGAGGTAGACGCTCCGAATCCGGAGCCTGTTGCATCGACACCCCCGCAACTTGCATTGGAGGGTCCATCCCAACTTGTTTAGAATGTTGCTGACTCGGACGATCCTGCGGATGAGGATGTCCTAGTTGTAGGTTCAACAGGGATAGCTGACAAGTTGAAAAGTAGAAAGGGAACAGCAGCCAAGGCTGTTAAGTCTACCAACAAGAGAAAGAATCCCCTATCTGCCTCCGGAGGCAGAGTTATGAAGCAGAAGAGTGCTGAAGGCAGAAAGTTTGTGAAGTCAGCCTTCGAATTGTCAGATGAATCAGTGGAGGTGCAT
Source organism: Chrysanthemum seticuspe (assembly GCA_019973895.1). Lineage (NCBI taxonomy): Eukaryota > Viridiplantae > Streptophyta > Magnoliopsida > Asterales > Asteraceae > Chrysanthemum > Chrysanthemum seticuspe. Next base: position 302,078,289 of record BPTQ01000004.1, read on the forward strand.
GGTAAGCAGTTCCTCCTTATAAAATATGTGAAGTCATAATTGTTACAACTAACTTAGCCTTTATACATTGTATTGGTCGCAGGCCTTCCAGAGACGAAGGAGCTTCCCAATGCTTTGGCCTGTCACCGAATTGTCGATCATGTCACCCCTCCTCAATGGAAAGGTATGCTAGAAAATATGTCCATTGAAAGGTTTTGTGACATGCATGACAATGAGGTTGCGAGGCAGGCAGTATTGGATAACCACTTAAATGCCAAAACCAGAGAATTGCTCAGAACTGTGGTCAAGCTGGAGGCTAAGTGTGACGAGATTGAGGGGAACGTTGAGAAGAACCCCGTCGTCCAAGACCTTCGTGGAAAGGTAGCCCAGTTGATAGTTGAACTCGGCAATCTTAAGTTGGAAGAAGCCAAGGTCATCACTCTAACAGGTCAGAAATATGTTCTTGAGGCGAAATGTGCTGGATTGGAAAGTGAGAAAGCCAGGCTCGGGGAGGTAGAAGTGAAGTTAAGGGAGGAAATCGATGGCTTGCAGATGAGGTATAAGATGCTGCAAAAGGATCGTGCGGAGGTCGTTTCGAAGGTGGTGCCTTACATAGCCATGGAGCTCTACCACAGTGATGAATTGGGAGCTCAGATGTGGAAGGTCATCAAATCAGCCATTTTTCATGGACGGTGCTTGGCGTTTGAGGAGGCTGCCAAAACAGGTAAGCCCGTGGACCTTTCCAAGATTGAATGCTACCGTCCCACTTCGAAGGCTGAGTATGATGAGGCAGGAAATGCGTTCGCAACCGCAGAGTACTCCTTCCTTGTTGAGGCTACCAAAGATCCTATGGCACCCCTCGAAGACCTCCTTTCCAAGAAACCTCGGAAGCTGAAGCCTACCACTCCCACCAAGAAGACTATGTCTACCAAGCCTGTCTCAGTGCAACCATCCCCCACTCCATCTCCAAAAAAGCAGGAATGAAGGCTGTCATGTCGGCAGTAATTTGGTTTCAAAGGGTGGCATGTACCCTTTAAGACAATTTATCTTATTTGACAATGCTTGTCTTGTTCTCTAAACAATTTAAATGCTTATGATGTATGGCCATGGGCCAAAAACAATTTAACTGGGGCTTAGGCTCCTCGTGCAGGTACAAGAGCACTAGCCCTCATTTTGAATGGTATGGTGTAGGGGAAATACCTCTACACACTTAGTTATTATTTATGTTTGTTTTGTTAACTTCTCGTACGTCATTTTTCCGACGCTTAAGTTTTACAACCTAAGGTTAAACAACCTCATTGTGTGTAAATTGCAACACCAAGAATATAATGACCAAATTTGATCATTGACAGAGGGTCGCGACCCACTCTATCTCAAATCCTTCAAGTAGTATGACTTTGTATATACTTTTACAAGTGCCAAAAACTACTAGGAGAGTTAATGTGAATGTTAAAGTTGGCTTAAATGATAAGGCATGTATTACACCTTGAGCCATTTTATTCGACATTGAAACTCATTAACGACTTGGCTGAACAAATCTTTGTGTTTAAGAAACGAAGCAAGAGATTTGTGGGAAATGCCTTATTTATCATTGAATTGGTAGGGAGGATTACATCATTCTTGAAATGAAAACTAAGACAACTACCAATAATGTTTGCTTTCCCTTGAGAAGCTTCTAATTACAAGAAAAAAGTAAAAGTACTTCTTAAACATAGAACTTTCGAAGGTTCGTACCATTCCATGTCCTGTCGATGGGTTCTCCGAGAAGAGTGGCCAGTTTGTAGGCTCCGTTGCCGTAGGCCTCAGCTACCATGTAGGGTCCTTCCCAAGTTGGTCTCAGCTTTCCCTGATACTCTGCTTTGCTTGCACTGTTGAGGCGTAGCACATATTCTCCAGGCTTGAAAGTGGAAGGTCTGACCCTTTTTTTATAGTAGCCTTCGATCTTATGTTTGTGTATTGCTTATCGGATGAAGGCTATTTCTCGTCTTTCTTCTAGCAGATCAAGGTTTTCCCTGATCCTTTCGTCATTTTGGGAGGCATCATACGTTGCCACACGCTCCGTGTGTACAATTAGCTCCGAAGGGATGACCGCTTCTGTTCCGTATGTTAGGCTGAAGGGGTTTCACCATTGCTTGACTTAGGGTGCGTCCGGTGAGCCCATAATACTTGAGGGAGCTCATCCACCCATCCATGATGAGTTTGTACAAGCCTTTTCTCGATCCCTTTGACGATGTCTCTGTTTGTAACCTCCACTTGTCCGTTACCTTGCGGATGGTAGACGGATGTCCAAGACTGCTTTATGTTGAGCCCGTGAAAGAAGTCGTAGAAGACTCCTTCGGCAAACTGCTTCCAATTGTCAGATATGATTATATGGGGCACTCCGAATCTGCACACAATGTGCTCCTATACAAACTTCTCGATCTGTCTCCCTGTTACGGAGGCTAAGGGTTTAGCTTCCACCCACTTAGTAAAGTAATCGATTGCTACCAGCAAGAATTTGACTCCTCCGGGCGCTATAGGCATAGGTCCTACGATATCGATGCCCCACTGAGAGAAGGGCCATGCGGATTTCACACTTGTCATGTCCTGCTTCGGCATCTTTGGAACGTTTGACTGTATCTGACAAGCTTCACATTTGAGAATGATTTCTGCTGCATCCTTGTGCATCGAAGGCTAGTAATAGCTCAATTTCATTATCTTCGAGACAACTGAGCAGGGTCCTGCATGGAGGCCGCAGGATCCTTCGTGGACTTCAGAGATAATGCTCGTAGCCTGCTTGGGTCCTACACATCTTAACCAAGGTGATAAAAATGACCTTCTATATAGGGTTTCCCCTATTAGCCGGTACTGCGAGGACTTAACCCGAACCTTCCTTGCTAGCTTGGGATCTTCAGGGAGAAGACCACTTATCAAATATTCCCTTATGGGAGTCATCCACGTCTCTCCTTCTTCGTGAACCACATCCGCAACCTCCTTGCGAACAGTGGATCTTTCAGGAAGGACTTCGACAAGTACTTCTTTAGTAGAAGGCCATTGAAGCTAGCTGGCTTAGTGCATCTGCTTTCTTGTTCTGATTCCTACGAACATGCTGGATGGTGTAGGAGTCGAAGCTCTCCAGCATTTCCTTTGTTTTTTCCAAGTACTGTTTGATGACGGGCTGCTTTGCTTCATAGGAACCTGTCACTTGGTTTGCTACCAATTGGGAGTCTACAAAAACAGCGAGAGCTTTGACCTCCATATCTTTAGCTAGCCGGAGGCCTGCTAGCAACGCTTCATACTCCGCTTCATTGTTTGTGGCTTCGAACTCAAAACGAAGAGCATATGTATGCTCCTTCCCGTCAGGGCTGACCAGCATTAGGCCTGCTCCAGAACCATCGGAGCTAGATGCTCCGTCTGTGTAAAGCTTCCATTCAGCCTGTACTTGAATGATGTTGGTTTTGGGCTCTTCTTTTTCTACACCAGGCTCGGAAGGTGTTTCTGCCAAGAAATCTGCGAGAATTTGCCCTTTAATAGAGTTTCGTCCCTTGAACTCTATTTCGTGCTCTCTCAACTCAATAGCCCATTTAGCCACCCTCCCAGACTTTTCGGGTTTTGACAAGATCTGTTTGAGTGGCTTGTCGGTTAAGACTGTGATTGGATGGTCCTAGAAATAGTGTCGGAGCCTCCTTGCTGCGTAGATTAGGGCTAGTATTAACTTCTCCAATGTTGGATAGTTGATCTCTGCCCCCTGTAGGACCCTGCTGACAAAATAAATGGGGATCTGCCGTTTGTCTCGTTCTGCCATAAGGACTGCGCTAATACTCTCCATTGAGGATGCTAAGTACATGAACAACACTTCGCCTTTGATTGGGGCTGTATGTGTTGGAAGGATTTCGATGAACTCCTTCATCTTCTGAAAGGCAGCTTCAGCATCCTGACTCCATTGAAAAGTTTTCTTATCCACGCATCCCTTGAGTGTTTTGAAGAATGGTAGGGACCTGTCAGCCCCCTTCGACAAAAACCGGCTTAAAGCTGCCAACTTTCCATTTAGGCTCTGCACATCTTTTAGACACTTAGGGGCTTGGAGATCCGAAATTGCCTTGACCTTGGAGGGATTAGCCTTTATCCCCTGCTTAGTGATCAAATGCCCTAGGAATTGTCCCTCTTCGACACCGAAGGAGCATTTCTTAGGGTTCAGCTTCATGTTAATCGCACGAAGTTGGTCAAAGGTTTCCTGTACATCGAGGAGCAGGTCCTCCTCCGTCTTGCTTTTGATAACCATGTTATCAACGTATACTTCGAGATTTCTGCCTATTTGTTTGTTGAAGGCTTTATCTACGAGCCGTTGGTAAGTGGCTCCTGCGTTCTTTAATCCGAATGGCATCTTTCTGTAACAGTAGACACCTTTGCTTGTGTAGAAGGCTGTCTTTTCTTCGTCCTCCTTTGCCATCTGGATCTGATGATACCCTTTGTAGGCATCTAAGAAGCATTTTAACCGGAAGCCTGCCAAGGATTCTACCTTCCAGTCAATTTCTGGTAGGGGGTAGCAATCCTTCGGGCATGCTTTGTTGATGTCAGTGAAGTCAACGCACATGCGCCACCCTCCGTCGCTCTTTTTGACCATTACTGGGTTGGCTACCCAGGTTTGGTACTTAACTTCCCTTAGGATGCCTGCTTGTGTGAGTTCGTCCACTTCTTTGCAGGCTGCAGCGTTTCTTTCAGGGGCTAGGCTCATCCCTTTCTGTTTTATCGGCTCAACGTGTTTGTACTCATTGAGTTTATGCTTCGTTCCGAAGGACTGTCCGTCGATCAGAAAAGTTCTTGGCACCCCTGTCATGTCAGAATATTTCCAAGCAAAAACATCAAGGTTAGTCCGCAACAGTTCCATGAGCTTCGCCTTGAAATTCGCCGGGAGTTGCTTTCCTACTACCACCGTTTGTTCAGGGTAGCTAGGGTTAACTATAACTCGCTCCTCCGCATCTGTGCAGCTTAGAATTTCTATCGGAGGCTCCTCCGATTCTTCTTTGATCTTTTTGACACCATATACACCCTTATCCGCCCCATAATTAGAATGGACAGTTCCTACTCCTAAGGGGGTTTGGAACTTAATAGCAGCATGTATGGTGGACACAACAATGCCCATCTTTTGCATAGTTGTTCTCCCTATTAACAAATTATAAGGAGAGTCTGGCCTGACTATAACGAAGGTGAGTGTTTCTGTGCGGGATAAGGGGCCTTCGCCTATGGTGATTTCCAACGGTACTTCTCCCAGGGGCCATGAGTGTTCGCCGGAGAACCCTACTAGTGGTGTTTTCGAGTCCACCCTTCGTGAGCGTATGGATGACTTAAGCTTTAGGAAACAATGCTCATAAATGATCTCGCAGGAGCTTCCACAATCCATATATGCTCGATTTACCTCCCTGTTTGAGATTCGTACCCTGATGACCACGGGGTCAGTTGAAGGTGTCTGCCCTAAGATGTAAGGGAAGGTTATTTCCCCTATGCTTCCCAGCTCCCCGTCTGCTTCCTTTCTTTTCAAGGTTGGATTGTGTCTGTGCACCATTAGTATCAGAGCTTCTGTGGGCGTAGACTCCTTCTTGTTTCCCTTCCATTCACCTAGTTGGGTGTCTGAGAACTTGTCTTTTCCCTTTTTGATACCTTTAACTAGATGCGCTAACTGTCCGGACCGCACTGCCTCTTCGATCTGCTTCTTTAGTTCTCTGCAGTTGTTCGTGTCGTGTCCATGGTCTTCATGGAAATGGCAGTACTTGGACATGTCTCTGGCTTTGCTTCGTGCTGTCATCCGAGGTGGTGGATCAAAGGACTTAGCGGCTTTCTCGGTAGCCAGAATCTCCCTGGGAGATTTGACTAAGTTCGTCAAGAATCCGTGGTTTGAACCTTTGTTGTATGGAGTGAAGCGATCTCTATTCTTTTTCTTGTTCTTGGATCCTTCCCATGAGGACCCACGAGAGAATTTATCAGAAGCTTCCTTTTGCTCTATCGGAGCCCCGTTTGCTGCTACCTCTTTGGATTCAATCCAAGTGTAAGTCTTCTCCATCAGCGCCTTATAAGTAGTGGGAAGATCGGTGGATAGGAATTCGACCAAGCTTCGCGTCCGAAGGCCAGGTACAAAACCTGAAATCCTCTGATCTTCGTGTAAACCCAGAATTTGCAAAGTTTCATCGGTGTACCTCGTAACGAAGGCCCGTGTGCTTTCGTTGTCCATTTGCTTGATGGTGTGCACGGCTAGATGGGTCTTGGTGTACTTCTTCTGTTGGCTAAAGTGTGATCGGAACGTAGCCTTGAGGTCATCCAGACTTACAATGCTTCCCAAATTCTATCCATTCCACCATATTCTCGCGGAGTCTCGAAGCGTGTAAGTGAACATGTGGCATGCTACGGGCATGACCCACTTTTACATCTTGATAGCGCCGTCGAATAAATGGAGGAAGTTATCAGGATCGCCTTTCCCATCGTAGGTGCCTATATGAGTAGGCATCTTTACACCGTCAGGTAGGGGGTAGTCTTCGATCCACTACACGAAAGGTGTGCAAGCTCCAGAGGCTTCGGCATAGTAAGGGTTGTATGGAGGTGGATAAGCAGGTGTAGGATTAGACGGGTTAGGAAATGGTTGTGTGTAGGTAGGATAAACAATAGAAGGTTGGTACGAAGGGTTTACACCCATCGATTGCGTAGTGTCAGGATTTAGTAAATCCAAGTATTAAAGAGTCGGTCACCTCAAGTATATGTAATCGTTAGTAAGCTCGTAGTCGTAGATTAATATAAGTTAAGTATTATTTAGTTTAAGTAACACCGTGGAGGACGGACGGGTCTTTACCCACTGTATGCCTGATCCACAGCCCTGATAGGTGGCGATTTATGTAAAGACTATAAATACTCTCTACTTCCCAAGGTAGAGAGTTGGAGCTCATAATAAGATTTTCTTTCTCTCACTAAAGTTCCCAAGTCTCTAACTTTCTCTCTCTAAAACCTCTTATACGCCTATTTGTGATTATGGTTTAGTGTGTTTGTGAAATCCAATATGTTACAAATGGTATCAAGAGCCATGGTTTGATCATCTCTTACATATTCTTGGATTTCTAGTGGTTTTTTGATGGTTTTAGAGTTTGAAAAAGTTTAGTGGTTTTTGCATCATTTGGATCATTTCTAGTGTTAAAGTTTGAATCTTGGGTGTATTTTTGTGTTTAGAATCATTGTATGTGCTTGGGTTTTGATTTGGTAAGCTTGAATCATCGTGGTTGGGTTGTTTTTGTATTGAAAATTGGTGTTTTTGAGATTTTCTAGCTAGCGACTTGAGCCACGGATTGTTTTCTAGCTAGCGACTTGCTTTGTAAGTTGTTAGCGAGTTGTAGTTGAAGTTCTTAGCGACTTGATCCTGGCGACTTGTCTATTAAGACAAGCCGACAAATAGTACACTTGGTGGATTCTCCACTACAGGTAGCAACTTGGTGAAAGTTAGCGACTTGTACTTAAGTTTGTTAGCGACTTGGTGTTAGCGATTTGGTGCCTAGCGAGTTGCTATTTAGCGACTTGATAACTTAGCGATTTGGTGCTTAGCGAGTTGTTCTTTAGCGACTTGCCTGTGTCTTAGCGACTTGGCATTATAGCGACTTGATAGTTAGCAACTTGGTTCTTAGCGACTTGGTTCAAGGTTTCTTAGCGACTTGGGTGATTTTTGCTTATAATACGGTTTTCTCTTGATTCAGTAAAATCCCGTGAAAGATTCTATTTCCCGGTTTAATCATAGAGTTATAAAATCCCGTGTAATCTGTTAACATGTCTACCAACGTACCTACAATCATCTCCACTGTTGCCGAGGATGTTCAAGCAGCTGGTTTAGATACTCGTCCACCCATGCTTGACAGAACCGACTACGACTCTTGGGCTCAAAGAATCAGATTGTACTGTCTTGGAAAGGAAAATGGGGTCAACATTCTAAAATCGATTGATGAAGGACCTTATCAGATTGAGACTACAAGAGACTTAATTGATACAGATGCAGATGGAACAATGATCTATGGAATAGACAGACCAAAGACATATGATGAGCTCGATGATAAGGAGAAAAAGAGATTCGATGCTGATATCAGGGCTTCTAACATCATACTTCAAGGTCTTCCAAAAGATATCTACAAGCTGATCAATCACAACACCGAAGCCAAGGCAGTGTGGGATAATGTCAAGATGCTTCTCCCAGGTTCTGAACTTACTATGGAAGACAGAGAATCACAACTCTATGATGAATTTGAGCACTTCAAGATGAAACCAAATGAGAGTGTCTATGAGTATTACGTGAGATTCCACAAGCTTGTGAATGATATGAGAAACATCAGAATGACTATGCCAAACATTCAGCTGAACTCAAAGTTTGTGAACAACATGAAACCCGAATGGCACAAGTTTGTCACCTCTGTGAAGCTAACCAAAGGATTGAAGAATACAAACTATGAGCAACTCTATGCCTTTCTTCTTCAGAATGAGAGACATGCTATGTTTGAAAAAAGGATTCTTAATCAGTTCAAAACCAACCAGGGAGAGATAAGCTCATCAAATGATTCAACTGCCTTCTACTCAAACATTGGAATTACCACCAAAGCATCTCAAGTTATACCCATGGGTAATGGTAATCACAAACTCATTCCCGATCCAATGTTCAAACAAGCTGATGCTGATGCACACGTGTGAAACTTCATTAATCAACTGGCTCTCATGATCAGTCAAAACATGAACTCTCTCCCACACACCAACAACAACCTCAGAATAGCATCTAATCCACACAATCAGGCCACTGTCATAGACAGGAAGGTTATGGTACAACCAGTTCAAGAAAGGCAGTATGAACAAGGAAGAGGTAGAGTTGATAGAGGGTATGTGGCAAATCAGAATAGGGGAAGGAATGGAAATCAAGGACAAGTAAAGCCGATCAAGTGTTACAACTGTGGTGGTGAGGGACATATTGCAAGGAACTGCACATCGCCAAAACGCCATCAGAATGCCGAGTACTTCAGGGATAAGATGTTGCTAGTGCAAGCTCAGGACAATGGAGCAGCTTTGGATGAAGAGGAGTTACTGTTTCTTGCTGAAGGGAATGCCAAGACATATGATGCTGATGTTGATGAACAACCAATTCAGGAGATAGGTCATAATCATCAGAATGCCTTTCAAGTAGCTGATTGTGATGCATTTGACTCTGATGTAGATGAAGAACCTACTGCTCAAACAATCTTCATGGCTAACATCTCACCTATGGTTTCTCCAAAGGTCTCTCCTCCACAACAAACTGGTCCATCCAAAGACAAAATCATTTCAGAGGTATTAAAACTATATGATAATGTTGATGAGCGAAAGATGCATAATGAAGTACAATCTCTTGAAACTTATGAATCAGATATTGATGATGAGGGTAATAGCAATATTGTCCCATATGATCAATATGTGAAGCAAAGTGAAAGTAAGGTTGTACCAAGTAATGCATCCTCTGCAGTCAATGATGACTATGTTTTTGATGAATTCACTGCATGTGCCCCTGATGATTCTGTTGTCTCTGAACTGAATGCCTATAGAGAACGTGTTGCTATTTATGAACAACGTGCTAAATTTGATTTGACCACCCGTGAGCAGGAAATGGATGACCAAATGCGTACAATTATTAGAAAACGTAATTTTAGAGAAGAAATATTAAAACAAGAGTTAAACTCCTTACAAGAAAAGCTTTCTAAAACTGCTAAGCAAAAACAAGAACTTCAAGAAAATGTGAAAATGCTTAAGCAAGAATTCAATGCTAAGGAATCAAAACTTTTGAATGATTTTTCTAATCTGAAAACTTTGAAAAACAAGCTTGAAAATAAATTGTACGTACAAGGGAACACCATTCAGACTGCTCACATGATTACTAAGCATAGAGTCTTAAGCGATAAGCATAGCATTCCCCTTGTTGAGGAACCAAATCCAGAGGTTATTAAAAAGGCTAGAAGTGCTCATAAGGTAATTTATGACGGCAATGAAATCCTTAAGCCTAGACAGAAACCTAGTTGCGCTGAGTGCACTGAGGAAGATAAGAAATCCGATGAAGTCACTAGGGAGAAGATGAACAAGAAACTAGATGATCCTAAATGTAAAGAGAAGAAAATATCTATCATACCCCATGATTACAAAAAGGAGAATTGGATTTCATTGAACATGTTTAAGCCTCAAACGTTGTTAACTCCCAAACAAGTGTTCTGGAAAAAGGATTTAGATAAGCAAAAAGCAGAGAATCTTGTTGTTACAAACCCTCCCCTTAGGAAAATGCCTTCAGCGACTGTGTATCCTCCAAATACACCAATGCATCTAGTTCCTAGAACTATTGCCACTAAAAGCAAGACCTTAATTAGTCAATATGTCATATTTCAATTATTTGTTGATTTTGAGAAAACTTGTAAGAAAAGGATCACACCCACTGGGATAACTAAAGGGGAAAGGGGTTTTGAGCAAACTAAAGAATGCTATTTAACTGAGGTCATGCCTTTCTTTAAACAATTAAAAGGTCAATTTGAGAGTCTTAAAAAGGGGATGGACTTAGATATTAAAGGAATGGAAAAGGAATTTGATGCGATGATTGTTGAGGTTACTGACTATGAGCGAGAACTAAAATATAATGAGATTGAGAGGAAGAACTTGCATACCTTGAATGAGAATCTTATTTCTGAATGTATTGCTCAAGATGTGTTTTACACTGCTACAAATTATTCCATTAATGCTTCTCAATTTCATGAATTATCTGTTGCTTTGAAAGTCTCCCATGATCGTGTCATTGAGCTTGAAAAAACTAACTCTAAACTGCATAATAAGGTTGAACAGGATGATCATGATAACCTGGTAAAACAGTTTTCTAAATTGGAAGTTGAGCATCTTGCTTTGCAATTAAAATATCAACATCTGAAAGAGAATGTTAAAACCTCAAATATCAAGACATCCTTGGATGTTCCTGAATTTGATGCAGTTTTTGAAATTAGCAAACGTGATGAACAGATTTAAGCTCATTGTAACACGATCAGAAAGTTGAAAGCCCAAATTTCTCAATTAAAGGGTGAAATGAACAATGTGACTGGCTCCCAAATGCCTCCTCCTTTAGATTCTCGGAATTCTCAAAATTTTCATCTTCAAAACTTGGTTAATGCTTTACAAAAGGAAAATGAGAGTTTTCTAGAAGAAAATGAAAAGGTTAAACATCATTTCAATGAGTTATTTGAGTCAATAAAAGTCACTCGTAATAAAAAATAATGAACAAATAACTTCGTTGCAAAAGGAAATTGAGAATCTGAAGAGTCAGGTAAAAGGGAAAATGCCAATGACCAATAGGGAGAATGGTGCATCAAAGGTGCATGGTTGTAAAAATATGCTTTGTCTGTGAAATATGTTCCTCCTCATCTTAGGAATAACAAACTTGCCATTCAAACATATTTCTCATACCTTAAGGATAGTCTAGAATGTCTTCGTGAGATTGTAGAAGAGGATAAGTTAGAGAAACCACTTGATAATGCAATTGGCCATGCATGCTTATATGCCAAACGATCTCAAGAACTTCTAGAATGCTTAATTAAAATATGCCCTAAATCCCTAGGTGAGCAAGTCAATCCCTTGATACCCTGTTCAATGCCTAATGCCAAGTATACAAGTCATTCAATGCCCAATGTTATGAATGTGAACTTTAGTAGGCCTTCAAATAGTTCAGATCCCAGCACCTCCAGTGTTAAGAAAGTGAACCTCAGTGTGCCCTCGAATAGTTCACATCCCAGCACATCAAAACAGGAAAGGCAAAAAGTAGCAAAACCAACTAATGTTCCCGTTCCCTCTACAGGAGTAATCAGTGACATTAAAGCGAGCATGTCAAAATCTCAAGGCAATACAAGGAATTATAGGACCTCGCAAGCTAAGAATGTGCATTGGAAGAAAGTAGAAGATCACCGTAGGGAGAATTTGAATAAAACAAATCGTGTTGATTCTAGTGTTAGCTCTAAGCATACTGTAATTAATGCGAATTCTACTACTTTTGGCAAAATATGTAATGATGATTGCCTGGTTTCTGTTACTAATCTTGAATGTGGTATGAATGATTTGTCTAAAGCTGTCAAATGCTCAGTTAAAACTGTTAATGTTAAAAATCAAGCTAAGAAGGCTAAAAGGCAAAAGCAAAAGAAAGTTAGAAAACAGTGGAAACCCACAGGAAGAACATTTAGTAAAATAGGTTATCAATGGATACCTTTTGGCCATAAGGTTAATCAGGCAATGCCCACTAGAAAATGGATGCCTACTCGTAGAATTATTCCCTTAAGAAGTGAACATACTTTGAATAGGTCAAATACGGATACTAGCACTTCATCTATTTCTAATGTTTCTATTGCTTCTATTTCTAATATGGGTGTTTCTATTTCTGATGTGGGAGTTCCAATCACTGTTACTAACCAAATGGAACCCATTCTTGCATGGGGATCCCAATTATCCAGTTATCCATTCTTGTCTGTGTTCAACTGCAGATCGTTCAAATCGTTGGCTGTTCCAAGCATATGACTGGAGACCGGTCGCGGCTCATGAACTTTGTGAGTAAATTCATCGGGACAGTTAGATTCGGGAACGACCATTTTGGAGCTATTATGGGTTATGGAGATTACGTGGTTGGTAAAAGTGTAATTTCCAGGGTATATTATGTGGAAGGTCTTGGTCATAATTTGTTCTCTGTTGGTCAATTCTGTGATTCCGATCTAGAAGTAGCTTTTAGAAAACATACTTGTTTCGTTAGAGAACTTGATGGTGTGGAATTATTAAGAGGTACTCGAGGTTCAAACCTATACACCATCTCTATCGATGACATGATGAAGTCTTCTCCAATCTGCTTGCAGTCAAAGGCTTCTAAAACAAAGTCTTGGTTATGGCATCGTCGTCTCAATCACTTGAACTTCGGCACCATAAACAATCTTTCCATAAAGGATCTTGTCAGAGGATTACCCAGATTAAAATATGAAAAAGATCATCTTTGTTCAGCTTGCCAACTGGGAAAAAGCACGAAATATGCCTACAAACCAAAACCCACAAACTCAGTAATGGAAGTTCTTCATACCCTTCATATGGATCTGTGCGGACCAATGAGAGTGCAAACGATAAATGGGAAGAAATACATTCTAGTAGTTGTTGATGACTACTCTCGATTTACTTGGGTAAAGTTTTTGAGGACAAAGGATGAAACTCCAGATGTCATCATCAAACTAATCAAACAGCTTCAGGTTCGACTCAACAATACAGTCAGAATTGTTCGAACAGACAATGGCACAGAGTTTGTTAACAAAGACTTAATTCAGTTTTATGAAAGTGTTGGAATCAGTCATCAAAGAAGTGTTCCACGAACTCCTCAACAGAACGGTGTAGTTGAAAAACGAAATCGAACTCTTGTAGAAGCCGCAAGAACAATGCTAATTTATTCAAAGGTTCCAATGTTTCTATGGGCTGAAGCCATTGCCACTGCTTGCTACACCCAAAATCGTTCCCTTATACACACCTCTCATGGAAAAACTCCATATGAACTTGTTCATAAACGAAAGCCTGATCTCTCCTACCTTCGTGTGTTTGGTGCCTTGTGTTATCCAACGAATGACGGTCAAGACTTAGGTAAATTAAGAGCAAAGGCAGATATTAGAGTTTTTGTTGGTTATGCACCAAACAAGAAGGGTTACAGAATCTACAACAAGAGAACCCGAAATATCATGGAAAAAATTCACGTTACGTTCGATGAGCTGACCGGTCAAATGGCTCCTAGACAATCCAGTTCTGGACCCGCACTTCAAAACAGTCCCATTGGTTCATCCCTTGTACCAAATTCCTCTCCAGCAACTCCATATGTACCTCCAACTGAAGATGATTTGAAGAAATTGTTTGATCCGATGTTTGATGAACACTATGAGCCAAGTGCTAATGAACTGTCAATTCCTACAACAGAGGCTGCTCATATCCCTGTGAATGAAGTCAATCCTTCAGTCTCAATATCACTAAGTCAAGAAGCGCCTGCTGCTGATCACTCTGTCTCATCAACAAATCATCAATCTTCAAATGTACATCATGGAACTGTTTCTGGCATAAATGATGAAGTTAATCCCTTTGCTACTCCTGAAGATGCTCCATTTGAAAACATATTTGCTCCTGAATCATCATCAGAACCATCTTCTTCAGGAGACATCGACTCTGCTACTTCAGTCCCTCAACAACAGCCACATGAACACCTCAGAAAATGGACTCACGATCATCCATTAGACAACATCATTGGAATTCCCTCTAGTCCAGTATCCACACGGAAACAACTGGCAACCGATGCCTTATGGTGCTTCTTCAACTCCGTACTCTCTAAGATCGAACCAAAAGATGTTAAAACCGCCATGAATGAAGACAGCTGGTTCAATGCTATGCAAGAAGAAATTCAAGAGTTTGATCGACTTGATGTATGGGAATTAGTGCCTGCTCCAGATTGTGCTATGATCATTGCTCTAAAATGGATCTTCAAAGTGAAACTTGATGAGCATGGTGATGTGTTAAAGAACAAGGCTCGATTGGTTGCAAAAGGATACCGTCAAGAGAAGGGTATTGACTTTGAAGAATCATTTGCTCCTGTTGCTCGTATCGAGGCAATCAGAATATTCTTGGCTAATGCTGCAAGTAAGAACATGATAGTCTATCAAATGGATGTAAAGACGGCATTTCTTAATGGAGATCTTAAAGAAGTCGTCTACGTCAGCCAACCTGAAGGCTTTGTGAATCCAGAGCATCCTACTCACTATTATCGTTTGAAGGAGGCTCTTTACGGTTTAAAGCAAGCTCCAAGGGCATGGTATGATACGCTATCAAAATTTCTTCTATCTACTGGATTCAGCAAAGGAGCAGTTGATCCTACATTGTTCACCAGAAAGTTAGGCAAACATTTAATTCACGTTCAAATTTATGTTGATGATATCATTTTTGCCTCGACTGACCCCAATGAGTGTGACTATTTTTCAAAAGAAATGGGTTCTAAATTTCAAATGTCAATGATGGGACAAATGTCATTTTTCTTGGGATTACAAATTTCACAAAGTCCCGGAGGCATTTTTATAAATCAATCTAAATATGCAAATGAGATTTTAAAGAAATTTGGATTTGATTCTAGTGACCCTGTTGACACTCCCATGATCGAACGTACTAAACTAGATGAGGACCACTCAGGGATCATGGTAGACCAAACAAAATATCGTAGTATGATTGGATCCCTGATGTACCTCACAGCTAGTAGACCAGACATCTTGTTCGTTGTTTGCATGTGTGCTAGATACCAGGCTATGCCTACTAAAAAGCACCTTGAAGCGGTTAAACGGGTCTTTCGGTATCTCCAAGGAACCATCAATATTGGACTTTGGTACCCGAAGGACACCGGTATGTCACTAACAGCCTATGCAGATGCTGATCATGCAGGATGTCAAGATACTCGTCGAAGTACGTCTGGAGGTGCTCAGTTTTTGGGTGATAAGCTTGTGAGCTGGTATTCAAAGAAGCAAATGAGTACTTCTATTTCCTCTACAGAGGCTGAATACATAGCCATGTCATCTTGTTGTGCTCAAATCCTATGGATGAGATCCCAATTATCTGACTATGGCTTTGAATTCAACAAAATCCCTCTGTACTGTGATAATAAAAGTGTTATTGCTCTCTCATGCAACAACGTACAACACTCAAGAGCAAAGCACATCGACATTCGACATCATTTCATCAGGGAGCAAGTTGAAAACGGTTTGGTGGAACTATACTTTGTGAGGACTGAATACCAGTTAGCAGATATCTTCTCCAAAGCTCTTCCTAGAGAACGTTTTGAGTTTATCCTTCCACGACTTGGTCTTAAAAGCCTTCAACCAGAAACACTCAAACATCTTCAAGAGGAAGAAGAGGAGTAAAAGGTCTTTCTTCATCTATCTCTTGTAAATATTTATTCGAAAAACAAAATACAAAATTATAAAACCTTCAAAAATCAAATAGAAAAATATAAAACTTTCAAAACCCATAAAAATTTGAAAAATTCAAAAAATCTTCAAAATATATTGTCAGTTTGTCATGTTTTTCTCGATTCGATAAATATCTACGGTCTTGATGCTGTCATTCAAAGAATGACACGGGACTTTAGATGTTGTTCGAATTTTTTTTATATATATAAAAAAAAAATTGGGAGAAAGAGAAACAATGGTTTATTGTCATTTCAGGCAGTAACCCGCTTTTCAAAGAAAGAACAGAGCCATGCTTTATCTTGGTTTTCAAATTTCATGCTCTGATTCTATTAACAATTTCTTATTATCTAATGAAAACTAGTTGCTTTGAAAAATAACTCGGACTCTATTTTTGGAAATCATCTGAACTTAACATTTGTCATAAATATCTATCTCTCAATCAACAACTTATGTCATTGTTTGAGGGGGAGAATGATTTCAATTAATTTAAAAAGTTATGTGTCATTCAATTGTTTTCAAAAGATAATCATGTACGTTTAATCAATGGAGTCCAAAGTCTCAAAATCTGATCCTTATCAGTTAAAACGCTTTCATAATTGTGATCACAAATCTCAAATGATTTGATAATTGTGATCGGGGGAGAACTTATGATTTAAATTGGATTTAATCTGATAATTCGGTAAATGGTTTTATAAGGATGTACAAGCTCTCCTTCCCACATGTGCCAAACTATTTCAAATTTTCCATGCACAGGTTGAGGGGGAGCATCTATCTTAAACCACAAAGATCTGAAACGTGATCAATTTGTTTCAATGTGCAGTCTGTTCCCTCTTGTATGTGCAAAACTCTTTCAAACCTCAAGGCACATATTGAGGGGGAGCAAGCTTATGAAAACCTCATCCTCCCTTATATGCTTTATCTACTTGTTTTGATCAGGGAAGTCATGTTGATATCTTTTAGAAAATGGTAATCAAAGAAGTTAATTCTTTCTCTTGCCTCCGTGTGCAAAACGATTTCAATACTTGATGCACATGTTGAGGGGGAGCTCTTGTTCTAAAAATATCAAAAACAATTCAGGTACAAAATGCTTTGATAATATATCATAAGTATCTGGATTGATTTTCAAATGGTTTTCAATTGGTTCCAATGACAGATGAACAATACCAAATAGACCGACCAACTTTACTTTATGTATGGTGATATAAGGATGATAAGGTTAGGTATTTGTTCCCATGATCCGCCAGAACCGGAGGGATCTACCCAGGGACTATCCACTAGATAGTGTAGAAGTCCTTAGGTATATTGAAAAAAGGAGAAAAGTGAGATATGGGAAGAGTGCGGACTGAGACTGAGCTAGTACTGGAATAAACCCAACAAGGTTCTAGTTATGAAGTCTCGGTAAGCACTGAAGGGGTTGAAGAATGAAAAAGAATTGAATGTGAAAAAGGGTGAAAAGAAATAGCCCTCCATGTATTCAACCTTAGGGCAGAAACCGGGTTCAATTCATATGCTACTGGTGGTTACCAAGGTAACATCGGTATTGAAGACAAGACGTCATGGACCCAGTGACGCACTACACTACAACTTCCCAAACCACTCAAGTTCCTCTTAAAAGAGCTTGTTTCATTCTCACGGGGAACCTACATAATCTATCGACTTTCTATTAGAGATTGTTGATATTGAAGAAGGAGACCCTCTCCCTAGTCTCCGACACAGGAACCAAATGTGCACAATTGAGTCTAGAGCCACGAGATCATCAATAAATCTCATTAGGACACTTTCAATGAAGACTCTCTGTTTCACACAATGTGGAAAGAGAGATTAAATCTCATGAGTCCTACGCATTATCCTTGTGGTATTGTCAGAACATCCGAGTGATATGTAAACATATTCACAATGAAGATGGAAAGCCTTCTGGAGCCAACATCAAACAAGCTCCAGGTAGGTGGCATGTGAGATCTATTCAATAGATCAACCATGTGACAACTGAACATAAACAATGGGGCGATTCAATCTTTTGAATCAATCCTGGTTCAAGATATGGACTGACGGATACCTTTGAAAAACCGGTCGTTGTGCTTAAAAAAAAATCTTTTCTTTAGCACATCGACTGTGTACTTATATTTCAAATCAAAAGGTGTTTATGATTGATGATTGTTTTTCAAATCTCTTTTTATCAATCAGTGAATCTCAATTCGCTGGTTCACTCACTCCGTGTTGTCTTCTTTGAGACGTTCCGGTTTGAGAACAGCTAGAGCAACTGCGAAACCCTGTCAAGGAGATTCTTTGAAATTATACCTGATCACAGGCAGTACTTGTACTGATCAATGGGGAACCGTGGGCCGTGTACCTCAATTCAACGAAAGTGATCAAAGACACTTTCGTGCGCTTTATTGCTAACTGTTGTATGCAGGTACGCCCGACGTTTGCAGCTGATCAGAATGAAGCGGTCAATCCATAGCCGCATGCTCACTCAACACATTCATCTCGAAAGATATCATGATTAGTGCATCAATGACTCTGATATTTTCATTCCATGCTTCTGCTACGCTGCTGCCAATATCATGAATCAACGAAAGCTTCCGCTACTCTGATGAGAAGATATCATGATCCAGAATGTGAGCATGTCGGTCTGAAAGTCACAACATCACATTATACCAACACCACAATGGATGAGTCAGAGATTGATGTTTGCTGATGATCTCAAAACTGGCTCAAAACTCATTATCACGTGGATCAGTAAAAAGATCTCCACTTGGATTAACCAAACATGCAATGAGAAGAATCAATGACTACGAGCTTCGGAGCAAAGTACTACATCAAGAATGCAAGAACAATTTTTAATGTAATATCTGTTTGTATTCAATGTAATTTTAGTATATGTTTGAGGTGACCTCCCTTAGGGGGAGATTGTTAGGATTTAGTAAATCCAAGTATTAAAGAGTCGGTCACCTCAAGTATATGTAATCGTTAGTAAGCTCGTAGTCGTAGATTAGTATAAGTTAAGTAGTATTTAGTTTAAGTAACACCGTGGAGGACGGACGAGTCTTTACCCACTGTATGCCTGATCCACAGCCCGATAGGTGGCGATTTATGTAAAGACTATAAATACTCTCTACCTCCCAAGGTAGAGAGTTGGAGCTCATAATAAGATTTTCTTTCTCTCACTAAAGTTCCCAAGTCTCTAACTTTCTCTCTCTAAAACCTCTTATACGCCTATTTGTGATTATGGTTTAGTGTGTTTGTGAAATCCAATATGTTACAAATAGGAACATGTCCATGGGGCATTTGCTGGTAATTCTGGTTTGGGAGTGAACCATTCGGAGGGTAAGTGTTGTAGGTTTGAGCAGGTAGGTAGGGGTTCATTACCGGAGGGGGTAACTGATTCATGCCTGAGTATGGAAGAGGGCCTCCGACACTCGAAACATATGAAGGGGGTATTGGAGCCCCCATCCCCTCTTTTCCTAAATGGGTAGCTAGGAGAGGGGTAGGTTTACTCCTCCATTTCCTACCGGGTTGCTTCCTCCGTTGGAGTTCTCGCTCCTTCTCTCACCATGCATTCTTTCCCTTCTTCCCGGATCTCCTCCGGGTCCTTCTTCAAAGCCTACAGTCCTTCCGTTTGGCCTTCTGATGGAAGGAGAACCATTTCGCAGGGCCGAGCGCCCCCTGCTAACAGGTTGAGGCCTCTCCTCTATTTCAATCTCTTCATCATACTCCTCACTGAAGTATTCCAACTCTCTTCGCATTTCAGTGTTGCGAACCTGCCTTTTATGAGCCCTTAGTAAAGAATCCAAGGCTTCAAAGTTTGCCTCAACGAAGGCGGGGCTAATATCAGGGATAGGGTTAGCGGATGTTGAGGCATGATGTATGGGAGTAGTTTCCAAACGAGATCGTGTGGTAAAGGTTGAGGCCATTATGGGGGCGAGATTATCAGTGTTAGTTGTGTTGAGAGGGACTAGGGTAGAGAAACCTGGTGGAGGTGTATCTTCTCTTCCTGGTTCCATGCCGAAAATGTAGTGTAGTTGGTTAGGGTTTTAGGACTGGGTGATTACGAGACTAATAGTAGTGGTCCCACGGATGGCGCCACTGATTGTACAATATATTGTACTACCAGGCTTCGATGATGATCAAAGGTATGAGGGGTGTATGTTCCAGCCAAGACTTGCCTTTCACATGAGAATAAGAAATACGAAACACTACGTTAAGTGATTACGCAGGGGTATGACCCTGCGAACCACCTCCGACGTGAGAGTAAGTATGAGTTATGGTTGTATAAGTGTGTGTAAGTAAAGAGATGAGTGTGAAATGAGCATACCATAATCCATTGCCCGTCCAACCTATTTATAGTGGATGAAATAGGGTTGAGAGCACTTCTGCATGAATGTCGGAGATCATGGGGGCGTCCCATGATTGTGGGTAACCGCTAGGGCTTAGTGACCCACGTTCTCAGACTTGACGGGGAAGCCAAGAGAGAGGGGGAGATCGTGGGTTTGACCAAGTCAGGAGGTTCCCCTATCCATTGTTCCTTCGTCAGCCATACCCGAAGGGCTTAGGGCTTCGAATGGCGAATTCCCCTAAGGTAACCTTCGTGATAACGAATGGTTTGACGCCTATGGATATTCTGGAATCCTAACTTGGACCTTCGAATAGAAGGGTTTCGACACGTCTCGGAGGAGTGTCCTTCGGGGTACTCGGAGGGTACATCATCAAGTAGTAAGCAGTAACAGTAGCAGTCATGGATGGACCTAGGATTTTCGAAAGGTTGTTGCACCATAAAATATTCTTGAGCTAAGGTAAAATTACAATATAAATAAAATAAAACAATTATCGAGGTTTGCACATATAAAAAACGAAACTTTATAAAAAAATATATTACACTTCGCTACCCAAAATCGGGTGTGGCACCGACATACATATAGGTCCGTTCCTGATAGCAATAGCAGTTAGCAGTACGCACTAGGCCGTTTGTTTCACATCAAGTGAGTAAATATGTATCTTTGTTTTTTGTTTGGATGTCTAGTCATCTAATTATACTCTAAAGGATATGAAGATATAGCCATGATTAGGCACGACTTGAAACCATAGTTGTTAAGATCCCGATCCTGATATTAGGATTTTATGATGTATGATTTTATAAAGCAAAAACGGTATGAATCCTACGTAAGATCTTAACAAACTTAACATCTTATAAGATCCCGATTTTGACCATAGGATCTTAAGATCTACTTCGATCCGATCTTATTTTTCTCGAGACGCAAACGAAAAAAATACAAATTTATGGTTTATGTTTTTATATAATTTAAAAACAGTGATTCTTTTTAAATATTCTATATTCCAATTCATGACAATATTTTCATAAAACATTCACATAGTTTCGTTTTTATAATATATAATAATTTGTAAATTTGAATAATATTACAAAAATCATTAAAAAATGACATTATGGTAGGATTTTAGAATAAGCAAATTCCTTAAACGATCCATATCAAAACTCATTTTACAAATACAAACTCTTTTTCAACACTTTACAATAATGAACATAAAAATGTCACATCGACTGTGAGGACCACAAGTGTGAGGACCACTTTTTTTCTTTTCTTTCTTCAGCCATCTCCTTTTTATTTCTTTTCTTCATCACCTACATAAATGGGATCATGGTCCGTATTTCTTCAGCCATATCCTTTTTCTTTCTTTTCTTCATCACCTACATAAATGGGATCATGGTCCGTAGCCATAATGCAGCAGCCACCGGTCTAATATTTGCAGCAACCATCTTCAAAGCATTCAGCCACCATTGCAGCACCTCGCCTTCAGCCACCATTGTAGCAACTCGCCACGCCCAGCAGCAAGCAATCTCGCCCAAGCCGCTGTACCACGCCCAGGGCCACGCTCAGCAAGCAATCTCGCCCAAGCCGGCTGTACTACGCCCAGGGCCTCGCTTGGCAAGAAATCTCGCCTGTACCACGCCCAGGCCATGCCCTGGCTGTACCACGCCCACAACTCGCCCCAGAAATCGTGTAATACACGTGTAGTGTTGGGATTTTATGTTTTAAGAGATCCAACGGATAACATTGGAAAGTTCATTTTCGTAAATACTCTGTGCGAGAACCTGTTTCGTAAACATGTATCAATTATAGTTCATTTTTGTAAAAAGCTCTAAAGCAAATTACCCAAACGATCCATATCGAAACTCATTTTACAAATACAAACTCTTTTTCAACACTTTACAATAATGAATATAAAAATGTCACATCAACTGTGAGGACCACAAGTGTGAGGACCACTTTTTTTTCTTTCTTCAGCCATCTCCTTTTTCTTTCTTTTCTTCATCACCTACATAAATGGGATCATGGCCCGTATTTCTTCAGCCATTTCCTTTTTCTTTCTTTTCTTCATCACCTACATAAATGGGATCATGGTCCGTAGCCATAATGCAGCAGCCACATGTCTAATATTTGTAGCAACCATCTTCAAAACATTCAGCCACCATTGCAGCACCTCGCCTTCAGCCACCATTACAGCAACTCGCCACGCCCAGGGCCACGCCCAGTAAGCAATCTCGCCCAAGCCGCTGTACCACGCCCAACAAGCAATCTCACCCAAGCCGACTATAGCACGCCCAGGGCCTCGCTTGGCAAGCAATCTCGCCTGTACCACGCCCTGGCTGTACCACGCCCACAAATCGCCCCGGAAATCGTATAATACACGTGTAGTGTTGGGATTTTATGTTTTAAGAGATCTAACGGATAACATTGGAAAGTTCATTTTCGTAAACACTCTGTGCGAGAACCTGTTTCGTAAACATGTATCAATTATAGTTCATTTACGTAAAAAGCTCTTTTAGAATCCCGATCCAATCTTACGATCACGATCTTATAAAGACAAAAACGATTTTAAGTAGGATCCCGATCTTAAAAACCTTGCTTGAAACATCATAATAGATCACAAAAGATGTTTCACAATAATTGAATGGATCATGTATATTATTAAAATTTAATGTTTGTTCATGATAAGCTATCTAAATACAATAACACAAGCTTATACGACTTCTTGAGAGGATATGTTCACATGTATAACCCCCAGAATTCTAAAGTAGCCTATTAACCTAATAACCTTTGAGATCGATCAGCTAAACTACGATCGAAATTATTAAACACTTGCAAAGGCTTCAGAATTCAGATGCTTTAACCAACTCTTAACTCCTACAAAACTCAACTTCAAGTCTTCTTTGTCTATTGACTCTGGCAATAAAATCATCAGCCAATTTGTTCAAGTCTTCTAGTGGAAAATTTACTTCTTCATGACTCCTTTCTAAATCCTCATGCTTTAGTTTTTCGACCGTCCTTACATCCCCTCTAGAATATGTATCCATGCCGTCGTCACATTCGGTTTGCACCCTTTTATCCTCGTAATGTGATACTGAAGAGAATTTTAATGGAGATAAGACTCGACGTTTTGGGCTCTTGAGTTTGTGCTTGTCATAACAAATATCACTATAGTTAGCACACGAATCCTTAGACTTGGAGGTAAAAAACTTTGATTCTCCCACAAGAAATATAACGATTAGGTTTCCCACGATGAACAAAACCTTGCTAGTGAAGAAAAACGCAAATACTTTTGGGAGGAATACATAGAAAACGACGTTGAAAGTAGCACAAAACGGAGGATACCATAATGGACTAGAACACAACAAGGTACACGCTAATGCGGACAAGGAGTATAGTATAATAGTACCCAAGAATTGTTGCCTCTTGTGTTTCTTGATGGCATGAATCTTGTAAGCATGTATCCTAAGAGGATCCATTTGAGCTTTCGAAGTATGAACCGATTAGTGAATGTTTTGGTTTTTAGATAGGTTTTAGTTCAAATTGCTGAACTAAGGGAAATGGTTATGCTGCCACAATTTATAGTGAAGAAAAAGGAGCTTATCTTGGTGTTTCTCCATCACATGCAAGCTTTCTTCTTGTTTCTTAAAACTATTGTATTGCTTTTGAAAAAGTGGTGTTGCAAAGGTTGATTATTTAGATTCGAATTATTGAAATGCTTTTCCTTTAGTCTTTTTGAATTTTGAATGGGTTTTGATACTTATTCTCTTGTAGAAGTGAGTTGCAATTTGAGATTGTCTCAAACAAGCCAACTTTCTATAAGTTATTTTGAACATGCAAATGTATTTTTTAAATATTGTGATGTGTTTTTGCCTTAGTTAGGCCTTCATATCTCACCTTTTAAGATTTTGGGTCTTAAAATAAGACGGTAACTACAAAAGGTAGATCTTTGGTTGATAGATATGAAAATTTAATAAAATAAAAAGATTTGGTAAACCCTACACATACTACTTAGGTGCCGTTTGGTTTGTTGCAAGGAATCACTATAAGTATGATTTTGATAGTATGATGGAATAGATAAGCATGATAATTTCAAAGTTGTTTGATTTAAATTTGGTTTTTGAAAATAAAAATGGAGAAGAAGAGTAGATTGAATTTAGTGGTAGAAAAAGAGAAGTCAAGGTAAGCCTTACAGGAATGGCCAAGAAAACCCACCTCTTCCCTCTCCTATGACTCTATAGGTATGAATCCTTATTTTGATCTCCTTTTTTGTTAACCAGCACTTTCAATGCATATGGTAGCAATTTCATGATTCTCATAGGTGTATAACAAACACACGCTCAGTGTTTTACAAATCATGTATCACAAAACGATCACATATTAAAAAAAATCTTGAGTTTAAGTTTTGAGAGAAGAGAAAAGAGGTGGAAAGAAAACAAAATAGATTTGTATTTTCTAGGTTTTTCAAAAAGAAATGAGAAGAGAAGAGGAGTAAAAGACAACTTTCTTTTCAAAAGTGTTATGATTTGGGAGGAATTATATTAGAAATCTGTAATAAATGCAATGAGTTAAATGACTTGATATAAAACATAAAATTTAAACAGAGTAAAACGTATAATTGTAAAATCATCTGATATCTTTTTTTTTCTTTCATGATTCAAAAAGGCGATATACAAATTTATTTTACATTCCCCTCCTCTTCTTTTCATTGTCACTTTTTACCTTCTCTTTCATATCAAAACTCAGAAACAAGAATAAAATGTTAGAAAATGATAATTAGGCTTGCAAGCTAAGTGATACGGATTCTCAATGTTACATGCTTTGGTCACAAACGCACATGCATCTATATTCTATAATGACCAATAATATATGTAGTGATTAAGAAGGTTATCTAAAGCCAATCTTGAATAAGCAAAACATATGGACTTAAAGCCATTGTCTTCTCCTTTTCTTTTTCAATATATAAAAGTAAGAAGGTATTCGATTCTGTAGCCGTACCCATCCCGTGCATCTTAAAAGATGGATTTCATATATGTAGTTTCTTACGTCTTTCCATATTTTTCAAAGCTTGAACGATTAAGTTAGAGTATTTTTAAATAATTTATTCAAGCTTTTCTATACTAAAGTGGTTTAAATCAATAATTGACACATACAATTAGGTAAAACAAGATGTTTTGCTTAATCGTTCAGGCAATGTTAGTTATTTCCTTTTTGTTTACACGTGTTTGTACTAATTAATCAATGTAAAGCCAATAAATACTCGATGGACATCCTATAAGCACATGTAAGAGCATCTTCATTTGATGAGAGTTTTTTTAATACGGTAAAAATTATTTAAAAAATAAAATAAATATATTAAAAGACACTTAGCTATCAGGCTAATGATGTCCTAATTTAACTTAATCCCTATAGATAACGATTTCATGCTTTGTCCGCCTTCAAATAGAGGAGCACAAACCTGGTATTTTCCTAAACCGAGCTGGTTTTAAAACCGGTTTTGCCTCAAACCGGTTTTTGGTAAACCAGTTCAAAAAATTGTTTTTTATTCTTATTTTGTGCTGGACAGTGGAGTTTGGCCCGTGGGTTGGGGGCCAAATTTTTTGAAGTGACTTTTTTTTTTGGAACTATGTATAAGTATATAACAAAATACAAACACTAAACATATTCAAACATCAAACATCGGTTTTGAATATATAAATGGAATACATCGTCTTCTTGAATAACGTTAAAGGAATAACATAAATAACATCTTCGTCTTCGTTCCGGTCTTCGTCTTGGTTGAGGCGTATTCCGTCTTCGTCAAGAGGTTGGGACATACTAAACGCTATTTCTTCCGCGTGTATTTCTTCTTCAACTCGTTCAAAGTCACCTTCTATGTTGAATCCTTTCCACGCTATCGAGGTGGTCTTTCAAACAAATGCAAACATTCACCGCCACCAGAGTGAGTTTTGTTCCTCTCGGTGATATAACCCTCCCACTAACCGAAAAGACGGATTCTGAAGCTACCGTACTTTCTTGGACCGTTAATAGGTCAATGGTCATGGCGGCTAGAACCGGAAATTAGGATTCCCGTTCTTTCCACCAACCCAAAATTATCCAAATTCTCAAACTCTCCAATGGTCATTTGAGACTAAAAAGCGGATCCTTGGTACCTTCCGAACTCGCTACTAGGGGTGTTACCTCGAGCTCATTTTGTATTATCACTTCTTAAAAGATTATACATTCGTATTGACTCGTTATTACCATGAGAACTCGAATTCGCGTCTTGATGCATAGTATGACTATGTGAAGAACTTGAGCCATACTTTGTTAAATAAAATTGAACATTTTTTCAAAGCATCATCAAATCATAAGCAATTTTCATAATCAAAGTCTCAACCCATGTTCAGTTTAGAACCGGGATAAAAAGCGACGGCAAACGTTATAACGGGAGACAATTCTTTAAAATATTTTTTAAACTTTTCTTTCATTGGTTGCACAATATTTTCAAATAAAGCGCTTTTCCTTTCAAACTCGTTTATTTTTTAAGTCATTAAAAAATTTGTTGTAAAACTAAACATCTTTTAGGATAGTAAATTCCCGATAACAAAGTAGTAGCATTTTTAAAAACTCCAAGCATTTCCGAAACAAGTTGTATAGTATACCAACATGACTCGGGATAGGGCACAACCAAATTACGTTGTGCAAGGTGATCATGAAACACTTTTAAAGTACCTTTTTGTCGTAATGCGCATTCAAATATTTTGCAAGTGGAATTCCATCGGGTAGGTACGTCCCAATTCGGACCTAAGCAAATGGCATTTGCATCAATCCGAAACTTCATATATCTATGATATCGTTTATTACTAGTACTAAAACTATTTTTTTATTTTTTGGGTAAAAGGTCAAAACGACCCGGTAAATGTATTACTCCAAAAAACATTTAAGTATAAAGGATATGGGTGAAGTCCCATATCTCAGCCCGTTACATAGGCGATAAAGCATACATAACAAGGTAGACAACTAAGCTGCTTAAAATAAAAAAAACTAGAACTTATGACAAGCCATAAGAACTTAACCAAGAAACAAAGCAACCTAGCTAACCAGCAGCTACCGTGAAAGATGAACTTTCACCTGTAATTGTGTTAGCCGATTCTTTATTTACATGTGTAACATGTTCTTCATCTTCATCTTCATCGTTCACCAAGACAGCATACGAATTAGATGTAGTAATATTACCATCCTAAGAGGTAGAGCGAGTAGACTTCAACATAGACGACGATGTGGGTGCATTACCCATAGTATTTGCTCCCTTAGTAGGTTCACTAAGTGCCGCCTTCGGCGCATAGCTGACATTATGAGTAACAGATGGACCAACAAACTGATTACCATTCGTAGACTTGGCTTTACCCTTCTTCGATCTCTTTTTCTTACCCACCTTTTGGAATCCATCATTGTTCAGAACCACAGTAGGAGTTACAACATGTGAATTGGATAAAACAGGAGAACTCACCACCTTTTTTGGACATTGATCATGAATATGACCAAATTTTTTGCATATACCACATCTGGGTGGCCTCCATTCATATTCAACACGGATAGTCTCTTTAGTAAAACCCTCCCCTGAAAGTGAAGGAAAACCAATAGTAACAACCTCCACGAGATCAGCATCAGAATTGACCTCAACAAGACATCTAGCAAAACTACTTCTACCCCACGATTCCTTACACATAGAGGTCGTGTACGAATCAAGCATAACAGGTTTACCAATAAAAGTAGCAATCAAACTAATACCCTCCTCTTCAAAAACTTGAAGAGGAACATCATGCAGTTTAACCCATACCGGAATGCTAGTCAATTCTTCTTTACGCAAACAAGTATCCATAGACCATTTCTTGAGAATAATTGGAGATTTGCGTATCATCCAAGGACCACCTTCCAAAACAGCTTCCACACCAGCCAATGTATCAAATTTGAAGAAAAAGAAGCCTTTGGAATTCATCATAATCCTTTTTAGGCCATGATTCGCCCAGTTATTCCTAGCATAGTATTCAACAACTGGAAACGCCATCCTCTTTCCCATAAAATAGCCATATAAAGTATGTTCTAAACGAGAACTAACTTTTTCAACCACTTTGCGGGGAATAGAGATGTTAACACCTTCAAATACAGGTTCGGCAACCAAAGGACGAAAATTAGTATCACCTCTAGGCTGATCATCCCTTAAACCTGTAGCTCCATCATAGGATGTAGCATTAGTATTAATGTCCATAGATTGGACAATAGGAGACTCAGAAGCATGTATAGAGGTATTAGATTTAGCCTTATGTTCAGCCCTGAAAGCCTCCCACAAACCCAAGACAACATCCTTAGCCATCTTATGAACATCATTATCCAATTCATCCCACACCGTATTTATACCAGCATCCAAACCATTAGTGAAAGCATCAATATCCTCTAGTGTTTTAAGAGATACGCCAAACAAAGTTGCAATAAGATCATGCTTACTCTTAAGAGAGGACTCCACACCTGAGACATGTGAATCCTCAACAACATTCCTACTAGATTTCTTGTGTTTCCTCATAGTCACATACGACAACGAATCCAACGATTGAGGCTGCTCAAAGACACTTGAATCGTTAATATTGTTAATATCAACTGAACGTGAAGGTTCAGCATACGACTCTCCCAAATTATCCATCACCACAAACCCTAGAATACAAGCATAACCAGAAAACCAAGAAGCCAACGTCTAATCTTCAACAAAACCGTGTAAAACCCTAGGTACAAACGAGGGTTTATAAGCAATAAAGGAAAATAATCAACCCATAATAATGATCAGTTCAAACTACAATGATTGGGAATAAAGAGCAAACAATGAACCAATCCTTAGAAAAACCTAATATGCGAAAGAGACAACCCTAAAAAGAACCAAGCAGGATCGAAAATCAGACCAATAACCAATTAAGAATTAAGATAGATCATAGATGATTATAATCCAATCGTTAGTCAGAATTGTAATGGACAGATTGAAGATCAAGGGTGGAACGATTTAGGGTTTAGATAATCTCCAAAGTCGCCAAAGGGTTAACATATCTTTAAAGGCATTTTTTGTTGGCGCGATAACATGTAACCCGTCTTGCACAACCAAATTAATGACATGTGCTATACATTAACTATGAAAAAAGAAACCATTACAAGCCGGTTTGCATTTTAGTTTTAATTGATCAACCGAAACAGTGTCCCTCGACGCATTATCAGCAAATATTGAAAAAATATTTTCTTCTAAATTATACGTTTTAATGACATAATCTAAAATAGCATATAGATTATCGTTGGTATGGGGTAATCCAAACAATTCAAAGGCAATCGTACGCTTCATCATTACCCACGTTTTGGGGTTTACCCAATGAGCGGTAACTCAAAGATACGAATCCGGTGAACCATGTAGAGTCGTCCAATCATCACACGTTAAATTTACATCGGTTTCTAACGATTGAAATCCTAAAATAATTTCATTTTTAGCTAGTTTCCACATATTTATACAATCACGTCTACGGGTCATTCGACTTACATTGCAATATCGAGGTTGAAGTGTATCTTGGATAAGCGAGTTCATTCGCGTATTTTCGAAGTGGTCAAAAAGCAAGGTTTCTTGAATCACAAATTTCGCCATCCTATCTCGAACCCGAGCCGCCTCGTATTGCCACAACGATCCATCAACCCTCATTGTTGTTTGACTGGAACCCGCGCCGCTTTCAAAGCGGGACAACTTTGTTCATATGATTTTTCAACGTAGTATTCCCGTCATGTTTGAAAAAAACCTACATTTCTTACATCTCGCTTTTTTTTAACCGTCCGACATCACACACAAATTGAAGTTTGCCGAAATCTTCAGGTTTATATTCGTCTCTTTGATAGAAACCACCGTAAAATTGGTTGACGAATCCCCAACGAATGACATTTTTTTAGAGTGTTTTTTGCGTTTTTAGAAAGTGTTTTTGTGTTTTTTAGAGTGTAAATTACCCCAACACCCAACCCCTTAATATATACTAACAATGGGGTGTTATTTTTCGGACTTAAGGACAACAAAAGGCCAAAAAAGCCCAAAACGGTCATAAGACCGTTCTGCCATGTCTCTGATATGGTTCCAACGTTCACCAAAAATCGGTTTCAAAACGGTCGATATAATAAAACAGAAACCGGTTTTTAAACCGTCAATTTGGATCGTCTAGAACCGGTTTTCCCTAAATCGGTTTTTGGGAAAACCCTTTATTTATTTATTTATTTTTTTAAGCCGATTCGATTCAAGAACCTGTTTTTTTGTTCACCTTTACCTTCAAACTATATAGACTACTTTTATCCATGAACTTATGATGTCGATCTAACATATTAGATGTATCTCCATTCACATAAATAAAAAACAAATTGAGATTCTCTAAGAGTGTGTTTGGTAGAGAGAAATGGTAAAAGAGAAATGGAAATGAATCGAATTCTCTTGTTTGGTTGGTTAGAGAAATTAAAAGGTGGAGAAATGAGGAGAATTGGGGAGGAGTTGGTAGCGTAAATTTTAGAGTTTGATTTCCATCCATTTTGGTTGGGAAATTGGAGAAATGAGAATTGTTAGGGTGCGTTTAGTTGGAGAAAAAATTCCCTTGTTTTCTATCTCTAGTTTTGTAAAAATTTGGATGAGAAATTTATCTCCACAAAACACTTAAAAATATAGAAAATGCGTTTTGTTGATATTTGTATTTTCCATTTTGAAGAAGGGAGGGAGGGTTGGGGGTTACAAAGAAAAACAATGAAAACAACTAAAAATATTTTCCACAAATATAAGTATTCGTAATATTTTTTCATGATATGTTTTTTTTTTCTTTTTCAACTTATATTTCTACTTTAGTTCCAAACATACGTTTTTTTTTTTTAAATAAGTTTTTATTTAAATAAATATATTTTTAAAAAATATTTTAAAAAAAATATATTTAAAAAAAATAAGTTTTTTTTAAATAAATACATTTTTAAAAAATAATTTTTTAGAAAAAACAAGTTTTGTTTTTATTTAAATAAATACATTTTTAAAAAATAATTTTTTTAAAGAAAGTGATTAAAATTTTAAAAAATAAATTAAAAAAATATATTTTTTTTTAAATAAGTTTTTTTTTTATAAATAATTTAATTTTTTTTTTTTTTTTTTAAGAATTGTTATTTAGAAAAATTAAAAAATATTTTTTTTTTTTTTAAATCAACAAACATTTTTAAGGGGTTATTTTTCGAATCAAGTCTATGTTGTTCCAAACATTAGAATTGAACAAAATTCTCTACTGATTTCTATTCTCTGAGATTTTATTCTCTGCTTCATTTCATTTCTTTGAAATTCTCTCTACCAAACATGCCCTAATATCCAATTTGAGCATAATGCTGAGATTGTCGTGAAGTTGGATTTAGTTTCAAACAAAATTAAGGTCCCGCTTTTCCTTTCCGACTCACAAAATACTAGACATAACAGCTGCATCGAAGGTTACGGTTTTGGGCCTAAAGTGATATATGGACAGGCCATATTTATTTCATTTGAGACATCTATATGTCACTTACTAGTCTTCATCCAATCATCCATCGTCAATCAGTCAATGGAAACCATCACAGATTTGTATAAATCAATGCAAAACTATTGATGAGACAAATTCACCATTTTGATTGGCGCAACTTCTTGTTAGAGTTCAAATAAATAAGTTCAAACGAGTGACAACCTCGTTATACAGATTCTCCCAAAGTTGCATCAATCTTCGCGCAAACGGATAAAGTTTTCTCTCTTTTAAGTTATTCAGGATAACGAGTCTTCAAATCAGATACACAAGACTTAACCGGGATTTTTTCACGACTCTTTTTGAAGCCTTTACCCGGACACACCTAAGATAGGAGGCCTAATCGGGTTATTTGTATAATCATTTCTAAACACATCCTCTGTTTACTTTTCTGAACTACAAAACTCATTCAACAATTTGCGGCTACTGAACTCTCTCGCACGAAACAGTTTGACAACCAAAAACACTAAACTAAAACATGAATTATAAACTCATTCAGCAGCAATTTGCAGCTATTATTTTGTCACGCAGAAAACAGTTTGGACGGCCAAAAAACACAAACCAACCATTTCACATGAAAATAAGCCGGTATTAGTTCAAAACACTAGCTAGACACTTTGCATCACTTGATCACAAGAAACAGAAACTACTTCATATCATATCAGGATTCGTCAATACAACCAAGTATCGTGTCAAATCAAACCAAAACAAAACCTACTTTAGCATAAAGTCTGATATGAGATCCCAAGATTAAACATGATCAGTTGTCAATTTACGTGTAAATCCAATCAACTTGATTTCTTAGGGGAAATAAGATCAGCAAGCTTGCTCTTCATCTTGCCGCCATTTGGTGAAGAGGATGATGATGTGTACGCTCCTCCACCGATTCCGGGATAATATTTCTTGATCACCTGCTCCCTAACAAACTTATTGTAAATGAAGGCAGCTCCTCTGAACTGTGGCAGCACTAGCCACAACACTGCTATCAGCTTTATATCATACCATATCGGGATCCTACAATCACAATCAGAAACAATTTCTATCAGATTTCGCTACAATGTGTTTAAACTAGAGGCTGCTTATGATCCCTCATTTTAAGATAAGAATGATACTGTAATGTACAAGTAGGTCACCAAGCTATCAACTTTACTTGTTAATGTCCTTATAATTTTTGAGAAAACAAAAATCCTCTTTAAAAATGTCTATAAAACAGTAAAATGTGAACCCTTCTTTAGTCGTACGTTATTTTTTCGGACTTGCTATAATAGAAAACCAAATATAAATTTTATTTTTTTGTAATCATGACGTGGCCACCTAAGAGTTGTTGGCACCTAGTAGAAATTGAACTTTAGACCTAACACATTTAACTAAAATGTAAGGTCACAAGCTCACTATAAACTTACTGAAAATTTGTTTGAATAGAACATATATTATTTGAAGATGTCATAATTTTGAAATAATTAATTCACTCTAAAACGCTTGTTCTAGGAAGGTGTTTGTTTCTGCTTATATAGCGGGCTTATGGCTTCTCTTGAAACTTTTCGGCTTATATAAGCTTTATATGACAGAATAAACTTATACAAGCCAAAAAGTTTTAAAATAAGCCGCAAAAAATGAGCTTATGAACCATAAGCCCAAAACCAAATAAGTCATAAGCCGACTATATAAGCCGAAACAAACACCCCCTAGAGTTTATTTACTACACAATAAACAAATTGTTCATATACCAATCAAATAAAACTATTTACTTCTTTACCCTAACAAAAAGCATACAAGCACCTATTAAAACAGCTGATTAACAAGCACTAAATAATATTTATAAAAAGTTCTTATAATATACCATTCAAGTAGGGGTTGAAGAAGCATCTCCATGAGAGTAAGAAAAGAGTACAAGATCCAATAAGACAACCACTGCTGATCATCTTCTTTTGAAGCACTCTCAATCGCCACAACACTTGCATATAGTGGGTACAACAACATAGTCATCGGTCTACACAGCATAACAACAACAACAACAACCTTAATATCATTAAAACAAAACACAACTTATATACTCCGTAACACATAACCTTAATAAAAAACCAAAAAAACAAAACATACCCTGCTAACTGATGAAGACCAGACATCAATGTCCAAAACTTACTCATTTTTTGGTAGGTTTAGATTTTGTGTTACGGAATTTGAGGATGAAAGTTTATTTGTGAAAGATGAGAGAGTGGGTATATATAGAAGGAAGAGGGGGATGGTGACACGTGTCGAGAGATGAAGGTCTTATGTGGGATTCTGACATGGAGGGACTAGATTTAGGGACGTGTTGGAGATCTAACGGTTCAGGTGACATTGTCGACTTTCTTTTTTTTAGCAGAGAGTGTCGACTTCAAGGATGCTTTGTTTAATTTACTTTTATTTTTAAGGTGGGATGCGAAAACGATACTACCACACTCGATTTTAACAACCAAACTTTTGAAAAAGAATATATATATACTAAAATATAGTTAGAGATAAGTTTTGTGTTTTTTGCTAACATAATTAGTACATAGAGTAGATTGGAATTCTATTTGAGGAGTTTGGCTAATTTTGTTTAAACATTGTATATTGTGTGAACATGAATTTGGTAGTTAGTGTATTCTTGGTAGTGAAATCTTAAAATAATGAGAGATAAAAAAAAAAAAAAAAAAAAAAAAAAAAAAAAAAAAAAACTCTATAATAAAAAAATTAAAATCAAAAAATGAGAAGTAATCTTAATTAAGGTTGAGTAAAATTAATTAAAAACCAAACTGAACAGACAACCGAGCCGAATCGGGCTGAACCGAATTGAACTGACTTTATTCGGTTTGGTTTTGGTTTTATATAATTATGGTTTTCGGTTTCAGTTTTACTCAGTTCGGTTCGGTTTTTGTCAAAACCAAGAAAAATACACCTAAACTATCTAAACTGGTTTCACTAGGTTAACTTCGGTTCGGTTCTCGATTCCCGTTTCTAGCAATCGATTTTCAGTTCGGGTCTGGTTTGGTCGGTTCGATTCGAGCGTGACACGTTGCTCAACCCTACCTAACCGCACATTTTAAATAGGATAAATTACACCGTTGTGCCCTAAACTTGTTCCAGATTGCGCATTTGGTCCTCAAATAAAGGGAAAAAACTTGCCTAGCTAGTAGGCTTTCATAACTGCATTCTATTAAACGTATCATATATACATACCACAAAAAATTCCACAAATATATAAAAGGGTAATTTAAGATCCAAAACATTAAATAATAAAAGATGCCATAATACCACCTACTCTTTGCATTCTCAACGTTCACCTTCAACTTCAATAGGTGCCTTCTCAACATACACCCTTATTCTTTTCACTAGTCTTACTTTGACATCTACCATTTCATGGTCACCTTTCTTAACACCATCAATCTCATCATGCACATGATCATCCGTCCCATGTTTTAATGCTTCACTTAGCATCTATACAAGATCATGAATTAGTATTCCTATGTTGTTGTCTAATGCCACCTCCTCTTCACATACCTTTTCCTGGATAAGCTCGTCTTTCATTACCTCAGTGACATTCTCTAACTCATAGTCAATGCCGAACATATAGTCAATCTCCATAAGAGGTTTTTGAATTCAAATTCTTCTTTCCACATTTTTGCCCTTTTTCATTCTTGGACTTTGAAGATCATGGTGTTGGTATCAGCAACTCATTGTCAGAGTCTGATAAACATACTTTACTTTGTGAACATTAAGTTCATTGTCAGGCATGTGAAGATGTTATGGTTTTTGTTAGTGATTTTCCCAATTTTAGGGATAAAAAGTGAAAGTGTAACTATTTAGATCAAAAAGGCAATTGGAGGTGCTCCTGGTTTTTCGTCTAGTTATATGGACAGTCATAGTAATTTAGGCCAGAAAACGGGAAAGGACTTAAAATAGAAGGTAAACCAAAAACTTCGGGGACTAAATTCATAGTTTACCCTTATAGAACAGTACTAGTGACTAGCTGGCAAAAAAGTCAAACGTAGTTTACCATAGACCCTATTTAACATTTCTGTAATATTTTGTCAAACTAAAGAAATTTTGCAAGAATCCACTAAAAATGTCATAACTAGCAAATGATGAATGGAACAATCCCTTTATATTGACGATTCCGATCTTCAATCGCCGTCCTCCATCCTTGCAACAACCCCCACATACGCACCGAGACAACCACCACCACCCGAACCCTAGTTTCAACTTAAAAACATCAAGTTGATAATTCTGCTGATATGCCAGTTAGGATAATACCAGGTCATGCGGGTATTTCAAGCGGCCAAGCTCCGTAAAATAGCGGATATTCGGGAAGGTGGGGAGGAGTGTGTAATGTCGACACAAGAGTATATTAGAAAAGTTTTTGAGGATGTGTTGAGGATGACGATTTTGCACATATGCCATGGGCTAGCGCGGTTGAGTTTGTGAATGCTAATGGGGGTGGGGGGGGATTGTGAGTGGGTGTTTAGGAGATATCAAGAACTTTCTTAAGAATGAAAAACTTGACCAAGTTGTTGCAATAATCAAGTATTGTACCCGAATGTGCTTGCCGATCTTACAGTAACTCTCAAAGATCTTCCAGGAACAATATCTGGTTCAATACATCACAAAGTCCATACAGAGGGGGGGGGGTATGGAAAGGATATTACTATAGGAGCTTATTTGATACTTCATAATCTTTCAGTATTTTCTTCTAAACCATCACTCCATTATCTTAACATTACAATAAGAAACTTGGTTAAGCTTTTCCACAAGGATAAAGTTTTTGGAAATGGCAATGGTGTAAGTGGTAGTTGAAGTGTTTGTGGTACAACTAATTTGCCTGCAAGTTATGGGCATCTTACTGAAGATGAACATCAAATGAGATTGGTTGTTGGTTATGTGTACAAAAAGCTAGAAAAAGGTACATATGTTTGACTAATGAAATCCAAACTAGTATCTGTAAATTTTGGCAGTTTAAAGGGTGTTTGGGATATGTCCATCACCTCTTAAATATTGCTCATGTGTACATATTGATTTTGGATTTGTTGGTTATGGGATATTGCAGCTACTCAATATGGAGTTATTGGTTAACTTATGATCTGAATTCTATAAATAAGAGTTAACCTATTGTTACACCCCGTGCCCGGATTAACTTAAAATTTAAAACTTTTTTGTGGAAACGCTTTGACTATAATGGACACACTTTAACTTTTATATAAACAACATAATGCGGTAACACATAAACCATTTAAAAATACTTACAGGAAGTATACTCAACAACCTTTTAAAACATTTCGACTCCTTTCTAACACCATAAAATGTACCAACACCATTCATTACCATTTCAAACTATGACAAACCATATCATAACACATTAAACGGCACTTGACCCGTTTGACCCAAAAATAGGTAAAGCTGGACTCTAATCCAAACATCCCTTTAATCATTTACATATACACTTTAACCAATACATTCACAGCTTAAACCTTATCATTAACATACCCTTTGACCCCAAAGTGGGTAAAAATGGACTATAATACAAACACCCCTTTAATCATATACATATATACATTAACCATTCATTTACACCTTCAACCTTATCATTAACATAACATTTGAAACATTTGAACTTGACATTCGACAACGATACAATAATCATTTAAATGACTAATGGGGTACAACTCTGCCTTCGAGCTCGGTATTCTAACACTAAGCTCTAAAATAAACCATTACCCTTCAATTACGCACTTCCAAACCTTGAGCATTAAACTAAGCATTTATCATTATCGCGAGAACCTACAAAACATTATCATCTATAACGGTAAGCTTTCGTTTAGTAAGTAAAAAAGATAATCACACAATATTATACATCATTAATCACATAAGCCTCATTCACATCACATTAGTCCATAAGACTACTTTTCATCAATGAAAGACTTGCACATCACACTTAATACACATATCATCAATCAAACATAATTCTTACATACATTACATAGGTCATAATTGACTTAACCACAACCTTGGCTAGTCTTACCAAACTAGCCTAAATCTATTCTTAATCCAAGCTGTTAATACAAATAAACCGTAAAACCGTTTATTAATATTTTGCGATCTCTTTGTGTTTTGTTGATAACAAATATAATGTTATCTTAAGTATAATTATAAAGGATACATGTTAGTTTTGTAAAGCATTTACATATAGCCATTTAAATACAAAAATATAGTAATTAAGCATTTGTTGTAATAGTTTATTAGGATGGGTAAATATCATAACCCATGGACCATAACCCATGGATCTTAACCCATACCCAAAGAGACTTGATACAATGTATACTTAGATACATTGAATCTAGATATAACCCATGGACCAACCCATAACCCATGACCCATAACCAAAAAACCCATGGGCAAAGAGGAGCGTTCCACGGATCCCTAGGATTACACTAGACGGATCCCTTGTGGAAGGGATCCGTGGGAACAGTGAAGAAATTTGCCTATAAATAGAGAGCCATTTCTTCATTCTAACTCACCCCTCTTCTTACTAAATCTCTCATACACTCTCATTCTCTTCTAACATATAGATCAATTGATCTAGAGAGTTGTTCTTCTTTCTTTCTATTTGTGATCCTCATATAGGTCCTTCTCTAAGGCGAGATCACGAGCATTCTACAAGTCATCCAAGCAAGGGGTCCTTGATTGATTTGTCACTCCGCAAGATTTCTGTAGCGAAGATCTTGTATTTGATATTTCACATATTTGTTGTGTAATAGTTGTGTTGGGTTGGTCCACCGTGCTACGGACTCGGTATCTAGCTTTGTACCGGAAAATGTGTAAGCAACGTTGTGAAGGCTTCTCCGCCAAGTGAAGGAGTTTGTTGACATAGTGCTTGAACTCTCGAGTAGGTGACTCGGGGAGTGGAGTAGGGCAAGGAAGGTGTCCTTGTAGCCGAACCACTATAAATCGGTTGTGTCATTTCTATCCCTTATCTTTATTTATTTGCTTGCATTATCATTAGATCTATACGTTCTCAACATCCATACGATTTCACATAATATCGAATCTAAAGTTTTTGAAATCAACTTAAAATCGGCAAAACTATTCAACCCCCCTTCTAGTTTTCCACAATTGGCATCAAGAGCTAAGTTTATAAAAGTTTTAAAATAAAATTGTATTTTAAAAACTTTTCGATCACTATGGGTTCTGAAAATTATAAGGAAGGGCAATCTATGCAACGACCACCACTACTTGAAACTAATGGTTTTATATATTGGAAAAATAGATTCGAAACATATGTGAAGTCTAAAGATATTGATCTTTGGTACATTATTGTTGAAGGTGATTTTGAGGCTACCTCAAATGATGATAAAGGAAATTTAGTTCACATACCTCATGATAAACTAAATGATGAAATGAAGAAAAAACTTTCTAAAAATAGTGAAGCAAAAATGGTTCTATATAATGCTTTACCGAAAAAGGAATTCGAAAGAATTTCTATGCTTAAAACCTCTAAAGAAATTTGGAATTCTTTAGTTGTAACTCATCAAGGCAACCAACAAGTTAAAAATAATAAAATTGATTTATTTGTTCAACAATATGAACAATTTTCAATATCGGATGAGGAAACTATAGATCATTCATTTGCTAACTTTAATACTATTATTACATCTTTACAAGCACTTGATGAATCCTTTTCTAGCCGTAACCATGTTAGGAGATATCTAAGGGCACTTCCATCGAAGTGGAGATCGAAGGTGACGGCAATCAAAGAGTCAAAAGATTTGACAATCCTCA
The DNA here is from genome assembly GCA_019973895.1 of Chrysanthemum seticuspe. Classification (NCBI taxonomy): domain Eukaryota; kingdom Viridiplantae; phylum Streptophyta; class Magnoliopsida; order Asterales; family Asteraceae; genus Chrysanthemum; species Chrysanthemum seticuspe. The sequence goes on from BPTQ01000004.1 coordinate 302,117,940, forward strand.
CCCTCGATGAACTCATAGGCAACCTAAAAGTCTACGAGCTTGTCCTTGCTAAAGATTCCGAAGCCTCAAAGGTGAAAGAGAAACACAAATCTCTTGCCCTTAAAGCCAAAAAGGCTTCGAGCGATGAGGAGAACTCATCTTCGAGTAGTGACGACGAAGAGTACGCTATGGCGGTAAGGGACTTTAAAAAATTCTTTAGAAGAAAGGGTAGATACGTCAAACAACCGTATGACGATAAGAAAGGCTTTCGGAAAAGCAAAGAGGACGAGAAGCCAAAGGATGATCGTACTTGCTTTAAATGTGGGGACCCAAACCACTTTATTAGTAAGTGTCCCAAACGGGATGATCAAAAGGCGTTCGTGAGCGGAACATGGGGAATGAGCGACGAGGAGGACGAAGAAATTTGTCTCATGGCAAACGACGAGGTGTGCTTAAAGGTCGACCTAGACCCCGATGAATGGGTCAAGGATAGCGGGTGCACGAGGCACATGACCGGAAATAAGGATCCATTCTCCACATATGAATCCTTCAATGGAGGTAATGTGGTGTTTGAAAATAGCAAAAGTAGAATCATCGGTAAAGGTACGATTTCTAACAAATCTCTAACCATTAACGATGTGTGTCACGTAGAAAACCTAAACTTTAATCTCTTAAGTATAGGACAAATATGTGATAAAAAGTGCAATGTACTTTTTACCGAAACCGGTAGTAAGATACTTAAAAATGGCATAACCATAGGAAGAGGAATTAGGAAACATGGAGTCTATGTCATTAAAATCGGTAATGAACCTAAAGAAAAACTATGTCTTACCTCTATGGATGATACTTCGACCTTATGGCATCGAAAATTGGGTCACGCCAACATGCGACTTCTTCAATCACTATCATCCAAATATCTAGTAAGAGATCTACCTAAGTTAACATATGAACATCATTTTTGTGATGCTTGTAATATAGGAAAACAAGCCCATTCGAGTCATAAAGCTAAAAACATGGTGTCCACAACTAGGTGTCTAGAATTACTACATATGGATTTATTTGGTCCATCCACTATCCAAAGTTATGGTGGCAACTTCTATACTTTGGTAATAGTGGATGACTACTCTAGGTATACTTGGACAAAATTTTTAAAGAACAAAACGGAAACCTTTAACTATTTTGAAATATTAAGCAAAAAGATCCAAAAACAACTAGGAAGACCCATAGTGTCTATTAGGACGGATCATGGTAGGGAATTCGATAATGAAGTGCAATTCGGAGCTTTTTGTGACGCTAATGGTATTACTCACAACTTCTCGGCTCCACGCACTCCACAATCGAATGGGGTAGTAGAAAGAAAGAATAGAACTCTACAAGAAATGAGTCGAACCATGCTTAATGAACAATCCATACCTCAAAAGTTTTGGTGTAATGCCGTTGATACTTCAACATATATACTCAATCGAGTCTTGATTAGACCAATCTTAGGAAAAACTCCATATGAGTTACTTCGAGGCAAAAAGCCTACGTTAAATCACCTTAGAGTCTTTGGTAGTAAATGTTTTATTCTTAACACTAAAGATTACCTTACAAAATTTGATCCTAAATCAACCGAAGGTATCTTTTTAGGTTATTCGCCAAATAGCAAAGCTTACGTCATATTAAACAAAGAAACAATGAAGGTAGAAGAGTCATTAAATATAAAATTTGATGAAAGTCCACCCAAACCCTCTCCACCTCTTGTCGATGACGACATTATAGAAAGTGAAGCCATAGTAATAAAGAAAAAGATAAGTGAAGAAGAAGAACCTCTAAGTGATGTAATAGTAAACATTAAAGAGTCCAAAGATCACCCCGTAGATAAAGTCATAGGAAAACTAAACGAACGAACACTAAGATCTCAAGTTCAAAACCAAAGTAGCTTGTTTTGTTTCGTTTCAACCTTAGAACCTAAGAACACACAAGAAGCCATAAAAGATGAAAGTTGGGTAATGGCTATGCAAGAAGAACTAAATCAATTTGTTTCTAATGATGTTTGGACACTTGTCCCTCCACCTAGTAATCAAACCATAATAGGAACCAAATGAGTTTATAAAAACAAATTAGATGCAAAAGGAGTAGTGTCTAGGAATAAGGCTAGACTCGTTGCTCAAGGGTATAACCAACAAGAGGGAATAGACTTTGATGAGACCTATGCCCCCGTGGCTAGATTAGAGTCTATAAGAATACTTCTTGCGTATGCTTGTGCTAATGATCTAAAGCTTTATCAAATGGATGTCAAAAGCGCTTTTCTAAATGGTGTCATAAATGAAGAAGTATATGTAGCTCAACCTCCGGGCTTCATTGATTTTGAAAAACCCAAACATGTGTATAAATTAAAGAAAGCCCTTTACGGTCTTAAACAAGCTCCAAAAGCTTGGTATGATAGACTCAAGTCATTTCTAGTTAAACATAACTACACCATGGGGTTAGTTGACAACACACTTTTTACTAAGAAAAGAGAGTCACATATAATCATAGTACAAATATATGTAGATGATATTATATTCGGATCCACTTGTCAAGACATGTGTGATGATTTCTCTAAAATCATGCATGACGAGTTCGAGATGAGTATGATGGGAGAACTTAGTTTCTTTCTTGGTCTACAAATAAAACAAGTAGAAGATGGTATCTTCTTTAATCAATCTAAATACATCAAGGAGATGTTAAAGAAATTCGGTCTAGAAGAGTCAAAGCCAATTAGGACTCCAATGTCATCCGACACCAAACTCACAAAAGACGAGGACGGAGAATTCGTTGATAATACTAAATATCGTGGCATGATAGGTAGCCTTCTCTGCCTCACGGCAAGTAGGCCGGATATCATGTTTAGTGTTTGCTTATGTGCTAGGTTTCAAGAAGACCCTAAAATATCACACCTAGAAGCCGTAAAAAGAATATTTAGATATATTAAGGGTACAACACAATTAGGATTATGGTATCCTAAGGGCACGGTAGTAGAAACAAATGTATATGCAGATTCTGACCATGCAGGTGATTACGTTGATAGAAAAAGTACAAGTGGGGTATGTACTTTTATGGGATGTTGTTTAACATCATGGTTTTCTAAGAAACAAACGGCACTTGCAATATCAACAACCGAAGCCGAGTACGTCTCCGCCAGCAAAGCATGCCGACAAGCACTATGGATGAAACAAGCGTTAGTAGACTACGACATCCATCTAAGCGACATAGCCATCCTATGTGACAACAAAGGTGCAATCGACTTAAGCAAGAATCCGGTATTACATTCTCGCACAAAGCATATAGAGATTCGTCATCACCTCCTAAGAGACAATGTTCAAAAGGGGAACATCTCTATTGAGAAGGTTGCATCCGAAGACAACATAGCCGACGTCCTCACCAAACCGTTGAAGCGGGAACAATTCAACCTACTTCGTCTTGGTCTTGGTCTAATGGAACAAACGTCATAACTTAATTGACTCTACAAGGTATGTAAACACTAGCCTTCTTCTTTCTGAGTCTAGGATTCCAATTTCACGCACAACTCACAAACAATACGGGAATTTTCAAAACCCAAGATAAGTATTCCATTTATAATTTTTTTTACACATAACTACATACACATTTTTAAAGAAAATCTCCTTTCAAAATGTTTTCTAAAAAGAATGATACCTTCCCGTATCAATTTCACAAAAGCAATTTCTCACGTCTAGGAAAAATCGCTTTTTTCATTATTAATACAAAGTAAAAACCCGTTTTCATTGCATCTCATGTCTTTTGAATGCTAAAGGGAACATATAACTAATATGTGTTTTCGGGTACATTCATTTAAGCAAAAATGAATTAGGAGCATTGATAACACAATATTACGTACTTATGTACCAAATGTGTGTTTTCGGGTTATCTCAATTAGGATTTATTTTTCTCTAAGTTATTTTTCTTTTTTTTTTAGGTCGAGAAAACCGCAACTCCAAATAGTTTGCATATAGGCACACAATAGGCAAAAATGTTTCCAAAAAGAAAATTTTGTGCTGCCTGAATCACCAGACCCACGGATCCCAGCCTTCATGCTGGACGGATCCCTCAAGGGAAGGATCCGTGGGATCCGTGTAAATAGAAGCTATTTTCAACTTCTATTTTTTCACTTTGGATGAAAAATCCACATTTGCTTCATTTTTGGGAGTATGCTCTTTAATGCTTGTGTTCTCATGATCACATGCCTTGAATTCATATCTAATCATTAGATTTTAATCCACATTTTGGGTCAAGCATTCATTACAATGTTTTGTTTTTCTATATATATAACTCCCAAAATGCTTGCATACTCCATCTCCTTCTCACAAACACACTTCATCATGTCATCCAAAAACCCTTTAGGAGAATCATCTAGTACAAACAATCATGATATCCAAACCTTTGTACTTCCACCATCCAAAATACCACAATCAAATGCTAGGATATCCGCAAGGATTAGTATCCGATCTTGTTGTTTAGCAAAACCAACCTCAAATGATTCATCCTCAACAAATAACTCACCACAAGATGCTTCCATTATAGCACCACCCTCATCACCAACAAGTACACCAACTTCATCACCACCTAAAATAACTCTTTTGGAACTCCTTAAGACTCCAACAAGATCTAATCAACCTAAAGAAAAAGAATTAGTCTTTTCAACACCCCCACATCTCCAAATACTATATTTCAAGATCTTGAAACATCACCACCATTAGCTCCCATCACATCACAAGAACATCTAGGTTCTTTTCCACCACCGTTTACTAACATTCCGGATATTGATCCATATTTTCCTATTTTTCCACCACAACTTCCGCATAACTCAAATCAAAACAACCCGGAAAACTTCCGCACTCATCACCCACATCATTTACATTGTGAACATTGCCAATCCACTAGGGAAATTGCAATAGAAGTTAGGGAAGAAATGCGTTTCATACTCAACCTCATCCTTGATCGCATCAATACCATTACTCATCAAAACCTCCATCCATAACCTTATGCAAGCATGGAAGGAATCACTACTTCTACTTTCTACTTTTAAGTATTATTTTTGAAGTCTTTTTCAAGAACAAGTCTTGTTCTTATTTTTACATGCTTGTAAGTGGCATACATACCACTACAATTTGTTGTTTTATTACAAGGCCTTGTTTACATACCTTGGCTCCCAATCTTGATTCTCGGCAACCACAAGATTATATAAGCATGTTACTAACCTTTCTTTTTGTAGGATTTTTATTTTTCTTCACTTGACGCCCCAAACAAGGGGGAGCTACCGTCAAGGGGGAGTTAGAAGTTTGTTTATTTCTTCCAAGGGTTAACTTTTTGTTTCGACAAAAAGGGGGAGAAGAAGTAAAACTTAGGGCTTTCAAAACTTACATCTATTCTTAAGTTTTACTCATCATAACATTATGTTTTGTCATCAACAAAAAAGGGGAGATTGTTAATACAAATAAACCGTAAAACCGTTTATTAATATTTTGCGATCTCTTTGTGTTTTGTTGATAACAAATATAATGTTATCTTAAGTATAATTATAAAGGATACATGTTAGTTTTGTAAAGCATTTACATATAGCCATTTAAATACAAAAATGTAGTAATTAAGCATTTGTTGTAATAGTTTATTAGGATGGGTAAATATCATAACCCATGGATCTTAACCCATACCCAAAGAGACTTGATACAATGTATACTTAGATACATTGAATCTAGATATAACCCATGGACCAACCCATAACCCATGACCCATAACCAAAAAACCCATGGGCAAAGAGGAGCGTTCCACGGATCCCTAGGATTACACTAGACGGATCCCTTGTGGAAGAGATCTGTGGGATCCGTGGGAACAGTGAAGAAATTTGCCTATAAATAGAGAGCCATTTCTTCATTCTAACTCACCCCTCTTCTTACTAAATCTCTCATACACTCTCATTCTCTTCTAACATATAGATCAATTGATCTAGAGAGTTGTTCTTCTTTCTTTCTATTTGTGATCCTCATATAGGTCCTTCTCTAAGGCGAGATCACGAACATTCTACAAGTCATCCAAGCAAGGGGTCCTTGATTGATTTGTCACTCCGCAAGATTTCTGTAGCGAAGATCTTGTATTTGATATTTCACATATTTGTTGTGTAATAGTTGTGTTGGGTTGGTCCACCGTGCTACGGACTCGGTATCTAGCTTTGTACCGGAAAAAGTATAAGCAACGTTGTGAAGGCTTCTCCGCCAAGTGAAGGAGTTTGTTGACATAGTGCTTGAACTCTCGAGTAGGTGACTCGGGGAGTGGAGTAGGGCAAGGAAGGTGTCCTTGTAGCCGAACCACTATAAGTCGGTTGTGTCATTTCTATCCCTTATCTTTATTTATTTGCTTGCATTATCATTAGATCTATACGTTCTCAACATCCATACGATTTCACATAATATCGAATCTAAAGTTTTTGAAATCAACTTAAAATCGGCAAAACTATTCAACCCCCCTTCTAGTTTTCCACACAAGCATACTAAAACAATGCCTCTTAAACCTTCACTATCATTTTCCCACATAACACATATATAAATAAATCAATATAATCTCATGTCATAACCATTTTACTTACCTCACATCCAAGCTAAATAACCAATAAATCACCATCACCTTCTTGCTTGCTTTCCTAGTCAAATAATCACCAACAAATATAAACACTTCCAATTTACATAATAATTAAGGGTGTCTAACTCACCCATAACCAGAACTAAAACCCTTTTAATCATTTACATGATCACATCATGATTTTATCCCAAATTCATCAATTTTCTTATAATTCATTAAAGGTTCTTCACCCAATAATACTATAACATCTTTATTTTAACTTAAAATCATAATTACCCCAAACCCTCAATTTGGGTAAATAAACCCTAACTCGCAAATTTACAATTAACGCAAGAATTGAGTTACTTACTTGCAAAAGATCATCATGGACACATTACTTGGATTAGAACCTCAATCTTCCATCAATTTGGTTATTAGTGAAAACCTTGTTTTCCCTCCTTTCTTTCTCTCCACAAAAGAAACACACACATATACACTTATGGATAATAATGAAATGTATAGAACCTAGATATTTCTAGTCACAACTTTCTTCACAACAAAGCTATTCCCCAAATGACACTTTTGGTCCCTTAAGTGCTATAACAATTTGATCTTGGTACTAAAACAAGGTGGTTATAGTGTTAATTTGAGATTTTGGCAAGAATAGTCCTTGATGGGAGAATCCTATCCTAACAAGCTAAAACAAGGTTGTTATAGTACTAAAACAAGTTGGTTCTAGTACTATTTTGGTCATTTTCCAACTTAGGTCCCTCAAGTCTTTTTACTTTCTATTTAGCCACATTAAGTTTATAGCTCATCTAACACTTAACAACTTTAATCCCTTAAGTCCTTCTTTCTTATAAAAGTAGCAACTCAATCTTTGTATAACCATATTATACATTCTTTGACTATTAGTTTGAACTAGCTAATCACGTAAAGCCTTTGTACCTATAAAAGCCGTAGTTAAACTTACTCAATTATCATTTACCCGCTTAGTCAAACGCTTAGTCTCAGTCAATTTCATCTATGGTGGGACCTATTTGTAAACGGGATACGGGTGTTACAATTCTACTGCCTTGTTTAGATTTCGTCCCTAAAATCTCTCGTTTATTACTAACAACACTTGGTCACAACTTAAACCCATACTTAGCACTTACAATTATTTAAACATTCCTTTGCAACGATCTAAGTGATATGAAACACTAAGCACTCTATAACACGTCCCAAATCCTTAATCCACTCTACTTCTCGCTTAATTTTCTATAACCATACGGCTCTTACTATGGTCCTTACGTTATCTGATACATATCTATTATAACCAATTATCACGTTTAATCAGTTCTATTACTATTACACGACGCTCAGACTCATTCCATTTAACTTTTCCGTTAAGGACTATATGTCACTTGAACAAATCACACCATCCTTACTATTATTTTCACATTTTACCGTAACCATTTCTGTGGTCCATTAACATTTTTACTTTAACTCTTCGTTTATCTCTACTTCTTTCCAATAAATTTAATTCACTTTATGACCGCCACAATCGTTTCTCACATTACAACACGCCACAAAGCATATTATAACTTCTATTTAAACTTTAACCCTTTCAATTTATACTTAAAGTACCTAAATCACAGGTTTCACATGATGACTCTCACCTAAGGTCGATATCCAACTCTCTCTATCGGACCTATCTTATTCTCCTAGGACATCTAGCTAATTCTAGACTCGTGTTTTTTACCCTTTTCCTTACTCATGCCATGTCGGGAACACATAAGCCCGCTTATTCATACTTCCTCATTCACATAGAGAGGCGTCCCAATCGATGTAAATCAGGGAATATAAACTCATGGTTCGGCGATTCACAATTTCTTTATTTAAATGAAAATGCGTCCTAATCCATTTAAATAAGGTAATCATCAATCATCTTACTTATACACTTCCGACATAACACTCGTACTACTATTACACGCTTTAACCTTTTATCTTTTCATTATTTTTATACTTCACATTACCTTTTACCTTTTTTTATAGACTTGGATTCATTCCATTATCACATTCACTATGGGGATATTTTTATATGGCAAGAATGTAGGCAACCCCTTGCCGGTGAAAGCAATACATTTCATCCTGAAGGATCTTTAACACATCCCCGAACGATTCTTTAACATTTATTAGCTTGGCCATCCCAAAGGATACCATCATTACTCATCATTAACTCGGCCATCCCGAAGGATACCATCTTTAATCGTCATTAACTCGGCCATCCTGAAGGATGCCATCTTTAACCTTTCACATTTTAACATCGGATCCAAGCCATTAACATTTTAACACACACATTATTCCATCCATTTTATTTAGTTAAAGCAAGTGTCATAAGGCATATGAAATCTACTTGTCATATTTACACATTTACTATGTGTTTACACTCCTAACTACAACTTACATTATTTAACCCGCGCTAACCATTTCCAACACTTTTACTATCACCCCTTTAGTCTACCCGATTCTTGTACATATAGACCTTACACAGGTCGTCAACTATAACACACTCATTAACATTCATTTATCCTTCTTATATATTTTAAACATGTTTTAATATTCAACACTTTCATTATAATAATCACCGCTAATGGGGCACATTAGTCGTGATATAATAATTTCAGGATAAAACTTTATCCTCATACATACTCCTCTTATTATCACTTACATTCTTAACTTATCGCATTTAACTTTTAGCATTTAAACTATTTCGTTTTATTTCATACTTTACATACCAACATACTTTATCACATTCTATAGCTTTTATATCGTTCGACACCTCCAAATAAAAGTGTCAAATTCTAGTTGTGCCTTCACCACATCATATTATAACACACTTATCATTACTTCACATTCATAATTAAACCTCAAATACTTTAACTCAACATTAGCCCGTCTCTATATCACATTAACACCAATCATTACTTAGTAAATACATTGAGACCATAAGTTGGTCATCAATACCTTATGGACCATACATCCTTACATTATCCACTTTTAATTTGTTACCATAACGTTTATCTAATCATGCTTTTCTATAAGTAATCAAACCACTTACCACATTCCTTCACATTCCGTTATTATTACCAGCACACATATTCACATACACACATAACAATCACTGACACCATCCGACTGCACAGTGTTCTTATCCCTTAAATACATATCCAGTCTGCATTAAACTTACACTACACACATCTCATTACCATAAAACACATTCAACATTTATCATCATTAAGCTCATATAGCAGTTACTTAATCCGTTTCACAACTTAACAATTACTTTTCCACATTGCTTATACCTACGTTCAACGCATCTAATAGTGGTTTAAGTCAAGGCAACCTAAAGTGGAAACCTAATTTACTTAAACCAAAGCTTTAATACCAAGCTGCTAAGCCCCATTCCCGATTTGACTTAAAATTTAAAACTTTTTTGCGGAAACACTTTGACTATAACAACACACTTTAACTTATATATTAACGGCATAATGCCGTAACACAATAACCCTTTAAAAATACTTACATGAAGTATACTCAACGACCTTTTAAAAGATTTTGACTCCTTTCTAACACTTTAACCTTTACCAACACCATTCATTACCATTTCAAACTATGACAAATTATATCATAACGCATTAAACGACACTTGACCCGTTTGACCCCAAAATGGGTAAAATTAGACTCTAATCCAAACACCTCTTTAATCATTTACATATACACTTTAACCATTACATTCACAGCTTAAACCTTATAATTAACATACAATTTGACACATTTTAAGTTGACATTCGACAACGACACAAGAGCCATTTAAAAGACTAATGGGGTACAACTTTCACTTCGAGTTCAGTATTCTAACACTAAGCTCTGACATAAACCATTACCCTTCAATTGCGCACTTTCAAACCTTAAGCATCAAACCAAGCATTTATCTTCCTCGTGAGAACCTACAAACATTATCATCTATAAGGGTAAGCTTTCACTTAGTAAGTAAAAAGGATAATCACACGATATTATACATCATTAATCACATAAGCATCATTCACATCACATTAGTCCATAAGACTACTTTTCATCAATGAAAGAATTGCACATCACACTTAATACTCATATCATCAATCAAACATAATTCTTACATACCTTACATAGGTCATAATGGACTTAACCACAACCTTGGCTAGTCTTGCCAACCTAGCCTAAATCTATTCTTAATCCAAGCATACTAAACCAATTCCTGTTAAACCTTCACTATCATTTTCCAACATAACACATATATGAATAAATCAATATAATCTTATGTCATAACCATTTTACTTACCTCACATCCAAGCTAAATAACCAATAAATCACCATCACCTTCTTGCTTACTTTCCTAGTTAAATAATCACCAAAAAATATGAACACTTGTAATTTACAGAATAATTAAGAGTGTTTAACTCACCCATAACCATAACTAAAACCATTTTAATCATTTACATGATCATATCCCAAATTCACCAATTTTCTTATAAATCATTACTATAACATCTTTATTTTAATTTAAAACCATAATTACCCAAAACCCCCAATTTTGGTACATAAACGCTAACTCACTAATTTAAAATCAACACAATAGTTGAGTTACTTACTTGCAAAAGATCATTGTCATAGACACATTACTTGGATTAGAACCTCAATCTTCCATCAATTTGGTCATTAGTGAAAACATTGTTTTTCATCCTTTCTTTTTCTCCACAAACGACACACACACACACATACACTTATGGATAATAATATGTGTAGAACCTGGATATTTAGTCACAACATTCTTCACAACAAAGCTATTCTCCAAATGACAAATTTGGTCCCTTAAGTGCTATACAAATTTGGTCTTGGTACTAAAACAAGGTGGTTCTAGAGTCAATTTGAGATTTTGGCAAGAATAATCCCTGATGGGAGAATTCTTTCATATTAAATCCTAACAGGCTAAAACAAGATTGTTCTAGTACTAAAACTAGTTGGTTCTAGTACTAGTTTGGTCATTTGCCAACTTAGGTCCCTCAAGTCCCTTTTTTCTGTTTGGCCACATTAACTTTATAACTCTTTTAACAATTGACAACTTTAATCCCTTAAGTCCTTCTTTCTTATAAAAGTAACAAATCATTATTTCTATAACTACATTACAAATTCTTTGACTACTAGTTTAAACTAGCCAATCACGTAAAGCCTTTATACCTATAAAAGCCGTAGTTAAACTTACTCAATTATCATTTACCTGCTTAGTCAAACGCATTAGTCTCAGTCAATTTCAAATAGAGTGAGGCCTATTTTTAAACGGGATACGGGTGTTACACCTACCCAATTGACTTGTAAAAGTCAAACTAACCAAAACATATTAAATACAAGATTTTATTGAAAATTACCATATAAGAATTTAAAGTGTAAAAAGGAATTTAGTGATGACATTATAATTACTGGAATTCATTCAACCTTCATTTGCTTCTTTACCATCCCTTCTTTAGCTTCTTCATGGCTGCCACCTCTCATTATTAATGACTACTACACATTGTCAACTAAGTATGAAATTTTTGATAGGAGGTGGCCTTTTGGCTTTGTCACATTTGTCAAAGACTAAAGGGTTTTGCAAATGTCCTCTTAGCTTGTTTACCTTTTGCTTGCACAGCAGTTTGTTCACTTAGTCCTTTACTTGGTATTAATGCTACAAGAACATCTCCTAACTTTTCATAAGTCAACTTAGAGAGGTGGATTTCCTTACCATCAACAATGACAAAGTTATCATCACTACATGCATCATCATTAATAATTATCACATCTGCCAATAGTGTATCCAAATAAAATCAAACATATAAGAACTATAATGAAAACTACCATCTGTGAAACTAGCCTTTATCCATTTTGAAATCAAACTGAACGCAATGTAACTATTGAAATATGAATGAAATAGAAGGTTGGAGGATGTATTTATGGAAGGTTGGCAGGTAAGTACTGAGACAAGTTTGACTCTTACAACATGAAACCTACATTATGAGTGATATTAAGTAACTACAATCACTGTTGCATATGTAATATTACTTTGACTTTTAAAAGTAAAAATTGGTAAATCCAAACACTCCATAAACTGCAAATGCAAGCACAAACTGCGAACTGCAAATGCAATTGGGTTTGTCTTATTTGGTAATTAAGTGGTTATTTGGATGCAATTGATGTTGATTATAACAATTACTTGTTTTGTTTATTTGGACTAAAAGTTGACATTTAGATGTTAACTATGAAACATAATAAGAGCTGTAACAAACAGGTATCAACAAATCCACAAACATTATATTCCTATTCATAAGGGTAAAAAAACCTATACAAATCTCTGTCTCAAACATAACCTAAGCAAGCCAAAAGATCAAAACCCAAAACATAAAAAACCACCAGCCGACTCCCCCGACTACAACCATTTCACAGACTTCACATCACCGTAACAAAAGAGTTCCTCCTAGACACCTGAATATGCATTGCGGCAATCAGCTTCACCAATTCCATAAGCTTCAACTCGTCACACTGCTGAAGCTTCTAAAGATAGTCCACACAGTTGGACGCCACCAAAGATCCACTTAAAACTTCTAGTCACCTATCAATAAATTCATCTCACTACCACGATCTGCTAACTCCTGCCATAACTTGGTTAGATCTGTTCTATACTGAATATTCCTAGCCGTGTTCCTCTGAAAATAAACTGACATCACATCAACCACCGACCTTGAATTAGCAGCCATGACCAGTTCCTCAAAAAGCACAAGACGAGGCATTATATTACTTTGAACTAAAGATGTGTGTTTTTGGGTATGAAAAGGTTTATACCCAACTAGATATAATGAACCCTTAAATAGTAGAAACTAAGTTGAAATGGACGGTTATTAATTCCCCCAAAAGTCAAAAGTGAACTAAATGCAACTACAACTTAAACTGACACAAGCAAAAGATCATACTTAGTCCCTAAGTCTAAGTTTTTTTTAGGGAGACAAGTTGGCCTGTAAGTTAAGGCGGGAAAGGATAAAAGAAAACATTATGAACCAACCGTTTAATGGGAAAAAAACAAAAACTGTAAAACTAACGAGTACTATTTTGAATTTGAGGAATTGGTTGATCATGGACCAGCGGTGAAATTTTTTTAAGACAAAATGACCAAAATAACCATCGATTGTGCAAGTCACATGAGTGAGATAATGAGTAAAATAATGACAGTTATCTCTTAGGACCAAATGTGCAAGTCACATGTGGATCCGTCTTCGTATAAAACCCACTTAGTTAATGTCTAGCTTCCATGTTCACATATTTCTTTCTTTGGTCTAACTTTCAAACTGATAGACTCGTTCATGTAACTTGATAACATCAAATAATCCTGAATATTAAGCGTCAATTTCTCCCGATAATGCTTGTAATTTATATCATTTATATGGATTTACGCTTGTTTTCCATTGTTTTCCACTTTCAGGTAAATTACGAGCATTGGAGCTAAAGAGACGCGGAACTGGAGAAATATCTAAAGATTTATCACAGTATGCAACTTTGAAGAAGTTACGGCGTAACTCGTCTCTCACATTACGCCGTAACTATTGCGTGACTCAGAATACCAACTTATCAGAAGGTTACGGCGTAACTCTTCCCAAAGGTTACGACGTAACTATATTAGGTCAAATGAGGTTCCACGCTGCTGATACTTACGCCGTAACTACTGCATCTATTACGACGTAACCAAGTTTATTGAAGACTACGGCGTAACCACTCATTAGGTTACGCCGTAACCAGCAGATCTAGTGCAAAATACGAGGAAATAGAAGGTTACGGCGTAACTCCTATATTGGTTACGCCGTAACCCAGATCAGGCCTATAAATACCCCACGAATTCCAGCATTTCTAATCATCCCATTCCACACACAACACTCAGAGAACGTGGGAAAAAGCTCAAGGCAGGTCTAGAGGAGCATACGGAGCTGTCTCCAAGGGAGAAATCACTCCCCTACGATAAGCATTAGCGTTTTATATTTCTTTTACTTTCAATTCATGTATTTCGTACCTTTGAATATTGAATTGGTTTGCATGATTAATATGAGCGGCTAAGCACCTTTTGGTGTTGGCCTAGTTATGATTCCTTAATTGTTTTGTTTGCTTTTACTTTACTTCCGTACCATTATTTCTAAGTGTATGCATGCATAGTTTATTGGTAGCCACCCTTGGTTCGGTAGTTTTGAATGGCGATAGAGGATTATAAATCTAGCATGTAGCGGTACTTAATGACTTGGCTTAGAGGACCAGGAACAACAGGACTTATGAGGGGACACCAGACTTCTCCTGTGGTGGCATCTTTGCTGATAGGTTAGGGCGAATTGACCAAATGTTGTCCTCTCGACTTTGACCCCACCTGAAGTAATTGGAAGTAAGTAGACGTAGACATAACTAGCTAGGAGGATTAACTAGGTTAGCACCACTCTCCTCTATTGATTTCCCTTTACCATTTGTCTACTTTATTTTATTCTGCTTTAGTAGTTTAATTATTTAAATCCCTATCGAAACCATTATTAATCTGTGACACATAGACTTAGTTATAATCCAATACACATAGCTCTTGGGACGACCTCGGCTTTACCGATTACTACACTACACACGACCGGGTACACTGCCCATTAGTGCACTAGGGTAGACCATAGGTATAACGAGACATTATAAATATTAAGACCTGGTCAGTAAAACCAGCATCAAGTTTTTGGCGCCGCTGCCGGGGAGCTATTTCAGGATTTCATATTAAGTCTGTTTTTAATTTTCTTTCTTAAAAATGTCAGGATACAAGACTCGCAGCTCGAGGCCTTTTCTGGCCACCCTGTTCGACGACCCGGAGAAGCAATTTTGGAGAAGGAAAGTCTACTCTCCGGTTCCTATTCACAACATCTTCTCATTTTACGAATCAGACCAGTCTGACGCCGAACCGGAGGTCATCAATGAAAATAATATCGATGACCTAACTATGGAGCAGTATTTGGACCGACCAAATGAGAACTGCCAACGAAGCTTCACACAGGATTCTCACACTGAAAAATACTCTATTCCAGATCATATTATTCGAGAGTTACATGAAATTAAGTTTTCTGGAGACGAAGATGAGGACGTTCAGGATCACGTAGAAGAAGTTCTCCACTTATCCTCTCTTTTCAACGTCAGAGGTACTCCGACCTATTCAGTCACTGCAAGGATTTTTCCTATGACTCTTTCTGGGACAGTGAAAAGATGGTATAACAAACTCCCTAACGATTGTAAAGGAGAATGGGATAAACTTAGAAAAGAATTTGTCCTGCAATTTTGCCATCCTTCAAAAATGGCCAAGCTTCTTGGAAAAATCTATCAATTCGTTCAGGTTGGAGAAGAAACGCTTTACCAAGCATGGGAAAGATTTAATGAGCTACTCTATCGATGCCCTACCCATGATTTAAACAAACATCAGATCGTCTACGTATTCTATCGTGGGATTAATGCGCGAACACGAGAACTTCTCGATTCACCGAGACCTATTCCTAGCATGACTCCTGAACAGGCCCTGGAATGTATTCAGCGGATTTCTGAACATTGCTACAAGTGGCACATGGATACAGGGTACGGATCGAGAGACAATTTTGATCATAAGGTAATGAAGACGATAACAAAGCAAGAATACAATTATGAGGAAATTTTCAAAAAACGGAGGTTAGAAAGAGAAGATGAAGCATGCAGGGTCGAGAGGGTTAAAAGCGTGTTTGGGACCAAAACCGGGAACGATCTTGAGTGAAAAATTCTTGACCACATCAAGGAATCAAGAGAACGAGATGATAGGATTGAAAAATTGATGAGAACATTCGTGGATAATACAGTCTCTTCTCTCAAAATTCACGATGATAGGATTAAGAGATTGGAGAAGAGTGTTAGCTCATGTTCAGAAGCCATCTCTGATTATCTAGCAGCTCGGGAGGAGGAAGTTATCCACACTGTAGAAAATATCCTTGAAGAACCTATGACTTTTTCGAAAAAAGTTAAGCGACGAATCAGCATGGAAAGACATTCACTTCTGGACCAGACTTTACCGATAAACTTACCTATCAATAATTCTATTAATACTAATCATGATGATAGTGCGCAGGAATTAAGCATTGATGAGACAATTCACCTCAACGAAAGATGTTCAGCGGTTTTGAGGAACGAGCTGCCACAAAAGGAAAAAGATCCTTGATGTTTCACTCTCCCTTGCTTGATCGGGAGTCTAAACATGTGTAATTCCCTTGCTGATCTTGGAGCCAGTATTAGCATAATGCCTCGTTCGATGTTTTTGCGTATGGGGATTGGTAACTTAAAGCCGGCCAAGATGAAAATTGAAATGGCAGATCGATCTATGCAATCGCTAATGGGAATCGTTGAAAATGTGTTAGTAAAGATTAAGAAATTCCTTTTCCCAGTAGATTTTGTGATTCTTGAAATTCCGGAAGACAACAGAATACCAGTCATTTTAGGTAGGCCTATGCTTGCCACTGCCCATACTAAGGTGGATGTCTTTGCTGGAAAGTTGACTCTTGAAGCTAATGGAGAAATTGCTACTTTTAGACCTAATGAACATTTGTCTACCCCGGAAAAGGTATGTGCAATTGACCGTGTAGGCAGTTTTGGTGAAGCTTTAGAAGAATTTCTTAGCGACCCCCCGGATCCTGGAGAGGTTGACTCGGGGAGAGATTTTGATGTTTTCGTCAATTTTGAGGAAGAGGATAACTTAGGATTAAGTGCTGAAGACCTCTCAAGTGATGTCGAGATTGCCCATTGGCAAGATAACTCTGTTAAGACTTTTTCGCAACCCAATCAACCTAGATTTCATGAGGTAGGAACCCGCATACATCATAGAAACCCCTATTATCTCAAGATCTCATGCAAAATCGGGTTCATCGATTTCCACCCATTTATTGACACTACTTCCCCAGTCAATATCATGTCAAAAGAATGCTACAACCGAGTTATGAAGAAAGAGTTAGAATATAAGGTGAATAACTTTCTTGGGTTTGCAACTAGCATCCATGTCTTCGTTGGAACTCATTCATTTTTGGTGGACTTTATGGCTCTAGATGACGTAAGTGAATTTGTGGAGGATGGACTTACGGGAGTAATTTTAGGGAGGCCTTTTCAGGAAATGTCGGGTTTAGATAAAAATGAAAAAGAAGGTTTAGTTTGGTTGAAGATTAACGATGATAAGACTATTTTCAAAATGCCGAGAACGATCAAGAACTTTAAAAATTGGACCAAGAGGCAGTTGAGCCAAGCTCAACCAATGCTCGATATCAGTGAGGAGGACAAAGAAAAAGGCATTGAACACCCTTACCAGAAAATCAAGAGTTTCTACTCGGGCTGTTTAGAATTGGGGAATGACTACAAACGGGATGAGAATTTGGTAAGTTGGATCCAGCGTGGAGATTGCCATATCCACGAAATGACCAACAAGCACTGGTAGCCCCGAGGCTCTTAGTCTAACTTAAAGACTCGTAAATAAAGAAAAGTGCTCTTTCGGGAGACAACCCGAATTATCCCTTTCTTCTGTTTTATTTCCATTTCAGTAGGGTTTTGTGTTTTCTAACTATTTTTGCAGGAAATGAGGAAGTAATTGCTGCTGCAGTTTGTTGATCTGAACAGAGTTACGACATAACTCATCTGGGTGATTACGCCGTAACCAACCTTTTAGCAGCAGAGTTCTTAACGCATTACCAATTATGGCGTAATACCATCTCAGTGGTTACGCCGTAACCACCCGCTTTGCAGCTTATGTCAGGTTTTTCCAGTTACGGCGTAACTCCCTCAAAAGAGTTACGACGTAACCTTCCTCTGCTTTAATTCTTTCATTTTAAAACACAATAACCTTGTATTAGTATTTTAAATGAACTTTGTAGGTGTGTTCCCTGTAAACCCTCACGATACTTCACTCGTCCACTTGGGACACCAAGTGGTTTAAAAGGCTTGTTGCATTCGCTAAATGCAACCGTGATTCCTACGAAAGTGAGTTAGGTTTGTTTTTCATTTTTTATTTTTCATTTTTCATTTTGTCTTTTTTGAATTATGCTTGTCGGTATTGTGATTTCAGGGATTGAAGTTTGCTCATGATGCTTATACGAAGGCACGCCTCTTTTTCGTGGGCCTTCCTTCTTTATGGAGCAAATTTCAGGGAAGTTCTCGCTCTAATTCTACTTTTCTCTTCACCTTTATTTAATGCTTAGTACAAAAGGGACTATGTACAATTCAAGTGGGGGGACGGAGTAGAATTATCTCTTGAACATTATTTCGCCCTCATTTTTCTAGTTTATTTTGAAAAATTATGCCAATTTTAAATTTTGACATGTTTTTCTTAACCTAACTAGATTAGACCTTAGCCGAGCACATACAACCCTTGATATTATATGGTGAGATTAGCCTTATCCGTTTCCAATATTTTACCCCAAATCCACCAAATTATGAGTGTGCCGGTAGCTTGTAAACTTTAGAACTTGGCCTTTGCATCATTTTGAGACCATAGACGAGGTATGTTGAGTTAGCTCGATGTATTTGGACTTTTCAGTTTTAGAAGGCAATATTATAGGATTATCACCCAAACAGCCTACCATTGTGTGTCTATCGATTAGTCACCTCGACTTTTCGACCCCCATGTGAAACCCTTTTGTTGCACTCACCTTTAGTGCAAGGTACCCCTAGATACACCCCTCTGAGCCGTTCCTTTCATTTTGTTAACCCGATATATTGTTTCGATACACCTATACACCTTAGCCTACCCTGTAGTCTTTATTTGTGATTGGGAAGTCATCATTTGCCTAAGTTCAAGGTTCGAGTGGAAAGGTTCGGAAATCACGTTTTCATCAACAACATTCCTGAAGATCATTGAAAACCCCCAGTATTCTCATTGTTCATCTCAAGTGGGGAGATATTATGTTATTATTGTTATGTTGAAAAAAAAAAAAAAAAAAGTGATTCGAAAAAAAAAAGTTGTTATGATATTGTAAAGTGCGATGTTATAAGCAATGTAGTATGAGCTTTATTTATTTAGTATCGAGGAGGCCACCTCGGTTACATTTGAAGATTGGAGTTGGTAGTTATGCCAACAGTTGGAGAAAAAGTAGTGTGCCCATCACGACGTCCACTAATGACACATCTACCTTGCATTTCATGATCCGGTTTCCTGACTTCAAAGCTTGAACTTTGGGCGGACGGTAAGTGGTGATGACTTGTTTATAGATTTAAACTACCTGCTTGTTTTTTTTTTTTTTTTTTTTTTTTTTTTTTTACACCAATTATATATCCCATGTCTTATCCTACCCTTTAGTCATGAAGCGTGTCTAGGTGATGCAGCGAGCAATCTTTGGTGTCTTGGCCATGGATTTGGTCATGTATCATTGATTTTGTCCACTTTGCTGTGACATGTTAGTAATGACGAGTCACCCCTTAACCTTTGTCGTGTCTACCCATATTGCCTTCAAGAATTGTTTAGCCCTTAACTCTAGTGGTGGAGATTTTTGTAACCGCCAAGCTTATGATAGAATACATGCTATGACTGTGCGAATGATCACCCCGAAATTGACACTTAGAATAGTTGAGAGATTTGAGTGTTTTGTTCCCATTTCGTGAGGTGTTCGGCTTTGTTTTATTCTAGCATAAGGGATTTGTAAACTTATATTTTTCAGGTTATGGGAGATATCTTTTTAGAAATCTTTATAATAAGGTCTACTTGAGGGCAAGTAGAGTTCAAGTGGGGGGATATTTGATAACATCAAATAATCCTGAATATTAAGTGTCAATTTCCCCCGATAATTCTTGTAATTAATATCATTTATATGGATTTACGCTTGTTTTCCATTGTTTTCCACTTTCAGATAAATTACGAGCATTGGAGCTAAAGAGACGCGGAACTGGAGAAATATCTAAAGATTTATCACAATATACTACTTTGAAGAAGTTACGGTGTAACTCGTCTCTCACATTACGCCGTAACTATTGCGTGACTCAGAATACCAACTTATCAGAAGGTTACGACGTAACTCTTCCCAAAGGTTACGACGTAACTAAATTAGGTCAAATGAGGTTCCACGCCGCTGATACTTACGCCGTAACTACTGCATCTATTACGACGTAACCAAGTTTATTGAAGACTACGGCGTAACCACTCATTAGGTTACGCCGTAACCAGCAGATCTAGTGCAAAATACGAGGAAATAGAAGGTTACGGCGTAACCCAGATCTGGCCTATAAATACCCCACGAATTCTAGCATTTCTAATCATCCCATTCCACACACAACACTCAGAGAACGTGGGAAAAAGCTCAAGGCAGGTCTAGAGGAGCATACGGAGCTGTCTCCAAGGGAGAAATCACTCCCCTACGATAAGCGTTAGCGTTTTATATTTCTTTTACTTTCAATTCATGTATTTCGTACCTTTGAATATTGAATTGGTTTGCATGATTAATATGAGCGGCTAAGCACCTTTTGGTGCTGGCCTAGTTATGATTCCTTAATTGTTTTGTTTGCGTTTACTTTACTTTCGTACAATTATTTCTAAGTGTATGCATGCATAGTTTATTGGTAGCCACCCTTGGTTCGGTAGTTTTGAATGACGATAGAGGCCAATTGCCTAGGAGATATGACCAACTGACCCTAGGTGAGCGGACTGAGACAGGAAGGGTAAGATATGACCAACTGATGACCCTTTCTACTTGTGCGATTTGACCAACTGATCACCTATCGTTTGGATGAACTTAAGAATTAGGGGGTGCGTGTCTAAGTTCCTAACGGTCGGGCATTCACCATTATAAATCTAGCATGTAGCGGTACTTAATGACTTGGCTTAGGGGACCAGGAACAACATGACTTATGAGGGGACACCTGACTTCTCCTGTGGTGGCATCTTTGCTGATAGGTTAGGGCGAATTGACCAAATGTTGTCCTCTCGATTTTGACCCCACCTGAAGTAATTGAAAGTAAGTAGACGTAGACATAACTAGCTATGAGGATTAACTAGGTTAGCACCACTCTCCTATATTGATTTCCCTTTACCATTTATCTGCTTTATTTTATTCTGCTTTAGTAGTTTAATTATTTAAATCCCTATCGAATCCATTATTAATCTGTGACACATAGACTTAGTTATAATCCAACACACATAGCTCTTGGGACGACCTCGGCTTTACCGATTACTACACTACACACGATCGGGTACACTGCCCGTTAGTGCACTAGGGTAGACAATAGGTATAACGAGACATTATAAATATTAAGACATAGTCAGTAAAACCTGCATCATAACTATTTTTTCTAAAATTACTTTGTCGTAACCAACTATGTGCTTAAATTTTAGCTTCAAAGTTGCTATATTTGAGTTTTGAGTTTTGAGTTGGTCTATGCCTCAAATACTTATTGATAACCTCAAAAGTCAAATTTATTTAACGTTATTAATAAGGCTATGCACAGAGGACCGGTTGAGACTCGGTCGGTTGCATCGGTTGAGGCCGGTCCTCCCTTTGTGGATCACTCGGTCGTGTTCGGTTGTGGAGGAAAGAGGACGAAACTCGGTTGGCCAAACAACCGAGTATAAACAACACACAACCTTTTTTTTTTTTCAAAACTTTACCACTTTTACAACATTATAAATACCAACCTCAAACACATTTTTAAACACACAATTTCAAACACAATTCAACATAAAAATTCACATTCTCTTTACGCAGCATCATTATGGCTTGTCGTCTCCCTCATTCTGTTACTGATATGCAAACGTACGTTCAAAATCAATGCGAGAACGATGATGAGGCTAGAAAAGACGCTATTATACGCGTCATCCAATTCTTTGAGGACAAAAGGAATGAGAAGCTGCAGATGAGAGACAGCTACAAGACTTGCAACGACATCAGCAATGAACGAAAAGGTGTTATCGAGAAATTTCTGAAGGAGGAAGCCCGCAGAGATGACGAAATTATTGGCAAGTTGTGGAAGTGTGTTCAACGGGTTACGAACAACATCAACACCAAAGTCAATTGGAGCTATCGGGTGAACAAAGATGATGATCCAGGAGTCTCCGGTGAGGGATCTCCGGTAGACGAGGAAGCTTTGTCTCGCCTCGAGGATTATATACCCTCCGCGTTTGATCCTGTGGACGACTTTTCAGATTAGGATTTAAGATTTAGGATTTATGTATTATGTATTTCGTATCGTTTAATTTTTAATATATTGTAATGTTTTTAGTTATTTTTAATGAATTTTAATTTTGTTTTTAGAAATATTTGAATAAAAAAAAAAAAATAAATAAAAAAAAAAAAAATAAAATCTCAGGTCACCACTGTGGCAATTAGGTCGTCGTCAGGTCGTCGAAGAGAGAAAGCTGATGTGGCGGCGACGAACTAGGTCGCCTGTGTGCATAGCCTAACGTTTAACAAGCCAGTTACTACTATAATTGATGAAATAATAGATGGTAGTATAGTGAAGAATGAAAAGACGTTATACTAGTCACTTGATGCTTTTTGTCTTTCCGAAATTTGTCTCTTTCATTTTCTCAAACTAGTTTCTCTTTCGGTGATTCCATCTCAAAATTATTTTTTTTATTTTTATTTTAAGATGTTTTAAAATAATAATTTTTTTCTTATCTCAATCGGTCAAAATAAAAACCTAATGGTTTTACTTTTTTACTTATATCCTTATAAAAGAAATATTTTGTAATTAAAGTTACACTGTAAGAAATAAAATAAAATTGAGGGTTACATATATCACAAAAACGACAATTTTGAAATTCTTTTGTACTTCGTGACTTAAAATCAAATATGCCCCGTGCTACACCCGACATGCATGTGGATCCATCCTTGTATAAAACCCACTCAGTTAATGTCTAGCTTCCATGTTCAAATATTTCTTTCTTTTGTCTAACTTTCAAACTGATAGACCGGTTCATGTAACTATTTCTTCTAAAATTACTTTGTCGTAACCAACTATGTGCTTAAATTTTAGCTTCAAAGTAGCTATATTTGAGTTTTGTGTTGGTCTATGCCTCAGATACTTATTGATAACCTCAAAAGTCAAATTTATTTAACGTTATTAATAACGTTTAACAAGCCACTTACTACTATAATTGATGATGAAATAATAGATGGTAGTATAGATTATACTAGTCACTTGATGCTTTTTGTCTTTCCGAAATTGTCTCTATTTCATTTTCTCAAACTAGTTTCTCTTTCGGTGATTCCATCTCAACATTATATTTTTTATTTTTAGTTTGAGATGTTTTAAAATAATAATTTCTTTCCTATCTCAATCGGTCAAAATAAAAAGCTAATGGTTTTACTTTTTTTAAATTGCATGTTTTTTGCCTAAAAAAATAGTTATAATAAGAATATTACTTTTTTGATAAATACTAGAAAGATATTGCGATGTCTTAAAAGTATGATGATAATGTCGTTGGAACAAAGGTTTTTCGATGATGATGACACTACAATATAGCTTTTCACACGCGGTGCATCTAATGTTGATATTTATTTGTTAAAGTACATAAAATTTGATGATATCAATTACCGAGTTTCAAACAAGTTTTAATGATCAACTTGTAATCATTGATAAATGTAGCATAACAATAAATAAAATAGTTTGACATAAGCATACTCAAACGTTTTAATTTTAGGTCACATAAAGTTTTTGCATTTAATTATCGAGTATTCGCACAAACTTATATTCACAATCTTTTTTTTTTTTCTTTTTCTTTCTAGCTTAACAATTGGAGATAACTTCATGGAGTTGGTCAAGTAGTTGTTTGGAGTTTTTGTCAAAACAAAATCAAATAGCTTTAAAGAAACCGACTAATTTATAATTATAATTAACTATAAAACCATGATTCGTAATTTTATATTTAAAGTTTGATGATGAGGTTGTTCCTTTCCTGAGACAAAAGCCACGTGTTACGTATTTTGATGCAAAATAAAGGTCGGTCACACTTGTCATAAACGACTCAAATCACGGAGCAACACATCATTTTTTAAGATGTTACAGTGGCGGTAGACTCATTAGATTAATTAATGTATCATTAAACACTTTGATTATGTTTTGTATCATATAATATCATGCAAAAGTATATATATTACAAACCGACCCTACATTTTTATATGTAGCTTATCAGCATCCATAGCTTTATATTATAATGGCTCCAATACGATGATCTTTAGATACTGTTCTTTATATGAAAACATGTATACAAACAGGGATGGAAACAGGGGGTGTCTCGGGGGTTCGGGGACACCTATGAATTTTTGTTTCATAGTGTTAATTTTGTTATAAAACCTCTATTTTTCTTTAAATGCACCCGGTTTCAAAAAGTTGTGCTTGTTTGATTTCTCATGAATGCACCTGGTGACTTTGTCTTTTGGTTTCGTCCCCGTATACAAATCACATGTTTTAGTTTCTTTGGCGTGCGTACTTGCTATTTCAGAATGGCTCCGAGACAATGGGGGCTGTCATGTGAACTTGTCCGACAAGGAATTTCGCACGAAGGGCACGGCTTTTTTCTTTCTTTCGGTTTCATAAAACTGTATTGGAGCTTACGTTCGATGCTGTTGATTCAACTTTTCGCTACCGATAACAATAAATTCTAAAAAAAAGCTTCCTTCGCACGAAAGATGTTCTAGCAGTAAATAGAAAACTGGCCACTCTATCATTATAAACTTCCAGGAGGCCCAATTGTTTGAAAATATAAAAGTATCTGTTTCAGATGTGGGCACTGGCCCGATTTAAATCCAAAACTAGAATATAATTCTGGGCCCAGCAACAAACGTAATTTACCTATACAATATTACAAAAGTCCAAATTGTAAAGAGCCCAGTTTTCTTACACGAACGAAAGTAAAATAACTCATTTAATAATGTATATACATTTGGTAAACTAAACATAGTTACTTTTATGTGTACATTTGGTCAAATAAAATAACTCATTATACACCTTCGTACATGAGCTAGCTAACAATTATGAAATTTAATAATTTTTTAGATATCAATTTTTTTTATTTGCATAATACAACACACTCAATAAAATTTTAAAAAACTTAATGACTAAGCTTAGACTATAACCTTCTAAAATAATATATTAAATAGAATATTCTATAATGTGATGGGAAAATAATCCTGCTGTAAATAGCAAGGAATCTTTTCTGTAGCTATGTATAAATCAAGACCATTTGTGTACAATTATAAAAGTTAAGATGCTGCAAAGTATACAATCAGTGACCATTTTACATACAAATAGCAGATAATCCTCTGCTGTTTGCAGCAGGGTGTTAAGCGCTAATGTGATAAGTGATAACTTATAATAAAAAAGAACCTTTAAAATCTTGGAATCAAGAATGCTAATGTACTATGTATGATTTGTAGTGTGTTATTTAGATTCAATGGATCATGCATGTGATTCTTATTTAATATGTACATTTTCATTATATTAGTGTCTATACGAGAGTCAAGAATTAACAATGTACAACCCATATTAAACTAATATGGTTTTCTCTACTCAATTTTGTGCATGATTTTCAAGATCAGATCAATTTGACTACAACATGTGAATCGTACTTTTTTTAAGTTCAAGTGAACAGAGTATGAAGATATTGATGGTGTAAGACTATGTTTATTGGCAAGGTTGCCAACCCAACTCACTCAAAATACATACAAAAATAATATTTTTTTAATTTTTGTATACAATCTTGCTTGCAATCTTAGTCACTTGGCAATCCAGATCCCCAACCCACAATCTGACAAAACATTGTTTCATTGGCTAGTTTTTTTTTTTTTTTTTTTTTTTTTTTTTTTTTTTTTTTTTTTTTTTAATTTTTAATATTTTTGGTTGGTTTGTTGATAAATGGTTGAAAAATATAGATTGATTGTATGTATTGGTTGTGTAGGTGGAGGAAAGAGAAAATAATATTTTATTAAGAGATTGAGCTGTGATGCGTTATTGATAAAGATAGTCTAAGATGGTCTAAATAAGATTATACATTTGTTTCAAGATAACAAAAATGGAAATGATATCTTAAAATGGAACTTTGGATTCCTTGAAGATAAATGGGCATCCAATTGGTTTCGATCACGTTGTTTATTTGTCATTATTTTGGCATATGTGGAAGTGAAAAAACAGAATTTGTATGCGGCATTAGAAATTGAGGCATACTCTATTGTCTTTTGTTCAAACTGTGGGCTTCTAATAGAGCTTCGAAAGATAGTTCTCGTAGGATTGTTAGATTCATAAACTTGACACTTTTGTTTGTTTTGTTTTTGTGGTTATAACGCATTTCAAAGTTCCATTTTAAAGTACAGGGACCAAACTTGTACAAGAGAAAAGTATTTCTAACTGTTTTCGGTATAGAGGATAGGTTTTGTATTGTTTTCTTTCATAGGTACCAAAGTGAAACATTGGAGTATGAAAGAATGAAAATCATGAAATAGTAACCAACTTTCAATTTTGTTTCAATTTAGTCACTGTAACTTTCTTTTGATTATAAAATAATAATCAAGTTTGAAAAGTGGTTTATTTTAGTTATTCAAACTTTCAATAGTATTATATTATTATGTAATTTTTATGTTTGAGTGACTAAAACGAAACACCTTTCAAACTTGGTTATTATTTTATGACATATATCTCTTTTCACATGTGCATAAGTTGGTTGGGGCTGGTGAAATTCAAAGAGGTAGGTATTTATTGTTAATATACAACTAAACAATGCACATATTAATATTTTAAGGGGAAAGCATCGCTGCAGCCAACAGCATGCAACATATATGCAGCAAAGCAAAAAAAAGTTACAACTTATATTTGTTATACACTTATACCCTTCAGCATTTTCTAATTGGCAGAATTGGCCCTTCTTTGCAGCATGTATCATCCGTGCAGCCAACAACGGGGATGATTTCCCCATATCTTAAAGATAGTTTTTTCAACAATTACACAATAATGAAACAATATTGAAAGGGATGTGATTTGCATACTCTTCAAATTGATTTGGACACTTTAAATTAGAGTGTTTGGACATTTATACCCTCATATCACTTTTATATATTTTCACTCTGTAAGGGTATATATGTCCAAACACTCTAATTTAGAGTGTCCCAATCAATATGGAGAGTGTGCAAATCACATTCCATATTGAAAGTTGGATGGTTTTATGGTTAACTTAAAGTTTGAGTGACTTAATTGGAACAATTATCAAACTTTGTTACTATTAGGCAACATTTTCCCTAAAAAGAAAGATACGGGGTTTTCAATTTTCATTGTCTCATATGTTTTCACACGCACAAGTTATATCTTCGGTTTTCTCTCTGAGTTTTTTTGTTTCAAGCGTTTGCTTGATCAATTGTTTTGAACTTTTGATCCACTTTCTTTGTCTTTCTAACTGTTGTACTGAGATTGTTACTGAGAGCTTATTTTTTGTGAAAGTACTCATTTGAGGATTGTCTGTTTCTTTTTTTTTTGTATTGTACTTTTGAGTAATAAATTGAACCAATGGGTGGTTTGTTAGGTTCATTGATACCTAATGATTTACAATTCACCAAAGATTTTCATGTGATATCTGTCACATAGCTAAACAAACACGAGAGCCTTTTCTTTTCTATGATCATAAATCCACTGTTATTGATGAAATAATTCATCTTGACCTTTAGGGACCATATAAAGTTGTTAGTAAGGAGGGGTTTAGGTATTTATAATTGTTGATTATTCGAGGATTATTTGGGTTTATATTATTAAAACTAAAGACGAGGTTTATAATATGTTTGTCAGTTTTTCTAACTACGTTTTTCATCTGTTTATGTGTGCCATTAAAATTGTTGAATCTGATAATAGTTCTGAACTTGTTAATAATAATTTTTTATTTTCTTATATATATATATATATATATATATATATATATATATATATATATATATATATATATATATATATTTTGCAATTTTGGTTTTTGTTCATCAAACTTCTTGTGCTTATATTGCTGAACAAAATGGTATTGCCGAGAGAAAGCACATACACTTGTTAAATGTTGCAAGAAGTCTGTTATTTTAAAGTGGCATTTTTTTAAAGATGGCCTGAATGTATTTTGATTGTTATTTATCTTATTAACAGGTTGTCTTCTTTTGTTTTTAACAGTAAATCTTCCTTTGAACTTGTGTATGGTTTTAAACTAAAACTCTCTAATTTAAGAAGTTTTAGATTCTATGTTTCTATATTTCTTAACAACAGTGATAAACTTTCTTCTAGGTCTAAAAAATATGTCTTAATTGGTTTTTCTACCACTAAAAAGGCTTATAAACTTAAAGTCTCGATTCTAAAATGACTTATTATTCCAGACAGTATGAAAACATATTTCCTTTTAAAATGAATTCAAATCTTCTAAAAGATCAAAACATTTGTGAAAATAATATTGATTGTCATTTAAACTCTCTAAATATTTTTGATGAGAAATTTTTTGATAATCAAACTTCTTTAAGATCCAAAGATGATGGGAGAGGTACAAATACCCCCTATGATGATGTTAGTGCTTTATTTTTACCTGAAAGTTTGAATACTTCAGAGGACAGTGAAACTGGCTCTGCAACTTTTGTGGGTGAAAAAACTTCCTCTAAGGGCACTGTTACTAATACTCATTCTGATTCAGTTTCAAATAACCTCGTATTAGGAAATCTATTAAATCTAGAAAAATGCTTGCCAAGTTTAAAGATTATGTTGTGGAAAGTAATGTTAAATATGGTCTTGAAAAAGTTGTAAAATGTTCTAACTTAATTCCAACTGATTTTTGTTTTTCCACTAAATTGAATAAACCTCTTGAACCTAATACTTATTTTTAGGCTTTAAAAGATAGTACGTGGATTGAGGCTATGAATAATGAAATTGGGGCTTTGAATAGAAATAATACTTGGGTTGTTTGTGATCTTTCCAAAGGTAGAAAGCCTATACGTTGCAAATGGATTTGTAAGATAAAGTACAAATCATTTGGTGAGATTGATGGGTATTAAGCCAGGCTTGTTGCCAAATGCTACAACCAAAGGGCGGGATTCGATTATAAAGAGACGTTTTGTTCACTGGTTAAGATGTCTAATGTTAGATGTTTGATTAATGTGGCTGTGTACAATAGTTGGTGTTTATTTAAGCTTGATGTTAATAATGCAGTCTTATATGGCGACTTAACTGAGGTTTTTATATGACATTACCTCTTGGTTTTGATAATCAAAAAGGGTCTAAAGTGTGCAAACTGAATAAGTCCTTATATGGACTTAAACAAACACCTGGACAATGGAATGCTAAGTTGACATTAGCTATAATTTAACATGGTTTTGTGCGAAGTAAATACGATTATTCATTATTTACTAGGCAGTCTGGTGTACTTTTATTGCTTTGCTTGTTTATGTTTATGACATCATCATAACTGGTAATATGTTTCTAAGAGTGAAAAGTTTAAATTGTTTTTGAAGTCTAAATTTTAAATTAAAGATTTGGGAAAGATAAAGTATTATCTTGGAATGGATGTTTTGGAATATGATCAAGGTGTTTGTTTAAGTCAAAGAAAATAATGTCTTGAGTTGTTTCATGAATATGGATTGTTAGCAGCTAAACCTATTGTTGCACCAATGCCTGAAAATGTTCTTTTGAATCATGTTGAGTCTGCTGACGATAAGTGTTTGAAAAGAAATACAAATTATCAAAATCTTGTTGGAAAATTGATTTATCTTACTAATATCTGGCTTAATACTTCATAGTTCATACTATGTACATTACTAAAGTCGATACATGAAATCCCTTCTTGAATCTCATTTGGATGTTACTTAAAGAGTTTTGAGGTGTCTAAAGGGATCACCAAGGTTTGGTGTTCAAATAAATAAAAATTACAATCTAAAGCTTAGAGTTTATGTTGATTCAGACTGGGCTAAATGTCCAGTTATAAGGAAGTCAGTATATGGTTATTATGTGTTTCTGGGTGATTCATTGGTTTCATGAAAAAGTAAAAAACGGTCTACTCTGTCCAAGTCTTCTACTGAAGCATAGCATAGAAGCATGGCTTCTGCAACATGTGAGACAATATGGATTTCTAATTTGCTCAGTGATATAGGGTGTTAAGGATTTGTTACCTATTGTGCTATATTGTGACAAAAGTTATGCTTTGCAAAGTGTAACACCCTAGGCAAAGAGGGTGATTGTAACACCTTAGGCAAATCCCACATCGACAGAGGCCTGGAGAGATGCTGGTATATAAGAATAACATCCGCCTTAACAGACACAACGCGTTTTGTGGTCCACTGCGAGTAAGGTTCACAAGGAACTACGCAGTTAAGCGTGCTCGTTTGAGAGTAGCACTGGTATGGGTGACCTACCAGGAAGTCTCACACGAGGGCCACAAAAGCAAAGCCGTAAGCCATCAGGGCAAAGCGGACAATATTGTGTATCAGTAGGCGGGATGTTTCAAGTATTGTAACACCCTAGGCAAAGAGGGTGATTGTAACACCTTAGGCAAATCCCACATCGACAAAGGCCTGGAGAGATGCTGGTATATAAGAATAACAACCGCCTTATTAGACACACGCGTTTTGTGGTCCACTGCGAGTAGGGTTCACAAGGAATTACGCAGTTAAGCGTGCTCGTGTGAGAGTAGCACTGGTATGGGTGACCTACCGGGAAGTCTCACACGAGGGCCACAAAAGCAAATCCGTGAGCCACCAGGGCAAAGCGGACAATATTGTGTATCAGTAGGCGAAATGTTACAAGTGGTATCAGAGCCACTCCAGAGCTGTTCAGGATGGTGGGGCAAACCTCATCGAGGACGATGAGTCCCTAGGGGGTTATTGTAACACCCTAGGCAAAGAGGGTGATTGTAACACCTTAGGCAAATCCTACATCGACAGAGGCCTAGAGAGATGCTGGTATATAAGAATAACAACCGCCTTATCAGACACAACGCGTTTTGTGGTCCATTGCGAGTAGGGTTCACAAGGAAGTACGCATTTAAGCGTGCTCGTGTGAGAGTAGCACTGGTATGGGTGACCTACCTGGAAGTCTCACACGAGGGCCACAAAAGCAAAGCCGTGAGCCACCAGGGCAAAGTGGACAATATTGTGTATCAGTAGGCGGGATGTTACACAAATTGCAGCAAATCCTGTTTTTCATGAAAAAACTAAACATTTTGAAATAGATGTTCATTTAGTAAGGGAAATGTGTTTGCAGGTGTTATAAAGACTTAAAAAATCATACTATTAAGCAGATTGCAAACATTATTACTAAGGCTTTGGATTATGGGCAACATAAGGTTTTGTGTGAAAAAATGTGTTTTATGGGCATGTTTAAGGTTTAAGTTTGAGGGAGGGTGTTGGAATAATGCAATTCAAACTTCCATTTTACACGGACCAAACTTGTACAAGTGAAAAGTATTTCTAACTGTTTTATTTATAGAGGACTGGTTATGTATTGTTTTCTTTCATAGATATCAAAGTGAAATATTGGAGTAGAAAAGCAAAGAGATAGGGTTTTCTGTCCCAATTGTCTCATTTGTTTTCAAACACACAAGTTATATCTCTGGTTTTCTTTTTGAGTTTTTTGTCTCAAGCGTTTGGTTGATCAACTATTTTGATCCACCTTCTTTGTCTTTCTGACTGTTATAGTGAGATTATTGTTGAGAGTTTATTTGTTTGTGATAGCATTCATTTGAGGACTATCCGTTTTTTTTCTTTGTATTGTACTTTTGATTAATAAATTGAACTAACGTGTGGCTGGTTTCGTTCATTGATACATGTTTCATATTTGAAAAGATTTGATGCTCTCTCATTGAGCCCCTCGTTTATATTTAATTGCAACTCTTGCAGGCTTATGATATCTTTACTTTTTCAATAAGAACAATTCAGATGAAGTTATTATCTTATAACAGCACGCATTCTATAACAACGCTATTTAATTAGAAAAAGATTGGCATTTTGGAACTAGTTTAAAATAAAATGCTAGAAAGACTTGACTATGGCATCAATCATCTTAAAAAACGATCAAAAGCTAGAGAGGTGATTTGCACACTCATCTTTTTTATTAACACATTCAATGTACAAGTATTTAAAGCAAAATATAAATATAGTATAGACCGATTGGAATGTCCCAATAAAAAATAAAAGCGCGCAAATGAATTTCCAAAAACTAATCTTCATACATAGGGTATCTATTGTCTATTAGAGAGGACGGAGTGGGATGCGGGTAAGGCATCGAGTACCAAGTACCCGAGCGGGTACACCGCCCCGCCTAGCTCGGGTAGTTGGTTCGGCTAGGGAATTCGAGCTCCGAGCTCGCTCGAGTACCCGTCTTGTGTTTGTATTTTTTTTTTCTTTTGTCTTTTTTTTTGGTTTGGTTTTGCAGGTGGGAGGAAGAAGGTTGGTTTTGCAGGTACATGAAAATGGTTTTGCAGGAAGAAGGTGGGAGGAAGAAGGTTGGTATGTTTTTAATATAAAAAAAAAGAAAAAAAAAATCGGGTATTAGGGTACCACTCCCACCACTTAGGGTAGTGTTAGGGTAAAATTGGAGTAGTTTTGAGTTGGAAGATTTTTATTAGATAGAGGTGATGTGACACTCCAGGGTATTAGGGTACTAGGATACCACTCCCTCATACATTACCTTTTGGAATCTGTTCAAAGTATATATATATGGAGTAATTAACTAATTAACAGTAGCCCTAACTAAACTAATGAAAAATAGCATATAGCAAGCCTACTAAAAAACACCATTTAAGGACGAGAAGGATCAGAAATCCAAAGAAAAGTGCTGCAGCTGCAAGTGGATACCAGTAGCACGTGATGCCCACAAATTCACTGACTGCTTTGCCCCTCATTATATGCCAAAAAAATCACTATATTTTTCCTTTCCTATATTTAACTTGTCTTGTATAATTTATGATGCATTAAATTCATGTGAAAAACACTTGACCAGCAGTAAACTATCGTGACATTCACATGACCAATGAAGTAAAACTTTTAGTGATTAAAGTTCTATGATTTTATCTTTTTATGTGAAGAGAGTACTATTTGGGCTATTCATGTGTGCAACCGTAATATATAAGCAATCGGTTTTTTCACGTGTCACTAAATATTGTGAATCAAAATTGCATATTTGTGAATCTCTTTGCTTTTATCATGCTTTTCACAAATCAATAACTTTTGCATTTTTAACATATTAAAAGACTTGAATATCAACAAAATCGAAGGAACAAAAGGATATACGTGGGCCTGAAATTCGGTCTTTTAACATGGTCCTAAAATACAAAACCCGGGCCCTGGGGTCCATAAGAAAAATTCTTGTGAGATTCTACTATTCTGGTACTCATCATATAGTCATATAAGATAAAAATTACTATGTGAAAGACTTTTCATTTGTTAGAATTTTTGAAAAATAAATCATGGTTACACTAACTAAAATGTAACCAACTGGCTTACATGAAAACTCATGGTTATAAGACAACCAGATGTCCAGATCTAGATATCACAAATTTTCAAGCTTAATCTAGATCTCTTTTGTTACATGTTTCATATAAGACTTTTTGATAATGAAATATACTAGTAATACTTGTTGAATATTTTCGCATATGGTCCGAAAGAAGTGCATAATGTTACACGGAGAGGGTGAGTCATTGACTCAGATGTACGTAGTCTAATTGGGGTAACCTTATAACTATTTTCAAACCTTCTTTTGTCACATTCAAATGTGTATCTAGTGAGGTTTGAACTTTTGACCTCTTGTGAGGAGATTAGTCGACTTACCACTAGGTAAATTGCTGATGTTATGACTCAGATGGTCCAAGAGATGTGTTTGAAAATTCAAGTGTGGCTTCCTACAAGTTATAACATTACTAATGTTGTGAAATGTGTTGGACTCATCATGCATGATTTGAAAATAACATTAATTGGTCGTAACAATTTGTACAGTACTATAAAGTGGATGCGAAAACATTTGGCATCTACAATAAGTGAGTGTGTAATATTACAGTGGGTCAACTGCAACTACAGTTGTATATTCACACAAATGTACTACTGTTTTAAAATTAATGATATGTGTAATGTATAAGTGTATAACCAACAGATAAAAAAGCACATGCACGGATGCACCCACTACACAAGTCTTGGTATTGATCATAAGTCATAACTAGAATAGTTTCCAAGAAAGTTTAAACCATTCAAAATGGTAGCTAGCTAGATTGGCACATATCACTTCATGATAATGCAATATTGGTTCAACTTCAACAAGTAATTATCATGCATGAACATATTGTTCTCATTTTAGTTACAAGTTAGACACAAGAGTGATTTCAGTGAGTCGATTATCGAATGCAATAATACATACACAAATTTAAACCGTAAATTTTTGAATATATGATAACCGACAATGTTGACCGGCCAGTTAACAAACTTTCACCCCTACCTTTCCCTTTCATCTTAGTAGTGAGTTATTTGTCGACATCCCTAACATCAAGTTCTAAAAGAAATGTAAAAAAGGTACAAGCGAAATATTGGAAAGAGTTGCATGCATGTGATATAGTACAATGGGGTGGCCAAGCGATATGGAGTTATCAAGGCAAAATAATTAATCTAACTGTCACCTTAGAATATTACTAATACCACCATCAATCAACCTTCTACATCAGATTCCATATTTGTATTTCTATGCATTATTTCCGATGTACCTTTTTTTAGACTAACGTTGAATATCTTATTAGAATTTACGTATTTCAAAAAGAATATTATAGAATATGCATTCAACTTTTTCCATGCTCACGTTTATGACTATTGAATATTCAAGACTGTGGTAGTTAAGTTTAAAAAAAAAAAAAAGAGATTTCGATCGGTATGCTTTTGAATTTTGATTAATATAAAAGGTAACCTTTCTAAAAATAAAAATAAAAAAATAAAATAAAAGGTAGATAGATTTATTCCGTATGTTTTTATTCTTGTTTCTATGAAAAATACAAATGTTTATAGCGGCTCTATGGCATCTTACTATTAAAAAAGTTGATATTTCAGTATACTTTTTATTCGAGCTAGATTCCCTAAATTAATAGCATACTGTTTCGCATGCCCTTAATCATAAAAAAATCTGGATCAAACTAAAGTAGAGATTAACTAAGGGGGGACGGAGTCGACTTCGGGTAGGTGATCGGGTTGGTGAACCCGAGCGGCAACACTGCTCCGCCCAGCTCGGGTTCGACCGCCGGGTTGTATTTGCGAGCTACGAAGCCGAATATGTACCCGTGCTTGTGTTTGTATCTTTGCTTCTTTTGTCTTGTTTTTTGGTAAGGAAAATGGTTTTGCAGGTACCAAACATGGTTTTGCAGGTAAGGAAAATGGTTTTGGTGGGAGGAAGAAGGTGGGAGGAAGAAGGTGGGTATGTATTTAAAAAAAAAAAAAAAAAAATTGGAATTCGGGTACTAGGGTACCACTCCGTCCACGTAGGGTAGTGTTAGGGTAGTATTGGGGTAGTTTTGAGTTGGAAGGTTTTTATTGGATAGAGGTGACGTGGCACCCTCAGGGTATTAGGGTAAGAAATATTCACTCCCTCCCCTAAACTATTTGTAAGATCTTATGTGATTTGATTATTCCAAATTATTAATGAATCGTACATTCTATTCTTAACCACTACTAAACGAATTGAAGATTAATAAACCAATAGCTTTTGTGCTAACATAACTTTGTCTATCAATTGTTAGAATGTCAATTCAAGTTGATTATTTAAATGCTGCTAGTTGGATACCCGCGCACAACGGCGACGATAAATATAGTTATATAATAAATATAGTAAATGAATTGTTAACCCAACTCTCCTCGCAATTCCCTACCCGCTTAGTGAATTCATTTCACAACACTCCAAATGTATATGTGTTAGTTTTATTTGTTTGTTTGGGTTTTCTGTATATTTCCCGTGACATCATTATTCCCGCATATAAAAAGACCTTCACAATCTTTTTCCCGTCAAACACTTTACCAAAAGTAAATTATTTTGATAAATAAAGTTTGTATTAATTGAAATAAAGGTTAAAGTTATACAAATTTGAATCAAAATAAAATAAACCTACTAAAAATGCAAAAACTAAAAACTCATAAAAATATATCAAAATGGATGTTGAATTAAAGAGCACAAAATTTTAAAAAATATGGTGAAATTAGATAATAAAAAAATTAAACGAATTAAAAAATATTTAAATTTAAAAATAAAGGTGATTAATTAATTAAGAAGTGACATGTGTCACCCCATTATTGAAGCTCTTTATTTTAGTTTGTTAGAGCTCTCCCCTTTTTGTTTTTTTTTAGTTAGAGAAGTGACACATGTCACTCAATGATTGAAGCTCCTTATTTTAATTTTTTGTGAAGCCCACAACTTAAATGCTTTATATAGTAGTATAGATATATTCATGCTGAGTATTTATTTCCCAATTTTACAATATTTTTTTGTGTTTCGGTTTGATTACTCGTTATCTACCCATTAAACGTTATATCACAACTAATCTGAACTAGGGTTTTCTGTACATAAACGTGATTTTTTTTCCTCCTGTTGGTTGTATTAGAGAATAAATAGGTCCAAGCCCAATTTGTGGGTTTAGGACTGTTAATACAAATAAGCCGTTAAAACGTTTATTTATATTTTACGATTTTCTAATGTTTTGTCGATAACAAACGTAAAATCATTTTAACGAAACAAATAAAATACGTAAGTGGTTTGAGCCAATAGTTTACTAACACACATTCGTTTTCACATAAAACACTAAACAAGTAAAGTGGTTTTATGATTTAGTAATACATATGTACAACAAATAGTGTTTACATATTAGGCAAATATATACATAACTAGTATGTATCATAATGGGTAATATAATGGGTAGAAGTTTAAGTATTTAACTCATTGACCAAATACATTGAATGTTGTTGGATAAAACCCAAAGTCTATGACCCATAACCCATTGCATGACATCATGCATAAGTCATATATGGATATTATCCATGACCCATGGTTTTAACCCATAACCCATGGACTAGATCCATTGCATCTTGTAGATACATTGTATCTACTTGGATACCCATGGTCCAAAGTCTAGGACCCATGACCCATAACCCATGACCCATGACCCAAAACCCATGGGCAAAGAGGAGCGTCCCACAGATCCCCAGGATTACACTGGGCGGATCCCTCAAGTGAGGGATCCGTGAAACAGTAGCATTTTCTCCTCTATAAATAGTGAGCCATTTCTTCATTGTAACTCACCCATTTCACATATATTTTCTCTTTGAGTTATAAACTCTCTAACCTCAGATCCAAGTGATCTATGTATGTAGTTTTGTTTTTGTGTGATTCTCTAGGTTCCTCTTAAAGGCAAGATCACCATTTTTGAAGTCAAGCAAGCTCAAGTCCACGAGTTGCCATGCTTCGTCATCATCAAGACTACTAAGGTTCTCTTGTTGATGGTTCTCTTCTTTCTCATTAGAAGTGTAGTGTCAAAGACATAAGTGAAAGATGTCTAAAGGGTCAAGACGAAGACATTAGTGAAAGGTGTCGAACGTCCGTATTGTAAGCACTAGTGAAGGGTGCTTAGAAGTCAAGGCTAAAGGCATTAGTGAAGGGTGTCTAGAAGTCAAGTCACAAGGCATTACTAAAGGGTGCCTAGAAGTCGAGTCAAAGGCATTAGTGAAAGGTGCTTAAGGTGTACATTCGATATGGAGTGTTCGATGTATAAGATAGATTTGCATTGGGTCAAAGGATATTGATATCCTTGTTGATGTTTTCATAAGGAGTGGATCTCCTTAGGGATAGGATTTGTGTAGTGTTGGGTAGTAGTTCTTCCATTGTAATGGAACTCGGTATCTAGCCTAATACCGGATAAATGGTAGGCGACGTTGTGATAGGTTTGGTTCTACCTCGAGGAAGAACCCGATATCTAGCCTTGTACCAGATAAAGAGTAGGCAACGTTGTGAAGGCTTCTCCGCCATAAGGAGTTGGTGTCGTGTAGTGTTTACGAACTCTCGAGTAGGTGACTCGGAGAGTGGAGTAGGGCAAGGAAGGTGTCCTTGTAGCCGAACCACTATAAATACTCGCGTTGTGGTTTTGTGCTTCTTACTCCTTATTCTTTCTACATATTTATATATGCTTGTCTATCAACATCCAACACACATGTTTAAATAGATTGACATAAGTCGATCTAAATAGTTTAAAACCAAGTTTTAATAGGTAAAACTATTCAACCCCCCCCCCCCTTCTAGTTTTTCACAATTGGCATTAGAGTTTTGTTACCAAGTTTCTTAGAGTATGTTGTACTTTAAAAACTTGATATGATCCATGTTTAATTGAAAACTACAAAGAAGGTCTTTTACAAAAACAAACACCATGTTTTTAAAACACTTTTGTAGGATGTTGATTAGATGACAACATTTTTTTTCTTTCTTACTAAATTGCACTAACCTTCCTTGTCATGTTGCTTAGTTAAAGCTCATACCTATCAAGCCATAGGAATTCCTTGGTAATAAGAATACCTTCCCTAAGAAGGTATCTTAAACACGAAGGAACCGGAGTTGTCTACTGACATTTGTTGTGTCATTTGTAAAGACACTCCTAAGTGCATTAGAGGTATGATTTCCCACTTATCTCTAAATAAAATTAGCTTAAATAAGAAGTATGCTTACATAGGAATTTATATAATTGTCTTTTCACATACTCATATATTACACGTAGCTTCGTTAGGAAACTTTTCGTGCATACGTGTTACTCTTTCGTCTAAAGTCTAGGTTTATAAAATTTGTGTCTTATCTCACTTAATCCAAAAATCATATCTTTCTAATAATAAAACAAAACACAAATCTCAAAAATTTCTCCTTCCCCATAAATATCCCCTTCGATCGTTCATTCCACCAAACCCTCATTTTTCAAATCTTCCACTTTCAAAAATTACCTCTCATTCAAAACTTCATCTTCCTTTTCATCTCAAACCGAAACCAATAAAGATCTTCATCGTCATGGTTTACATCGCCTTCATACTCACCGTCTTGACACTCATCGCTCTCGTGTTTCCCATGATTAAGTTTTCTTATGGAGACATGTACTTTGTGTTGTTAATCTGCATTGGTGTTATATACCCAATCCTTTGTATCGTTCTTAGCATTGAAATGAAATATTACTAATGTTCTAGTTTATCTAGTTTATTTTTCATAATGTGTTTGTCATTTCTTTTACTTTATATCTTTCGTATTTTTGGTCTTGAGATACGTTAGAAACCGATAATGCATGCTAAAAGTAAATGTTGACTAATATACATATCTTGGTATAAAACTATAAGATGCAAAAACCTATGTTTTTATCAAAACCCTTTTTCTGTTACTACAGATCCACGGATCCCTGTAGTTCTAGTAGCCGGATCCCTCATGGAAGGGAACCGTGAGAACCGTCATTCTGGAAGACAGTTTCTCATGCAATATAAAAACTGCTTTCATCTTAAAAAGAAATACTCCACTAGATTGTTAAAATACTAAGTGAGTTAATTGTTATTGTTAATAAATATCTAGTAAAAACGTTAGGTGATCATCTTTTGTGCTTTAACGAGTCTCATCATTTTCTTTTCACTTCTATAGGTCTCGTCATGTCTCATGAGTATGAGTTCAACTTTTCACTCACTTATGTTTACATTCCTAACATCTCTCTTGAGCCCAACACACCTGGCAATCATGTCCGTGGGTTCAATAATCTCGAAACCCGTCACCTCCATGAAGGACGTATTGTCGACACTCCTCTACAATACGAAGAAGGTATCAATACCTCCTTCCAAACCATAGGACTGCAATGTCTTCTCGGAATTAACGAGAAAATCTGTCTGAGGTTTATATTGGAATTCTCCCGTCAAGTCGAACTCGTTCGTAACAAGGATCGATCTCTATCTCTTTGGTTTTGGATCAAAAACAAAAAGTTTGTTTTAACCCTTGAACAATTTGCTCACATTCTTCGAATTTCAAATCATGGACAATGTGCCTTCACTGAAGATTGTTCTCTTGATTCTCTCTTCAACTATCGTGAAGAAAATAGTCCATATTATTCACACATACCTTCCCCTCAAGACTTGACTCGCATGTTATGCAAACCTCGACCCTATTACTCTGATCCAAACATTATCTATACACGGGATATCCGAGAAGACTACAAGCCTCTCGCACTCATCATACGTGAAAATGTTTGGAGTCTTAGAGGAAATCGAGAAATCCTTCCCGCTTGTTGTGGTCACATAATGTATTGTTTGCTAACACAACAACCATACAATCTCGCCTATTTCTTCGCAAGGCGAATTGTAAACCTTCAAGGCTCCAAAAACAAACTAATCCCTTATGGAATGTTCTTGACACGCCTTTATCATCACATCATGTACTTCCACCCTAAATTTCAAAGTCCGTTGTACATACTTGTAAATAAGATGATGGAACCTCTAAACACACCCCTCATGAAGACTTTCTTCATCCCTGAATCGGCAAATACTCATCAACCGTTTAATGATCCATCTTGCGAAAACGCTCAAGAAACTTAGTTTCTTTTCAAAATAGGGTCAAACCTTAGTAATCATGCTTTATCATTGTAATGTAATTTCTCTCATGAAACATTTAACATTTGATGTCTCGACTATACTATCGTTCAAAACTTTTCAAACACTAGTTTTGACATATGTTGGATTGTGCAACCCTTGCATACCTTTTGTAAAGGTACTATTTTGCAGGTGACGGATCCCTCAGTTTGTGCTAGACGGATCCCTCCACTTAGAGAACTGTGGGATCCGGGCAAACAAAAATGCAATTACAGTCCTTATACTTCAAACCATGTCCTTAGATCACTTCACACTAGCTAAACATAGTGTCTTAGGATCAATTAAGTCTTTCTCAAGCTTAGTAAAGCTTCATACTCACTCATAACTCACTTAAGATCACACTCAAGGCGTTTTTCGATCTATCGTTTCACCAAAACTCATTACTCTTCCGCTATTATACTCACACATCATCTCTCACATATCAACATACCCAGTTTTATAAATCCATCAATTTTAGCAAATTGATTTTAGTCATCCTTACCTCAAAATGGGTCAAATTCTAGTTTTTCCATTTTCTATAACTTTTAAGATATTTTCCAAAATTATCTTAAGTTACTATCTGGTCTTTAGGATCATTTAGCTCCACTTGACACTTCAAAATTTCCTAGTGTCATCCTTGGTCATTCATTGGTACTCATAGAAGTTCCATCTTTCTTCCATAAAAGGCAATCATTAGCTACATCACTCATTACCCTTGATCATTTAAGTACTCTTTCATTTAAGACACTTAGGAAGACTGAAACACTCAAGGAGGTATAGGTATTAGACCTCACAAACATCATTTTTCCTTTTCTTAGCTGCTGAGAGCCGGATCCCTAGGATTATGTCACACCCCCAAATTACCTGTTTTGCAGCGGAATGAAATTCCTGGGGGCGGACTGTCATAGCATCACAATCACAGTTATATTGAACGACCTAAAGTGTCGTTTGAAAAGAACATCGTTTGATATATTAAAAACATTCAGAGTTACAAAGATAGGTCCCAAATGAAAATCAACATGTGCGGAAAATAAGTTTTATACAAGTCAAATGATGTTTTAAAAATGTATAAATCCATGTGTGACGCGTCGTCACCGCGACTCTATGATAAGTCCTCATGCATGCCATGAAGTGAATGCCTTAGTTACCTGAAAATACATTGGTAAAAGTGTCAACACAAATGTTGAGTGAGTTCATAGAGTTCATGTAAAAAGTTTTATACGACTACCACAAGTATAGGCCATGTATGACAAATATGTCACATAAAAAAATGTTACAATTGCTATAAGCACATGACACCGAAGCTGACTATTCATGATGCTCGCCCCAACAGAGTGTTTTGTCAAACAACTCAATAATGATAAAGAAATGAAATGCATCCGTTGACCAGTTGGAACTACCAACACGGATGGAGGAGTCACCCTCAATAGATCTATCCACCCACCCTAGCTTCTTTCGGAATTAACGGTTCATGATTCGTGAAATGGGGACATTTAATTGGCAATGAAGTAACTTAAGCAATGTAATGAATTTGATATACTTGGTATCGTAATAAAAATGATGTGCAATGTATTCTCCCCCGTAGGTTTGAAATAAAGTAAAAACTTGAATAAATCGGGGCTATGAAAACTCACCTGTTGCAATAATTATGATGATATGATGACAATACTGAAATGAGGCGCAAACTCTGACCGTGACCTATTATGAATGATATGTTCTATTATAAATTATGATGTAATGTTATGCATGCAATTCGTATGATATCTATACCACTTGTGAATTTTTGAAAATAATACTTATCGTAGAAAAATAATCTTATAACGTCTTGACCATTTTTAAATTACTTTACATGTATTTACGTTGAAATGATATCCTACGATAATCATTTAGTGATTTATTATGAAATTATAACTTTTCGTCATAAAATAATGTCATTGAAAATTTCATGAAAGTGACTAAATAGCCTCAAAAAGCTAGTCGTAAAATGGTGCACGTCGAGTGTTAGGAAACAATCTCAACGGTTTTGGGAAGCTTGTATCATTATCTCAAAGTTTTAGCATTTAAGTTTTCATCCTAGAGGTTTCGATCATGGAGAAAAATATAGGTTAAGTATGGTACTTGTGTCCAAAATATCGTTTAAGGATGGTTTTCGGCAAAGTTTAAGTGACCATATTTTATTCGTTACAACTCCGCTTGACGAACGGTTGGACATTTTGGAAAATAGACTAGGCGAACTTACTTTTACTAGAAGACATCATGTTATAAAAAGTACTACATCCATATTAAAAACGACCCTCAACATGGTCCTTCGTGGCCGTAATATTTGTCTAATAGAAATATATTAGTTTTTCTTATATAATATAGTTACGGCAACTTTATGTAAACGCGTGTAATTTAATCGTTACAAGTCCGTTTTCTACGTTTTATATATCCTTAGCTTCGTATCAAAGTATACTAATATATTTTTGATAAGTCGACACATTTCATAACGCCTAAGCCTCATTTTTGACTCGTACAAATTGGACGTAACATGCTGAATTTTCAGGATTTTATAGTTTTCGTTGTCTAACTTGAAAAATTCATATCTTCTTCGTTATAACTCCGTTTTAACCCGTTCAAGCGACCACGTTTTCGTTTTAAAATATATATTCTAAATATCTAGGCCAAAAATTTTTATCTACTGTCGAAAATTCCAGATTTCAAAAATATGGACAGACCCTTAAGTAAACTTGTCGAAATGAGTTTTTATCGCGCCAAACCTATTCTAACCAATTCAAAACAACTCCGAAGCTATTCTAATCCTACCATACACCTTCTTAGGGTGTCATGGGTTCCTAGACATCACCAAAAATGATATGTTTCAAGGAGTAATTATAGGATGATAAATATATATATATAACACTTAAAAACATTAAAAAGTGGTATAAACATCATTATGACTTGCATGTTTTTCTTAAATATGATGAAATGAACACAAAATAAATATGAAAGATGAACATGAATATGAGATGCTTACTAGTAACTTGATGAGGTGAAGTGAACAAAGGTTTAATCCTAACACCCTATGTTTTTATTTCAAAACCTTAACTAAGAGTATAACTAGAGTGTAATAAACTTGACTTGAAATTTTTTGGTGAACTCTTTCTTGATCCTTATGGTTGGCCGTGTATGTAGAGAAGAGAGGAAGAAAGACTTTTGATTTTTACACTTAATGATAGGGCTGAGCACAAAACCGAGAAAACCGAGCCGAACCGGACCGAA
This sequence comes from Chrysanthemum seticuspe, assembly GCA_019973895.1. Classification (NCBI taxonomy): domain Eukaryota; kingdom Viridiplantae; phylum Streptophyta; class Magnoliopsida; order Asterales; family Asteraceae; genus Chrysanthemum; species Chrysanthemum seticuspe. Next base: position 302,162,447 of record BPTQ01000004.1, read on the forward strand.
CCGAACCGGACCGACCATTTTCGGTTCGGTTTCGGTTCTATGTCTTATCGGATTTCGGTTTTCGGTTCGGTTCGGTTCGGTTCGGTCCGACCCAAAACCGACCAAACACGCACCTAAAGCATGCAAACCGGGCCGAACCGACCAAACCGACACAAAATCGAACCGAACCGATTCGGTTCGGTTTCGGTTCATGTTTTTGTGAAATTCGGTTCTCGGGTCACGTCGGTTCGGGTCGGTTCTGGACCTTTGCTCAGCCCTACTTAATGATATTTAATGATATCCGTGGTTTTAGAGTCCCCCACCAACTGTTGTGTGAAACTTGAGGACAGTACTTCAGATTGAGGACCATGATATTGTATATTTGGACGACGCTGGAAGTTTGGACTACTATGGTGATTTGAAGATTCAAGTATTTTTACTTGAAGTGCATGTAGTTTTATTCTTTTTATCATTGTAGTCTGATGTTTAGTTATAAGTGTGGTATGTCACACTTATATTGTCAGTTATAGGAATGATGTGTATTCCTATAGAAGAGTCTGTAAGTGTCCCAAGGGACTGAGATGAGGGATTCACCCTCATCCTTTGTACTTCAATGTTTTTTGGCGTAATATACTTTACCGGGGTGAATTAACCTTTTTACCCAAAAAAAAAATATTGTAGTATAATAAGATATAAGTGAAAGATATTTAGTCCTGATAGTGTGTGACTCACCCTTGTTGTCGACAAGTGTGTGTTTGTGTTAGCTAGCACATTTTTTTTTAATTAAATATTTAAGTGTAGTGTAATGTATAATTATTTAAGGATAACTAGTAACTTGATGATTTATTTAAGCATTTAGGGTAGCGTTAGCTAAAAATAAATTTTAACGGATCAAAATAAAATATATTGAAGTCATAAAAATTATAAAAATACATTTCTTACAAAAATTGAGTGAAATAATAATTATCCTGTAGTTTTTACGAAAATCGTCGTAATTATATAAATATAACAATTTATATACAAAATAAATTTAAAACACCGCGTAAACTCATAATATTATTTTTATAATCCTAATATGAGTATAAAAAAATATCGGGATAATTTTTGGAAGTATCGAATCAAATGTTCAAAATAATTAATTACGCGATAGCGTTTATTTAATAAGAAATAAACGTTTAATGAAAAATGCAAAACCATGCATGAACTAATATGATGATAATGATGCTAATGATATGTAGACTAAACCTAGTCTATATGAAATGTCCATGATGATTGTTCATGAATTCGCAGCTAAACCACTAAGGTTACGCGAATTTGATACTCGTAAACCCAGTTTACGTAAAATAATGAATAGTGACTCATGAATTGTGATTTTCTCCGAGAATGAATAGTGTTTCGTGAATAGTAAATTTTTGAAATACGTTCTCAGAATATTACTTCGACTCCGAAAATGATGAATAGTAAATTTTTGAATAGTAACCGGTGAATAGTAAATTCCCAAGATGAATAGTAAATTTGAGAAATGACCTGAAAATACGAGTTGTCACATTCGCCCATCCAAAAAGGAATTCAGTCCCTGAATTCAATCCTTGTTGGTTCCTACGATGTTATCGGTGATAGGTGAGGATATTTGAGTCGCATCGGGTCGTCCAATGTTTTCTGAATCATATCGCGCCATTCCAAGACGGGACTTTTAACATAAATCTGTTGCCAACTTGAAATTTTAATGGTTTGCGACTTATGGAACATACTCCCAATATTTTGCGTCGTATATCAACGTAGCTTATCTAGCTATATGTTGTTACTTGTAACTGATTCTTGATTTGTACAATTTCTTTGTTGTTTCATGAATGATTTATGGGCTAGTGAGTTGGACTTTCCTGATTTTGTTCCGTGAATAAGTGATTGACACCTCAACCATAGAGTGCCTCAAATGGTGTCGTTAATATGTTCATGTAATAACTATTGTTGTAAAGCAACTGGTTCGATGAAGTATGATTTGCCTAATCATTTCTAGAAATCACACATGCCTTGAGTATATCTTGAAATGTTGGAATTGTTCTCTCGCTTTGACCACTGAGCTGAGGATAATAGGTGGTACTCATGTCCTAATAGATTCCATGGGAAGAGTGAAATGATTATGAGAAGTCTAAGGTGAATCGAATAGCTTATAATAGGTACAACTGGAATTGATACCACGTGACTCATGCCAAATTTCAAAATGTTAAGTCTGTCGAAAAGGGCATTATTGAAAAGAATAGATTATGGGTAACAGTTGTGATTCCTCGCGCTTCTAGTTCTAGCGAATGTCATGACTTGAGTCTTCCTTGACTAAGGTCTCTTATCAAAATATTTCCATGCTATGTGTTGTAAAGTCACCAAAACCTTAAATATTTAAGCGATGTGGTGTGGTGATTGATTTTCAAGATTTGTCCCAATATTGAGTGCTTCTAAAATATTTCATCACTTAGATTGTTATCATGCTAGCAAGAAAATAGATATCAGCTCATACTATGTCGAAGAATGTTTGTTCTAATTTTTCTTGTAGATGAAGAGTCATTGATTTTCCAATATGTTCAAACCTGTTGCATCTCTTGATATGAAAGTGAGGTTATCCGTAATTTCTAGAGAACACAATGCCTTAGGGAAAGTTTATATCGATAATCTAAATTTAACCAATTTTCCTTTAAGGGAAACTCATTGTAGGGAAGTTCACATATTGTTGAGGCCATGTTTAATGGAATGTTCTGCAGTCTCAGTTAGAAGACTTGGTTTATCCCTATAGTGTTGCTTAGTGTGTATTCACTTCGTACTGAATCTTGTAACTCGGTCTAGCTAGTACTTTTTAAATTGATAGAATCTGGCTTCTAATCCAAAGATAGTGGTTCGGATTGTCTCGTGATGTCTTAAGCTTTATGTTGAGTTTTGAAACATCTTACTACACACTTCTAGTCCTTGTTAGTATTTCTGAAATCCTTTCATTGTTTTCTTGTATCGAGGAATCCTCCTCGTAGATGGTATAGAAAGTCTTTCCTAAAATAGGTCACTGGTAAAGTTTCAACTTATCGGTTGAGTGAGTGATAAATGGCGTAGGTTTCTGTAAAGTGTTAACAAAATAAATGTTTATGAACAATTTATCTAATTGCAAAACTTTGCTTTTAAGTAAAGATTGTTTTAGGAAGTTTGAAAAGATGTTTGTTTCTTTCATGACATAATTCTTCCTAAATTATACATAGGTGATCAGGCTATGTATAATCGAGGACAAATGATGTGATGATTGGTTTTGTTGAAATGGTATTATGTTTTTCCGAAGTTTTAGATGGTATTCAACGTTTTATTTTGTAAAATAATGGCTCAAACAATTTTTCAGAGTAACATGGAAATCGTTTCGCGTAATGATAGTAAATAGTTGATAAAATGACTGAAAGTCAATTGATAGGGTGGTTACAAAACAACTTGTTTTAAAACTTTATAAAACAATGTTTCTAAGATGGTGTAGAATAGCTTGAAATAAAATTAAGTGAAATAATGTTATGAAGTAGCAGCAAAGTAACTTGAAATATAATTTGTTGAATGGTTTGTAGGATATATGGGAGAACCTCATAGAATGGTAATATTCTCCTAATTAGTCAAGAATAAAGTTGGCCTAACCCCTAGTAAGTTAGTGAGGTATTGTCGCGAAATGATTGAAAATTGGGCAATTGGAATAAGGAATGAAATAAACAAAGGTTGTGATTATCGTGGTGATAGTAAATGATACAGATTATATTAGCTAGAAAGGTACTTATTATCTGTTCATGTTGGTAGTCTAATCATGTCTCAAATGTAGGAGCAGTAGGTGGTCTAGTGGCAATAGCCCTAGAACTCTCACAGTCCTCAAACCTATGAGATGGTGTAGTGTCTATAGTCTTAGTGATAGATGGTAATGGTGTGTTAAATCATGCACGCTTCCCAAGCTGCAAGTCAGATGTATGAGTAGTAGGTCCACTAGGACTAAGCTTGTAAGTCCTACCAAATGGTATGATCTGTCCCAACAGAATGATAAAAATTGTCCTGATACTACAGTGAATCAATGATGATCGTGATGGTGTAGGTGCAACTTCGTCCTCCTAAAAGGGTTCAGTCTCATCATCTGATGTTATCGGTGTTGAGTCAAAGATGTTAAAATTGTGATAGGGAATGACAGGGCATTCTCCATGTCAAAGTCTGATGTGAGTATGATGGAATGGGTATCTGAAGGCATTAATGTGACAATCGATTTGAAATGAAAGTAAATAACTCGCAAAAATGTGCGTATGAAACCGCATGTATAGTGACTATGCACTTATGATGAAATGATGAGATGCTATGATGATGTAGTTATAGTCTAGGGTCAATGATGCAACCTAGTTCTCTATAACTGAAGCTCTGATGCCAATCTGTCACACCCCCAAATTACCTGTTTTGCAGCGGAATGGAATTCCTGGGGGTTGACTGTCATAGCATCACAATCACAGTTATATTGAACGACCTAAAGTGTCGTTTGAAAAGAACATCGTTTGATATATTAAAAACATTCAGAGTTACAAAGATAGGTCCCAAATGAAAATCAACATGTGCGGAAAATAAGTTTGATACAAGTCAAACGATGTTTTAAAAATGTATAAATCCATGTGTGACGCGTCGTCACCGTGACTCTATGATAAGTCCTCATGCATGCCATGAAGTGAATGCCTTAGTTACCTGAAAATACATTGCTAAAAGTGTCAACACAAAGGTTGAGTGTTTTCATAGCCCCGATTTATTCAAGTTTTTACTTTATTTCAAACCTACGGGGGAGAATACATTGCACATCATTTTTATTACGATACCAAGTATATCAAATTCATTACATTGCTTAAGTTACTTCATTGCCAATTAAATGTCCCCATTTCACGAATCATGAACCGTTAATTCCGAAAGAAGCTAGGGTGAGTGGATAGATCTATTGAGGGTGACTCCTCCATCCGTGTTGGTAGTTCCAACTGGTCAACGGATGCATTTCAGTTCTTTATCATTATTGAGTTGTTTGACAAAACACTCTGTTGGGGCGAACATCATGAATAGTCAGCTTCGGTGTCATGTGCTTATAGCAATTGTAACATTTTTTTATGTGACATATTTGTCATACATGGCCTATACTTGTGGTAGTCGTATAAAACTTTTTACATGAACTCTATGAACTCACTCAACCTTTGTGTTGACACTTTTACCAATGTATTTTCAGGTAACTAAGGCATTCACTTCATGGCATGCATGAGGACTTATCATAGAGTCGCGGTGACGACGCGTCACACATGGATTTATACATTTTTAAAACATCATTTGACTTGTATCAAACTTATTTTCCGCACATGTTGATTTTCATTTGGGACCTATCTTTGTAACTCTGAATGTTTTTAATATATCAAACGATGTTCTTTTCAAACGACACTTTAGGTCGTTCAATATAACTGTGATTGTGATGCTATGACAGTCAACCCCCAGGAATTCCATTCCGCTGCAAAACAGGTAATTTGGGGGTGTGACAGATTGGCATCAGAGCTTCAGTTATAGAGAACTAGGTTGCATCATTGACCCTAGACTATAACTACATCATCATAGCATCTCATCATTTCATCATAAGTGCATAGTCACTATACATGCGGTTTCATACGCACATTTTTGCGAGTTATTTACTTTCATTTCAAATCGATTGTCACATTAATGCCTTCAGATACCCATTCCATCATACTCACATCAGACTTTGACATGGAGAATGCCCTGTCATTCCCTATCACAATTTTAACATCTTTGACTCAACACCGATAACATCAGATGATGAGACTGAACCCTTTTAGGAGGACGAAGTTGCACCTACACCATCACGATCATCATTGATTCACTGTAGTATCAGGACAATTTTTATCATTCTGTTGGGACAGATCATACCATTTGGTAGGACTTACAAGCTTAGTCCTAGTGGACCTACTACTCATACATCTGACTTGCAGCTTGGGAAGCGTGCATGATTTAACACACCATTACCATCTATCACTAAGACTATAGACACTACACCATCTCATAGGTTTGAGGACTGTGAGAGTTCTAGGGCTATTGCCACTAGACCACCTACTGCTCCTACATTTGAGACATGATTAGACTACCAACATGAACAGATAATAAGTACCTTTCTAGCTAATATAATCTGTATCATTTACTATCACCACGATAATCACAACCTTTGTTTATTTCATTCCTTATTCCAATTGCCCAATTTTCAATCATTTCGCGACAATACCTCACTAACTTACTAGGGGTTAGGCCAACTTTATTCTTGACTAATTAGGAGAATATTACCATTCTATGAGGTTCTCCCATATATCCTACAAACCATTCAACAAATTATATTTCAAGTTACTTTGCTGCTACTTCATAACATTATTTCACTTAATTTTATTTCAAGCTATTCTACACCATCTTAGAAACATTGTTTTATAAAGTTTTAAAACAAGTTGTTTTGTAACCACCCTATCAATTGACTTTCAGTCATTTTATCAACTATTTACTATCATTACGCGAAACGATTTCCATGTTACTCTGAAAAATTGTTTGAGCCATTATTTTACAAAATAAAACGTTGAATACCATCTAAAACTTCGGAAAAACATAATACCATTTCAACAAAACCAATCATCACATCATTTGTCCTCGATTATACATAGCCTGATCACCTATGTATAATTTAGGAAGAATTATGTCATGAAAGAAACAAACATCTTTTCAAACTTCCTAAAACAATCTTTACTTAAAAGCAAAGTTTTGCAATTAGATAAATTGTTCATAAACATTTATTTTGCTAACTTGAACACTCCATCTCATCTTAATTAAGTCCCTAGATCAGTACAACTCTGAAGTTGACTCTTGTGCATGCTAATCATCACATTCCAAAGGATCTTAGTGGCTTAAGTCTTAAATGCACTTGTAAATCCTTTTCTTTATAAACCACCTTGTTAAGACTCGTAAAGTCATCATCTACATCCTCATTCCCAGCACTTAGAAACCTTTGCAAATCTCTTTTAAACATCTCATCATGAGGAAAGCTCCTAGTGGTAACTCATCCACCAAAGAACCACCCAAGAAAATTGCTCGTGTTATACACGAAATTTCCTTAACCGAATCATCTTCCATTAAATCCACAAACGGTAAGATCTCTCCTCCACCTATCAAACTAATTCCCAAAAGGATTGTTCCCACAAAACTACCAATGACAAACACCACCATACCTCCTAAACCAAACAACCTTATTTCCACTAAACCATCACCCTTGGTGCCTAGAGCTCTATCATTCACCACTCCACTCTCATCACCACACCTCTACAATTTAGAGGATTTACCTCCTAGGCCTTCCCATCCTCCACCACCGCCAAAATTCTCCTCCTTAGGAGGAATAGTGGAACAAAATCAAGGTGTTGAGTCAACACTAGCTCCGGCCTCCTTTTCTCCGTCACCCTCAAATAATCCTTTTTGGATTATGAGAAATCATAAAAGTCAACCACCCGACCACATGGAAGTTGACACTTCTCTACCACCACCATCATTCTTAGTTGAGCCATCCTTGAATGCGCCTCCGCCAATCCCTCATTCCTTTGAGGCTCCTCAACCCTCTTCACTTGATCCTTCACATCAAGACATTTCCTTTCTACCACCACCACTACCAAGCCATGACAAAGATTGTTATCATTGTCAACATGTTGAAAGTTTGATACATGAAGTACGTGAAGATCAACGTTTCATGTTTTATCACTTACTCGTTAACGTTTCGACGAGATCAAACCAAAACAAACTTGAGCTAGAGGATTCAAGTGGTGTCCTATTAACAAGCGCGACTTAGATAGTCTAGTAATCTAAAGTCATGTATTGTTCATTTTCTTAGTTTTTAGAGTCATGTACATCATATCTCTAGTTTTATTAAATGAAATTACATGATATTTGCCACATTGTTTTGAGTATATGCTCGCTGCTCTAATACATATCTCACTTTAATGATAACATCACTCGTTACATTACACTTGCTGTATTTTGTTTACAGTCAGACGGATCCCTACGTCTTGCCTAGACGGATCCCTCCATGGAGGGAACCATAGGATCCGTGCAACAGAAGACTAGTTTTCTACTAACTTTAGTCTTATTTGCAGGAAACAATACATTATATACTTGCTTTCTAACTTTTGTTTTGTAGATTTTCAATATACACATGAAGACTTTGACACCATAAGCTAGGGGGAGCTTTGTATCAAAGTAATACATTGCAAAATCACTTGCAATATTAGGATTACATTTCATGACGTCCCTTTGCAAAGTTGCAATCATCAATGGGGAGCATATTCGTCACATAGATGAAATCTTTTTGCAAACATAGTTGCAAATGAACTAGCTTAGTATTTTTTTCTTGCTTGACGCCCTCACAAAGGGATGGACTCGTCAAGGGGGAGTTAAGACGAGAACACTTCACTTGCTCTCTATTTTTTCACATTAACTTTTTCCTTTACATGTTTTTCTTAAAACAATGTGTTAGTTTCTTTTCGAAGCTCTTTTTGTTTCGACAAAAAGGGAGAGAAGAAAGTAAAACTACAATTCAAACTTTTACGAATTTTAGTTTCTCCTTAAAATAATTTTATGTTTTGTCATCAACAAAAAGTGGGAGATTGTTAATACAAATAAGCCGTAAAAACGTTTATTTATATTTTAAGATCTTCTAATGTTTTGTCGATAACAAACGTAAAATCATTTTAATGAAACAAATAAAATACGTAAATGGTTTGAGCCAATAGTTTACTAACACACATTCGTTTTCACATAAAACACTAAACAAGTAAAAGTGGTTTTATGATTTAGTAATACATATGTACAACAACTAGTGTTTACATATTGGGCAAATATATACATAACTAGTATGTATCATAATGGGTAATATAATGGGTAGAAGTTTAAGTATTTGACCCATTGACCAAATACATTGAATGTTGTTGGGTAAAACCCAAAGTCCATGACCCATGCCCATGGAGCATGACCCATAACCCATTGCATGACATCATGCATAAGTCATATATGGATATTATCCATGACCCATGGTTTTAAGCCATAACCCATGGACTAGATGCATTACATCTTGTAGATACATTATATCTAGTTGGATACCCATGGTCTAAGGTCTAGGACCCATGACCCATAACCCATGACCTATGACCCAAAACCCATGGGCAAAGAGGAGCGTCCCACGGATCCCCAAGATTACACTGGACGGATCCCTCAAGTGAGGGATCCGTGGAATTCGTGGAACAGTAGCATTTTCTCCTCTATAAATAGTGAGCCATTTCTTCATTATAACTCACCCCTTCCACATATATTTTCTTTTTGAGTTATAAACTCTCTAACCTCAGATCCAAGTGATCTATGTATGTAGTTTTGTTTTTGTGTGATTCTCTAGGTTCCTCTTAAAGGCGAGATCACCATTTTTGAAGTCAAGCAAGCTCAAGTCCATGAGTTGCCATGCTTCGTCATCATCAAGACTACTGAGGTTCTCTTGTTGATAGTTCTCTTCTTTCTCATTAGAAGTGTAGTGTCGAAGACATAAGTGAACGATATCTAAAGGGTCAGGACGAAGACATTAGTGAAAGGTGTCGAACGTCCGTATTGTAAGCACTAGTGAAGGGTGCTTAGAAGTCAAGGCTAAAGGCATTAGTGAAGGGTGTCTAGAAGTCAAGTCACAAGGCATTACTGAAGGGTGCCTAGAGGTCGAGTCAAATGCATTAGTGAAAAGTGCCTAAGGTGTACATTCGATATGGAGTGTTCGATGTATAAGATAGATTTGTATTGGGTTAAAGGATATTGATATCCTTGTTGATGTTGTCATAAGGAGTGGATCTCATTAGGGATAGGATTTATGTAGTGTTGGGTAATAGTTCATCCTTTGTAATGGAACTCGGTATCTAGCCTAATATTGGATAAAGGGTAGGCAACGTTGTGATAGGTTTGGTTCTACCTCGTGGAAGAACCCGGTATCTAGCCTTGTACCGGATAAAGAGTAGGCAACGTTGTGAAGGCTTATCCGCCATAAGGAGTTGGTGTCGTGTTGTGTTTACGAACTCTCGAGTAGGTGACTCGGGGAGTGGAGTAGGGCAAGGAAGGTGTCCTTGTAGCCGAACCACTATAAATACTCGCGTTGTGGTTTTGTGCTTCTTACTCCTTATTCTTTCATTACATATTTATATATGCTTGTCTATCAACATCCAACACACATGTTTAAATAGATTGACATAAGTCGATCTAAATAGTTTAAAACCAAGTTTTAATCGGTAAAACTATTCAACCCCCTTCTTGTTTTCTACAAGGACATCTAGGGTTTTGCCATTATAAATAATGGTGAATAATAAAGTTACACCTACGGGTTTCAATATTCTACATGGTATCGGAGCCGGTCTGATCCTCAGACCTAGGTGGCTATGTTGAGTTGTCGTCTCTATCTCACCCCGTCACCCTACCTCTCTCCTTCTGCTACGGCTCGTACCCTTTTTTCTATTTTTTTTAAGGAAACTTATTCGCTTAGATCCGACACGCCTGGAAGATAGTGAAAGATGTTTGGTTGTTTGTGATTAAAAGGTTAGAAGTCGCCTGAAGAAGATAGTGAAGATCCAAACTGCAATTAAAATATATATATATATACATATATATATATATATATATATATATATATATATATATATATATATATATATATATATATATATATATATATATATATATATATATAGAGTTATTTAATTGTTTGTTTTTGTTTTATGTCAAATCTAGGGTATTAATTCCCGAGACGACTTTTGTTGGTGTCGAATCTAGGGTTCTTATTTCCGAAAAGAGAACTGGAGAACATAGGTTGATCAAACGATGGAATCCTCTTTGGCTGATTTGAATAAGGTGCATGAAGCTACTACTAAAAGGAAGGATACAGAGGTTTGTTTGATTGTTGTTGGTTAAGCTACTACAGTGGAATCATTTCCATGCTTGTTAGACACGTTTGGTACTCAAAATACATCCACCAAAGTGGCTACTGCTGGTCTAAACATTACTCTATTGAATGAAGGGGATGATGGTGCGGTTAATGCGATTGAGAGTGCTAAATCGAATGGTATGGGGTATGTTTTCTACGCCTAAATGGTGAACCAATTAAGAAAGTTGTTAACTTTTGTACCTTAGTAGCCGCAGCGGGTAATGGAGTTGTTGTCGGGATCTCATTAAAGTCGGTTCTTGAAGTTAATGAAAGATTTAGTAATTTTTTATATGGGTTTTTTCTGGGCAAAAGAGTGGCATATTCGGTTGCTGAAAATTATGTCAAGAACATTTGGCGTAATGGCCTTGTTTGAAAAATGATGAACTCTAAAGGCTTGTTCTTTTTCAAGTTTAATTCTAAGAACGGAATGGATGCAATGCTTAAAAATGGTCCATGGTTAATTCGTAATGTGCCATTATTCTCTTAACGTAGTCTCCAAATGAGAATTTATCAAAGGAAGACTTGTGTAACGTACCAAATTGGGTTAAATTCCACGATGTTCCTATTACTGCGTTCACACAGGATATGTTGAGTGCTATTACAACAAAACTTGGAACCCCGTTGATGTTGGACGCTTATACTATAGATATGTGCACAGAGTCGTTGGTAGGTCGAGTTATGTGAGAGCTATGATCGATTTACGAGCTGATGTGGAGTTGAAAGTAAACTATCATGGTGGCAGTTCCAAAAATAGAGAGAGATTGGTATATTTTGAACACTATTCATATTGAGTACGAGTGGAAACCACCAAGATGGTCAAACTGCAAGGTATTTGGCCACGTTTTTTACCAATCTCTAAAGAAAATAGTCTCGAACGTTTCAAAGAACCTAGAGACCCCAAAGCAAGTCGTGTGTGGAATTCCTGTTGGTCCGAAGTCTCTCATGGTGTATAGACCAATTTAACCTAATAAGAAGACATATACGAGATAGGTTAAAACAAAGGAAATGCTAAAAAAAGGTGCTAATACTACTACTATATCAAATTCTTTTGAAGCATTAGTTAATATGATTGACGTGGAGAAAGGAAGGGGCTTAGACCGAAATAAAATCCCCAGTGCACAAGAGGCAAGTCGAGTATAAGATAATGGGTGTAAGGATAAACATGCGGATAAAAATAGGACTATTAGTTCGTGTGAACAGCCTCCTAACATTGAACAACGGGTGAGTTTGGAATCAGTACCTATGCCTTATACTTCAATAGGATAGCAAGAAGGAAATTCAGATAGTGAAGTTGAGAATGTATATGATGAGACAACTCGATTTATGGCTTCTTTATCGAAACGTGCTAGTGGAGGTGCAAATGATGCAAGTCTACTTGAGGATGAAGATTATGACATTTATGATGATTACGAGGATGATGCTTTTCGATTAATCGAAGAACATTTGGCATTCTATAAGGCGTTCGATATTACTCTTCGAGGTCAAATTAGACGATAGGTTATATTTGGTGTCATTGTGAGTCAAATGCAATCTAGTGGTTAGTAGTTGTTTTTTTTATAGTAGTTTCATAAGTTTGGTTTGTCATTCTTATGATAGTTATGATATGAAAGATGCGTTTGTTTACCATTTATGTAACATGCTGAGATATGGGATTCACATTTATGTTTGGCGCAATGGGCTGGAGCTGGGGCTAGGCTGGGGCTGGGGCTGGGACTGGGGCTGGGGCTAGGGCTTTTATTATAAGGCGAAGTTGAAATTTGTATTTTTGTAAACTTGTTTGGCAAATGGGCTGGGGTTGGGGCTTATTATTGCAAAATTACTAAAAATGATATAATTAAATGAGTTTTATGGTATATGTTAGATATTTTTGTGGGTAAATATGTAATTTATGGTTCATAAGCCCCGGGCTAAAGTTTTTAGCCCCTTTTTTGGGGCTAAAGTTTTAAGCCCCTTCAGGGGCTTATGATTTAATAAGCCCGCATGACAAACGAGACTTATTTTATAAGCCGACTTATTTTAGAAGCCCAAGCCCCATAAGCCCCTCATAAGCCCGCTGCCAAACACAGCATATATACTTAAACGTTTTATGAAGTAATCTATTTACATGGTGGCAATACCTTTTTTTTTTTCTTTTTTTTTTCTTTTAAAGTAAACCAGTTTCAAACCTCGGCTGGTTAAATAATATGCATGACAAATCATACATGTCTTAATTATGACTTAAGTAGGTGAACTTACAAGTACAACCATTTGATTTGTGAACCATCTCATACCACATGGGTATGACTAAGCTACGAGTACGAGTACCGTTACACTACAAGTCTTAAACGAAGATGGAGAAACATAAATTTTATGAAGCACAAGCAAGTAGCATAAGGTAGATACAAGGTTGAAATTTACTTATTTATTTATATATATAACTCCCCATTATTAATTATCTTACCCATTTTGTAATAACTGACCACCATTAGTCCATTACTATATAGTTTATAAAAGCTAAAATTTAAAAGAAAAAAGTACAAAGGGCCTCACAAAAATTCACAACTTTTGGTTCAGGCCCGGCAAAGACAAAAGGCACATGAAGCCACGACAATGAGCACCCATGTGGGATTTTTAGCTTGACCATTATACCCTTTCATTTTTACATCACTGAGCATGCATTGGGGTTCTCGTCACTGAACATTTGCGGTGCTGGTGGGTACCAGTATGACGATTCTGCTGTGTATCTTGCCGGATATACCTGCATGCATTACCATTCTACTTGTTAAGTTACGAGGCAATGTCACATTTATGGACATTAAGTAAACACTTTGGAAACATGCATGGTTTGATAAAGCATGGTTTTCAAAACCCGGTAATTAAACGGGTTTGTTTAACCAATGGACTCAAGGCATTGGTTTAAATACTTAAATAAAGAAATTTAATGCTTATTAAGTTAAAAATCTCAATTAATTAAGGTAAGTTAAGTTTAATAAATATGTATTAAATGCATTTTTTCATTTAAAAAGAAAGTTTGAGATTAATTAATATTGACTAACCAGTCCAAAAATTATTTATTAATTGAAAACTTTTTTTTTATATTAAAAATAATATATTTAATGCGTAATAAATTAACACACAAATTATCTTAAATACATGTGATTTTTAATTTAATAAAGTCGAAAATTCTAGCTTTTATAATCATGTTAACCCTTGACCCGAGAGCACTCCTTAAACAATATTCATGCTTTTATTGTAATAAGTAATACGGAGTAACACATTAAAATATAGACACACTTGGGATAATTGGTGTAAATTCGAATTGATGTAATTGGTTTTCTTTGTTGCCCCTTCGCTTATTGGCGTTGGTTGGGCCTTTGTCTATAACAGTTAAACTTTCAAAAAAAAAAAAAAGTGTTAAATATAGAACGTGTAAGATGGGCAATAGTTTTGATTAAAGTTTAAAGAATTTGTATCATGAAAGTATAAAAGTAAACTTTAAATAATAAATTTTTATAAAAATAGAAAAATTTATAGACGAATTTAATGTTTTTGGTAATGTTAATTAAAAGTACACAAGCTTTGTTGTTGAACATGCTTTCATTTTAATTATAGTTTGTTATTGTATCATACCTGATAATTTTGTGGATGGTTATAATAAAATTCATTCTTCCGTAGCTCAACCATCATCATTTCATCTCCACCGGCAGGTGGATCGCCTTCGGGTTTTGTTGCTTCTTCACCGCCGCCATCCTTCTTCTCCTCCTTTCCTTTGTCTTTGTCTTTATCTTTATCTTTATCTTTTTCTTCGGCGCCAGCTGCAGGGGCGTCTTTTGTCTCTTCCTTTTTTTCGCCACCGTCATCCTTTTTCTCTTCCTTAGGCTTCTCTTCTTCTTTTTTCGGCTCGGGGTCTTGTTTCACGATGACGGCTTGTTTCCCGGTTCGCTTGTGGATGTAATCCACTAGCGCGGACGCTGTAAATGTTCCTTTAACGGATACCTCCGAGGCTTTTAGATCCGGTTCCGCACTTTCCACCCCTAGTGTAAAAAAAATATACAAATTTTTACAAAATAAATATGAACAAATGTACAATATGATTCATTATTAGGTAGTTGGGATTTTATTGGAATATTGTGACAAATATTAAAATCCATAGTTCAAATAATGAGATCTAGAATCTTAAAAAGAATTCCATAGATGCAAATCAAGGGAATATACAGATTGTGATAGATTGGTATTATTTATATAAAAAAATAATAGTAATAACGTATACATTTTATAAATTCAAATCTCTTAAATTGATGGTTTAAAATGAAAGCAATAGAAAAGCAAGTCAAACAAAATTGAATATTGGTCATAAAAATTAATTAATTACTCAAAAAAGAAGAAATGAAAACCTTTCATTCTAAGAATACGTTTTCTGATCTCTTGAGCACAAGCTTCACAATGCATGTTCACTTTCAAAACAACGGTAATCACCTGGGGAGGCTGTTGAACATCACAAGTTACATGATTATTAACAATTTTTTTATCAACTCACATATTTTACATGACTAAAATCAAATAATGTAACTATTAGTTTATTAACCTCTTCTTTCTTCTCTTCGGGTTTTGGAGCCTCCTTTTCCTCGACTTTGGGTTCCTCGGCAGGCGGTTTTGGTATAGGAGAAAGTAGCTCGACCTGCCGATGACTCTTTTTTTGGACACGTTCAAGTACCTTTAACGGATCTGCCTTTTCTCCCTTAACTACCACTTTATGTGTCTTGCAATCCGTTTGAATATCCTCCACTCCTAAAATATTAACGTTAAAGAATATTTAAAACCAATGTTCCAAATCTAGACATTGAAAAAAAATTGGTAACTGAACTGATTCGCAGTTTTTGTAAACATATTTACAAAAACTGCGAATCAGTCTCGGTTTTAGAAAACAAACCATCAAAGCCTCTAAGGCACCTCCTGACTTTCCTAGCACACCCTTCACAATGCATAAAAACCCTTAAAACAATCTCTTGAGGCGGCGGAGGTGGCGGAGGAGGCGCATCTTTCGCCTCCTCCGCCTTCTTCTCTTCGAGCTTCGCCGCCTCTTCTTCCTTCTTTTCTTCTTCTGGTTTCTTCTCCTCCGGTGGCTTTTGTCCTTCCTATAAAAACATATCAAATCTGAATCCAAAAGGGTATCCAAATATGTAACAAAAAATATATATATATAAAAGAACTAACCTCTCCCATTATAAGAACAAGTCTTGTTTTTTTAATGTGTGTAGCTAGAACACGTACTAAGAAGACACTAGTATATGTGTGTGAGTTTAATGTTATTTAAGGAGATGTGTATATATGATGATGATGAGCAGGACCATCAGATCTAAAGAGAAACACTTATTTCAGTCATCATATACTGACGTGGCTTTTTTATAGTTGCCACGTGAAATAGGGCTAGGTATGTTTTACGATGATACGACGTCGTATTATTTATTTAATAAATAAGGTGGTTATTTTTGGGTAAATTTTGGGTACTACTCTCTAGCTACAGTGGTCCTGCCAAGGCTATTTTATATACCGTCTGATGTGATAGATTATCAAATAGTCAATCATTCTAATTTGACTTTACCATTGATTGTAGCTGTTTTTTTACCACCAGTATTGTAATTGCATTTGTATAATATTTTTATTTCTTTTTTCTTTCTATTATTCAAGCATAGTTTCAAAATATTACATTTAGATTATTATAAAGAGGAGTGATATGGAAGCCTAAACTTTATGCCTAAAAACATGACTAATCCATTCATTACTTGATATGTGTTTTATTCATTTTATCTTGACACATGTCTTCACTCTCTATCTTAACACATGTCTCAATTCTCTTGTTAGGCATATATTTAAGCACAAGTTTTAGGCATGAGAATCATTATTATAAATTATAATATAGCGATTATTTGTGGAATTATTAGATTATTTCTACTCAAAATTAATGTTCATTTCTCCATTTAGCAAGAATCGAAAAAATTATTTACTATTATATTTTATTTTTTGGATAAAAGGTTTCTTTAGTAAATTTACTATTACATTTTAACTAAATAAAGAAATTTATACACATTACACAGTATTAAATTTTATTGGTAACATAAGTGATAATTATATTTTGTTAAAACAAATCTTAAGCAGTAATTATGAGACACAGAAAGTAATTAACAGGTAATATTATAAACTCCTTTAATGTAAAATTTTAAAAATTAATTTATTAATAATCTAGTAATTATAATTCTATAGCTAATGAAAAATATTTAATTATGTATAAGATGGGGAATATGTCAACTAATAATAGTCGAGTTTCACGAGTGTTTTAATTTGGTCAACCAAACTTTATTTGACCTATAAAAGTTATCAAAGTGTCAATATTTTTTCAATTTTGTAAAATTGTTTGAAATTGAAGAGGTTAAAGTATTCATATATTCATTATCATGTTGTATTTTGATAATAAACACGCATCTCCTGAATATAATTACTTTCAATCAATTTTATGTACAACCAATTACCGCATGATTAAACATAAATAATAATCAATTTTGAAAATTGTTTAATTCATATCTCTAACATAAAAATTTCACAAGAATCAAACTCTATTGAAATTTTGAGTATTTTTATAATTAAAATAAGTTTAAAATGACTAAATCTCAACCAATTAACGCATGTATATGTCATATAAACTTATCAAATATATGTCATATTAGGTATTTACATTTAAAACAAAATGTTTTAGCTCCTAAGTTGAAATTAAAAAGAGATGCATATATGGCTTTTAAGAAATTACGAAACTAAAAGCAAGCTTTTTCACAAAAGTGATGGTGGGATGTGGACATCATGGGTCTATCGAGTCACATGTCTTTTTTAATGTTATAATAAATCAAAATTATATCAATAATACAAAATTAAAACAAAAATGCATATATATAGCTAACAGATATAGACACGACATGGAACAAACGTTTGCATGAAACAAAATTATTATTGTATAAATGGGACCCTAAATACATAATTAATCGCTTGTTTAGAAACTTCGTGTTTTGTATTACCCTAAAACCCACGTTTGCGGCGTCAAGTATTAACATATATTCACGTTTTTCATTAAGAATGAAAACGTTAATAAACATGTATCATGTATGGGGTACTTTCTTTTCACAAAAAGGACATCTTAGTGCAAGATATAAGGTCAACTTTATCAAAGCCATCACAATTATAGCATGTCATACGTATGGAAAACATGACGAGCGTAAGATAAGGCGAGCCATAACGCGAAAAAACCAGCCATACATGAAACCGGTTAGGCGAAAGTAGTGATGACAAGATGTATACATAACATAAGGACGAATATATAGATTGGTAGTGAGTTGTTATGTCGTCGTCATAAATTTGTCGCCACCATTTAGAATATCATGGGTTTGCTCAAACATTTTCTTCATGATTGAAACTTGCTTTTCATATCTTGTTTGGCTTTTTATATTTATTGTACATTCTAACGATTCCGTCTCGTATTTGATCACGGAAACTTACGGTTTCTAGTGTATTCTCACATCACTTTTGCCTTTTTATTCATGTTTATCATACGTAATGTACTCAGAGCCGCAATTGAAGGTGCGCGAGGTGTGCTGTCACATAAACATGGACGGAGCTTGAACCATTTCTTTAAGGGGGCCAAAGTGTCATTAACTTGTTTTATGAAACCAAATGATCCAATAATTATTTTTGCACTGGCTTTTTGAACAAATTACATTAATACAAAATATTTTGAAGGGACCAGGGCTCACCCCTACCTAATTAGTATCCTCCGTCCATGCACACAAAGGCTTTAAATTATTAGGGTTTCCAAATTTTTATATGATATATTGATATGTATATATATATATTTTATAAGAATGGCTACAAGTGTTGATCTAATAAGTTGCATTGAAAAATGCTAGCCGATACATTTTAAAAACGATTATTTATCATTTTATCTCTTTTAACTGAATTATGCACAGGGCCTGCATAAACTAAAAGACGACAATGAATATACTTGTATTTGTAACTGAAAAACGGATGTTTCGTAATTTTAACTCTGAATTACGGATGTATGTACTTTCGAAAGCTTCTCTAGTTATAAGTTTTATCAGACAAACGAAACTTATATAACAAGTAGCTTAAGTTTTAAAAAAGTAAAGTTCTACGAGTATCTCCTAGGCAATAGCCTAATAGCCAAGCATGATGTTTATTTGTAAAGTTGAACATAATTATGCGAATTACATTTCTATATTACTGGAAGAATTATATTTGAAACACAGAATGACGACATAGTTTCGTCATGAAGTATAAAATTCATGCAAATAAGATCTAAAGTACTCCCTCCGTCTCATATTTATTGTCCATATTTTTTTTATGGATGTCTCAAATTAATTGTCCACTTTCCTATTTTAGTAAGAAAAAGAGAATATAGTGAGGGAATATTCCATTTGAGTGATTGAGAGTTATAGTGGTCCCACTTTTATTAATCTTTGTGTTTTTTGTCTCCTGACAATAATTTTGAGACGGAGGGAGTAACATATACGGAGTACATTGATTGCATGAGGGTTGCGAGACGTTGCTTCAATCAGAAACTTGTTAAAGGACCCACTAAATAAACTAACATCCTTAAATTTATGGGATATATTAAGGAAAAAGAAAAAGATGGATACCATTACCTACCATGATTAGAATCACATAACATCATGATTAGTAGTTTAGTACACTGTTTCTCGTTCGAGGCGATCGTATAAGCTTCTGTTTTTGGTATAGTTGTGAAAAGCATCTTTTATTTGAGAAAATATAAAACTATATATTATGCTCTTAGATTGATGTATTTTATATCTTGTTAATACTAATAAATTATAAAAACGTCTATTTATATTTTATAATCTTCTAATGTTTTGTCGATAACAAACGTAAAATCATTTTAACGAAACAAATAAAATACGTAAAAAGTTTGAACCAATAGTTTACTAACACACTTACATTTTCATATAAAACACTTAACAAGTAATATTGTTTACATCTTATAGAGATGCATATATATAACAACTAGTATTTACATAATATGAAAATGTGCATATATACTTTGTATATATATATATTGTAACGGGTAAAAATCTAAGTCCATGACCCATTGACTAGGTACAATGAATGTTGTTGGATAAAAACCCAAAGTCCATGACCCATAAACATGAAACTTGATCCATAACCCATGAACCATTGTATGACATCATGTATTAAGTCATGTTGGGTATCATCCAAGATCCATGACCCAAGACCCATGACCCAATGTCTAGATACATTGCATCTTGTTGGGTATCCATAATTCATTGCCCATAACCCATGGTTCATAACTCATAACCCATAACCCGGTTTGCTACCCGAAATCCGGACTTAAGCTGACCCAGAAGCCGGATCCCTAGGATTGCACTAGCCGGATCCCTCTAGGGAGGGAACCGTGGAACAATAGACAATTTTGTCAATAAATAGTGAGTCATTTCTTCATTGTAACCCACCCCTTTTACACATACTCTCTCTTAGTATTGTAACATCTCTAACCTCAAATCCAAAGGATCTTTCTATGTAGTTTTGTGTTTGTGTGATTCTCTAGGTTCCTCTTAAAGGCGAGATCACCACCTCTTGAAGACGTGCAAGCTCAAGGTCATGAGTTGCTAAGCTTCGTCATCATCAAGACCACTAAAGTGTCTCTTGTTGATAGTTCTTTTCTCCCTCCATAGAAGTGTAGTGTTGAAGGCATTAGTGAAAGGTGCCGAAGGGTCGTGCCGAAGGCATTAGTGAAAGGTGCTGAAGGGTCGTGTCGAAGGCATTAGTGAAAGGTGCCGAAGGAAGTCGAAGGCATTAGTGAAAGGTGCCGAAGGGTCGTGTCAAATGGATTAGTGAAAGGTGTCAAAGGTGTACATTCGATATGGTGCATCGATGTACAAGATAGAATATAGTTTGGGTTAAAGGATATTGATATCCTTATGATGTTGTAATAAGGAGTGTGTGTCCTTTGGGATAGTCGTGTAGTGAAGTAGTGTTGGGTAGTAGTTCCTCCTTTGTAATGGAACTCGGTGTCTAACCTTGTACCGGATAAAGTGTAGGCGACGTTGTGATAGGTTTGGTTCTACCATGTGAAAGAACACGGTGTCTAGCCTTGTACCAGATAAAGAGTAGGCGATGTTGTGAAGGCTTCTCCGCCACATTAAGGAGGTTGTATTGTGTAGTGCTTACGAACTCTCGAGTGGCGAACTCGGGGAGTGGAGTAGGGCAAGGAAGGTGTCCTTGTAGCCGAACCACTTTAAATACTCGTGTCGTGGTTTTGTGTTCCTTTACTCTTTATCTTTGCATTACTTATTTATATGCTTATATATCATCATCCAACACACATATTAAATAGATTGGCATAAGTCGATCTAAATAGTTTAAAACTATTCAACCCCCCTTCTAGTTTTCCATACATCTGTATTTAGGGCTGAGCATCGAGCCGATCCCGACCCGGCCTGACCCGAATCCCGGAAAGCCGCCAAACATAAACCGACTCCAGACCCCGACAAGCCCGACTAACATGATTCGGGACTCGGGATCGGGACGGATTCGGGATTTGATCGGTTTTGTTTGTTTTTTTATGTTTTCGGCCCGTCCCGACCCGATCCCGACAAGCCCGAAACCCGACTAACCGGAAAATAGAAACCGACTCCCGACCCCGACAAGCCCGACTAACATGATTCGGGACTCGGGATCGGGACGGGATTCGGGATTCGGTCGATTTTGCTCACCCCTATCTGTATTATTATATCGATATGTATGAAATGATATGAATCAAATGTGGGATTAGTAAGTGAATCAATTCATATGGTGTTCAAAACCAAACAAACAAGAAAATTTACAACTTTATATATAACAAATACATGCAATGTTGAAAATATTTGTTTTAGTTATATGATATTTTTGGTTCTTCAGGGTAAGTAAGGTAAGTTGGTTTTAGTTAACATACATATTTGTACAACTTTTAGCAGTGCTTGTATATTTCTTTTATTCTACAGGGACTAAAGATATCAAAGATGGAAAGATTATGCAGCCCTCTTGAGTTTGACTATATAAGGCTCAACACAATCGATCAGTCAAGGGTGTAGGTCAACCGATATTTCGGTCGGTAGAGCCCAATGTAAGGAAATCGACAATATCGGTCGTCGGTGACATTTTAGAAATATGGATCACATTTCGACCGATATTGCACACATCTTACACTCTTTTTCCTTACATAAATTAAAATACAAACAACACAAAATTTTACCCGCACTCTTCTTCAAATTCAAATTAAATGCTACAGTATGAGCAGGAGGATTCAAAATTCAAATTCAAAAATTTCCCTATATATATACACACTCTTTTGTTTCTCATACACACAACTCACACACAGATTCTCAACAATGTCTCGCAAAGACTTCTCCCAACAATTCCCCAGTCACCACGACTTCTCACAACAAATCCCCAGCTCCAACCCAATGGAAAATGAAGTTTATAACACTCCACCATAAGATATCTCTCCGGTATTCCCAACGAAAAATGAACCAGTTAACACTCCACCGGTTGTGCAACACCAACCCAATCCGTTTAATCTTACTGAGGTTCAACTCCGACTACTTGAGTAGGATGAGGAAGTCATGAGAGAAACAGAAGAAAGAGAACTACGAGAGAAAGCTGCACGTATGAAGCAAGAATCAAGGGAAGCCTAATACCGCCAGGACAACTGGTTTGACATCTTGGAAAGAGAGTATGAAGAGGACAGGATTGCTGAGGCTTTTGAAGAATATTGGGACGGGGGTGAAAACTCATACTTTTCGTTGTAGTTTGTATTTTCATTTATGTAACGTAGTTTGTTAATCTGTAATTCATATTTTCAATTTAATGTTTAATTTATGTAATGTTTTGTTTTTAATGAATTTTAAATTTGTTATTTAAAATAATTGAATTAAAAAATAAAAAATAATAATAAAATAATAAAATAAAATAAAAATGTAACTCGGTCACCAACTGTGACAATTTGATCGTGTCTGGTCTTTGGAGAGAAAAAGATAATGTGGCAGGGTCATGCTCAGTCACGATCGTGTCAAGCCTAAGCATCGCTATATCACTTTTTCTCATAACACACTGAAAATATATATCTCTCCTTTCTCTCTCTTGTTGTCAAGGTTCTCGTTGTATTCTTGATCTTGAATTGATCCTTGTTTAGGGTTCTGTTATCTTTTCGATTACTAATTGTATTAGTTAACTCAGTTATTTTTTGTTTCTTTTAGTCATTAAAATATATCACTATATTTTAAGTAGTGTTGATATGCGGTAATAAAGTAGGGATGTTGGTTTGTAAGATATTAGTTTTCACATACACATCAAACCATAACAACAAGGTGGCGTATAAGTAGAATTCTAG
The DNA here is from genome assembly GCA_019973895.1 of Chrysanthemum seticuspe. NCBI lineage: Eukaryota > Viridiplantae > Streptophyta > Magnoliopsida > Asterales > Asteraceae > Chrysanthemum > Chrysanthemum seticuspe. Next base: position 302,185,915 of record BPTQ01000004.1, read on the forward strand.
AGAGAGAAAGTTAGAGGTTTAGGGAACTTTAGTGAGAGAAAGAAAATTCTTATTATGAGCTCCAACTCTCTACCTTGGAAGGTAGAGAGTATTTATAGTCTTACATAAATCGCCACACATCGGGCTGTGGATCAGGCATACAGTGGGTAAAGACCCTTCCGTCCTCCACGGTGTTACTAAACTAAATACTACTTAACTTAAAAGAACTACGACTACGAGCTTTCTAACGATTACATATACTTGAGGTGACCGACTCTTTAATACCAGGAATTTCTAATTCCTAACAATCTCCCCCTAAGGGAGGTCACCTCAATCATGTACCAAAATTACATTGAATACAAATAGATATTACATTAAAAAAATTGTTCTTGCATTCTTGATGTAGTCCTTTGTTCCTAAGCTCGTAGTCAGTGATTCTTCACATTGCATGTTTGGTTACTCCAAGTGGAGGTCTTTTACTGATCCACGTGATAGTAAATTATGAGTCAGCTCTTGAGATCATCAGTTAACAAAAATCTCTGAGACATCCATTGTGGTGTTGTGACTTTAGGACCGACATGCTCACATTCTGGATCATGATATCTTCTCATCAGAGTTGCGGAAGCTTTAGTTGATTCATGATATTGGCAGCAGCGTAGCAGAAGCATGGAGTGAAAATATCAGAGTCATTGATGCACTAATCATGATTTCTTTTGAGATGAATGTGTTAAGTGAGCATGCGGCTATGGATTGACCGCTTCATTCTGATCAGCTGCAAACGTCGGGTGTACCTGCATACAACAGTTAGCAATAAATCGCACGAAAGTGTCTTTGATCACTTTCGTTGAATTGAGGTACACGGCCCACGGTTCCCCGTCGATCAGTACAAGTACTGACTGTGATCAGGTAAAATTCCGAAGAATTTCCTTGACAGGGTTTCGCAGCTGCTCTAGTTGTTCTCAAACCGGAACATCTCAAAGAAGACAACACGGAGTGAGTGAACCAGCGAATTTTAAGTCCACTGATTGATGAAAAGAGATTTGAAAAACAATCGTGTATTGCTCAATAGAAATTGTTTTTGCAAAACAACGAAGGTTTTATTGAAAATCAATTATCAATCATAAAAACACCTTTTGGTTTGAAAAAAATGAGTACACGGTCGATGTGCTAAAGAAAAGAGTTTTAAGCACAACGACCGGTTTTTCAAAGGTATCCGTCAATCCATAACCTGAACCAGGATTGATTCAAGAAATTGAATCGCCCCATTGTTTCTGTCCAGTTGTCACATGGTTGATCCATATAATAGATCTCACATGCCACCTACCAGGAGCTTGTTTGATGTTGGCTCCAGAAGGCTTTCCATCTTCATTGTGAATATGAATACACATCACTTAGATGTTCTGGCAATACCACAAGGATAATGCGTAGGACTCAAGATATAATCTCTCTTTCCACATTGTGTGAAACAGAGAGTCTTCATTGAAAGTGTCCTAATGAGATTTATTGAAGATCTCGAGGCTCTAGACTCAATTTTGTGCATTTTTTGGATCCTGTGCCGGAGACTAGGGAGAGGGTCTCCTTCTTCAATATCAACAATCTCTAAGAGAAAGTCGATAGATAATGTCGGTTCCCCATGAGAATGAAACAAGTCCTTTTAAGAGGAACTTGAGTGGTTTGGAAAGTTGAAGTGTAGTGCGTCACTGGGTCCATGACGTCTTGTCTTCAATACCGATGTTACCATCAGTAGCATATGAATTGAACCCGGTTTCTGCCCTAAGGTTGAATAAATGGAGGGCTATTTGTTTTCACCCTTTTCACATTCAATTCTTTTTAATTCTTCAACCCCTTCAGTGCTTACCGAGACTTCATAGCTAGAACCTTGTTGGGTTTATTCCAGTACTAGCTCAGTCTTAGTCCGCACTCTTCCCATATCTCATTTTTCTCCTTTTATCATCATACCTAAGGACTTCTACACTAACTAGTGGATAGTCCCTGGGTAGATCCCTCCGGTTCTGGCGGATCATGGGAACACATACCTAACCTTATCATCCTTATATCACCGTACATAAAGTAAAGTTGGTCGGTCTATTTGGTATTGTTCATCTACCATTGGAACCAGTTGAAAACCATTTGAAAATCAATTCAGATACTTGTGATATATTATCAAAGCATTTTGTACCTGAATTGTTTTTTGATATTTTTAGAACGAGAACTCCCCCTCAACATGTGCATCAAGTATTTGAAAGATGTTTTGCACACGGAGGCAAGAGAAAGAATTAACTTCTTTGATTACCATTTTCTAAAAGATATCAGCATCACTTCCCACATCAAATCAAGTAGATAAAGCATTTCCGGGAAGGATGAGGTTTCCACAAATTTGCTCCCCCTCAATATGTGCCTCGAGGTTTGAAAAGAGTTTTGCACATACTAGAGGGAACCTGCACATTGAGATAAATGATCACGTTTCAAATCATAGATTTAAGATAGATGCTCCCCCTCAACATGTGCCATATGAAAATTTTGAAATCGTGTGTCACATGTGGGAAGGACAGCATGTACATCCTTATAAAACCATGTACCGAATTATCAGTTTAAATTCAATTTAAATCACACATTCTCCCCCGATCACAATTATCAAATCCTTTGAGATTTGTGATCTCTTATAGATTTAAATTGATTTTGAAAGCTTTTAAGGAGAATTGTGACTTGATTATGAAAGCGTTTTAACTGATAAGGATCAGATTTTAAGATTTTTGAAACTCCATTGGTAAAACATGCATGAATGTCTTTTGAAAACAATTTAATGCCAAATAACTTTTTAATTTAATTGAAATCATTCTCCCCCTCAATCAATGACATAGGTTGTTGATTGAGAGATAGAGATTTTGACAAATAAGTCCTGATGATTATCAAAAATAGAGACCGAGTTATTTTACAGAGCATTTAGTTTTCAGCAGATAAATGTTTATAGAATCAGAGCATGGAATTTTGAAAGCATGATAAAATATGGCTCTGTTCTTTCATTTAAAACCGGGTTATTGCCTGAAAATGACAGTAAGCCATTTTTTTCTCTTTCTCTCAAATTTTAATTTTTTTTTAATAAAAATTCGAACAATATCTAAAGACCTGTGTCATTCTTTGAATGACAACAACAAGACCGTAGATATCAACGAATCGAGAGAAACATGACAAAATGACAATATTTTTTGAAGATTTTTCGAATTTTTCAAATTTTTATGGATTTTGAAAGTTTTATATTTTTCTATTTGATTTTTTTTGAATAGATATATACAAGAGATAGATGAAGATAGACCTCTACTCCTCGTCTTCCTCCTGAAGACGTTTGAGTGTTTCTGGTTGAAGGCTTTTCAAGCCAATACGTGGAAGAATAAACTCAAAACGTTCTCTTGGAAGAGCTTTGGTGAAGATGTCAGCTAACTGGTATTCAGACCTCACAAAATAGAGTTCCACCACACCTTTTTCCACTTGTTCCCTGATGAAATGATGTCGAATGTCGATGTGCTTTGCTCTAGAGTGTTGAACGTTGTTGCATGAGAGAGCAATAGCACTTTTATTATCACAGTACAGAGGAATTTTGTTGAATTCAAAGTCGTAGTCAGATAATTGTGATCTCATCCATAAGATTTGAGCACAACAGGATGACATGGCTATGTATTCAGCCTCTGTAGAGGAAATAGAAGTACTCATTTGCTATTTGAAGACCAGCTCACAAGCTTATCACCCAGAAACTGAGCACCTCCAGACGTACTTCGACGTGTATCTTGACAACCTGCATGATCAGCATCTGCGTAGGCCGTTAGTGACATACCGGTGTCCTTCGGGTACCAAAGACCCATATTGATGGTTCCTTGGAGATACCGAAAGACCCGTTTAACTGCTTCAAGGTGGCTTTTAGTAGGCTTAGCCTGGTATCTAGCACACATGCAAACAGCGAACAAGATGTCTGGTCTACTAGCATTGAGGTACATCAGGGATCCAATCATACTACGATATTTCGTTTGGTCAATCATGATCCCTGAGTGGTCCTCATCTAGTTTGGTTTGGTCAATCATGGGGGTGTCAACAGGGTCACTTGAATCAAATCCAAATTTCTTTAAAATCTCTGTTGCATATTTAGATTGATTTATGAAAATGCCTCCGGGACTTTGTGAAATTTGTAATCCCAAGAAAAATGACATTTGAAATTTTGAACTCATTTTATTTGAAAAACGATCACATTCCATTGGGTCTGTCGAGGCAAAAATAATATCATCAACATAAATTTGAACATGAATTAAATGTTTGCCTGACTTCCTGGTGAACAATGTAGGATCAACTGCTCCTTTGCTGAATCCGGTTGATAGAAGAAACATTGACAGTGTATCATACCATGCCCTAGGAGCTTGCTTTAAACCGTAAAGAGCCTTCTTCAAACGATAAACGTGAGTAGGATGCTCTTGATTCACAAATCCTTCAGGTTGGCTGACGTAGACGACTTCTTTAAGATCTCCGTTCAGAAATGCCGTCTTCACATCCATCTGATAGACTACCATGTTCTTACTAGCAGCATTAGCCAGAAAGATTCTGATTGCCTCGATTCGAGCAACAGGAGCAAAAGATTCTTCAAAGTCAATACCCTCCTCTTGACGGTATCCTTTAGCAACTAACCGAGCCTTGTTCTTCAACACATCACCATGCTCATCAAGTTTCACTTTGAAGATCCATTTAAGAGCAATAATCATAGCACAGTCTGGAGCAAGTACTAACTCCCATACATCAAGTCGATCAAACTCATGAATTTCATCTTGCATGGCATTGAACCAGCTATCTTCATTCATGGCGGTTTTAACATCTTTTGGTTCGATCTTAGATAGTACGGAGTTGAAGAAGCACCATAAGGCATCGGTTGCAAGTTGTTTCCGGGTTGATACAGGACGAGAGGGATTTCCAATGATGTTGTCTAATGGATGATCGTGAGTCCATTTTCTGAGGTGTTCATGTGGCAGTTGTTGAGGGACTGAGGTAGCTGAGTCGATGTCTCCTGAAGAAGATGGTTCTGATGATGATTCAGGAGCAAATATGTTTTCAAATGGAGCATCTTCAGGAGTAGCAAACGGATTAACTTCATCATTGATGCCAGAAACATTTCCATGATGTACATTTGAAGAATGATGATTTGTTGATGAGACTGAAGGATCAGCAGCAGGTGCTTCTTGACTTAAAGATATTGAGACTGAAGGATTGACTTCATTCACAGGAATATGAGCATTCTCTGTTGTAGGGATCAACACCTCATTAGTAATTGAATCATACAGTTCATCAAACATAGGATCAAACAATTTCTTTAAATCATCTTCAGAAGGAGGTACATATGGAGTTTCATGAGAAGAGTTTGGAACAAGGGATGAACCAATGGGACTGTTTTGAAGTGCGGGTCCTGAGCTGGAGTGTCCAGGAGCCATTTGACCGGTCAGCTCATCAAACGTAACGTGAATTGTTTCCATGATATTTCGGGTTCTTTTGTTGTAGATTCGGTATCCCTTTTTGTTTGAAGCATACCCTACAAATACTCCAATGTCTGCTTTAGCTCTAAGTTTGCCTAAGTCTTGTCCCTCATTAGTTGGATAACACAATGCACCAAACACACGAAGGAAAGAGAGATTAGGTTTTCTATTGTGGACAAGTTCATATGGAGTTTTTCCGTGAACAGTGTGAATCAGAGAACGATTTTGTGTGTAGCATGCAGTGGCAATTGCTTCAGCCCAGAGAAACATTGGAACCTTTGAGTAAATCAGCATTGTTCTAGCGGCTTCAACAAGAGTTCGATTTTGTCTTTCAACTACACCGTTCTGTTGAGGAGTTCGTGGAACACTTCTTTGATGGCTGATTCCAACGCTTTCATAGAATTCACTAAGTTGTTTGTTGACAAACTCAGTTCCATTGTCTGTTCTGATAATTCTGACGGTTTTGTTAAGTCGAACCTGCAGCTGTTTGATGAGTTTGATGATGATATCAGGAGTTTCATCCTTTGTTCTTAAGAACTTGACCCAGGTGAATCTAGAATAATCATCAACCACAACTAACACATATTTCTTCCCAAAGATATTCTGCACCCTCATTGGTGCACATAAATCCATATGAATCATATGAAGAACTTCTGTGACAGAGTTAGTAGGTTTGGGTTTGTGGGCAAACTTTTTGCTTTTGCCCAATTGGCATGCTGAACAAAGATGATCCTTTTCATACTTTAGTCTAGGTAAACCTACAACTAAGTCCTTTCTGGAAAGATCGTTGATGGTGCCGAAGTTCAAGTGATTGAGACGACGATGTCATAACCATGACTTTGTTTTTGAAGCCTTTGATAACAAGCAGATTGGAGAAGCCCTCATCATGTCATCGATAGAGATGGTGTAAAGATTTGAGCCACGAGTTCCTTTTAACAGTTCCTTACCATTAAGATCTCTAACAAAGCAGGTATGTTTTCTGAATGCTACTTCTAGATCAGAATCACAGAATTGACCAACAGAGAACATATTATGACCCAAACCTTCCACATAGTAAACTCTAGAGATGACACTATCACCAACAACATAATCTCCATAACCCATAATAGCACCGAAATGATCATTACCAAATCTAACAGTCCCGATGAATTTGCTCACGAAGTTCATGAGCCGCGACCGGTCTCCAGTCATATGCTTGGAACAGCCTGAGTCCAGGTACCACAGAACGATTTGAACGATCTGCAGTTGAACACAGACAAGAATGGATAACTGGATAACTGGATAATTGGGATCCCCATGCAAGAATGGGTTCCATTTGGTTAGTAACATTGTTTGGAACACCCACATCAGAAATAGAAGCATTCATATCAGAAAGTGAGGCAATGGAATCATTGTGAATAGATGCAGTACTAGTGTCTGTATTAGCCCTGTTCACAGTGTGATCACTTCTTAAGGGAATAGTTCTACCAGTAGGCATCCATTTTCTAGTGGGCATTATCTGATTAGTCTTATGACCAACAGGTATCCAATAAAAGCCTATTTTACTGAATGTTCTTCCTGTGGGTTTCCACTGTTTTCTAAATTTCTTTCGTTTTTGCCTTTTAGCCTTCTTAGCATGAATTTTTGCATTAACAATATTAACTGGACAATTAACATCATTAGGCAGAACATTAACACCACATTCATGATTAGAAACAGAATTCAAGCAGACACCAGTACAAGGTTTGCAAATAGTATCGGAATTCGAATTAATTACAATACGCCTATGGCTAATACTAGAATCAACACGATTCGTTTTATTCAATTCAAGCTTAAAGTTCCTAGATTGTTCTTCTACTCTCTTCCAGTGCACATTCTTAGCTTGAGAGGTCCTATCATTCCTTGTATTGTCTTGAGACTTTGACCTGCTCCGTTTAATGTCACTGATTACTCCTGTAGAGGGAATGGGAACATTAGTTGGTTTAACTACTCTTTGCATCACCTGTTTAGATGTGTTGGGGTCTGAACTACATGCAGGTGCACTAAGGTTCACTTTCTTAACACTAGAGGTACTGAGATTTGTATTCCTAGAAGGCACACTTGAGTTCTCTTTCTTAGCATTGACAGATCTGGAATCTGAACTACTTAAAGGCACACTACGGTTCACATTCAAAACATTGGGAATCGAATGCATATCATACTTGGCATTAGGCATCGAGCATGGAATCAAAGGATTAACTCTCTCACCTAATGACTTTGGGCATATTGTGATCAAGCATTCTAAGATTTCTTGAGATCGTTTGGCATATAAGCATGCATGTCCAATTGCATTATCATGAGGTTTCTCTAGCTTATCCTCTTCAACAATCTCACGCAGACATTCTAAGCAATCCTTAAGAGATGAGAAGTATGTTTGAATAGCAAGTTTGTTGTTCCTTAGATGAGGAGGGACATATGTCACAGACAAAGCATATTTATTACAAGAGTGAACCTTTGATACACCATTCTCCCCATTGGTCATTGGCATTTTCCCTTTTACCTGACTCTTCAGATTCTCAATTTCCTTTTGCAATGAAGCTATTTGTTCGTTATTTTTGTTACGAGTGACTTTAATTGATTCAAATAACTCATTGAAATGACGTTTAACCTTTTCATTTTCTTCTAGAAAACTTTCGTTTTCCTTTTGTAAAGCATTTACTAGGTTTTGAAGATGAAACATTTGAGAATTATGAGAATCTAAAGGAGGAGGCATTTGGGAGCCTGTCATATTGTTCGTTTGACCCTTTAATTGAGAGATTTGGGCTTTCAACTTTCTGATCGTGTTGCACTGAGCTTGAATCTGTTCATCTCGTTTGTTAATTTGAAAAACTACATCAAACTCTGGAGCATCTGAAGATGTCTTGATATTTGAAGTTTTGACATTTTCTTTAAGATGTTGATATTTTAGTTGTAAATTAAAATGCTCAACTTCTAGTTTAGAAAAATGTTTAACCAAATTGTCGTGATCATCCAGTTCAATTTTCTCGTTTAGTTTAGAATTAGATTTTTCAAGCTCAATGACACGATCATGGGAGACTTTCAGGGCAACAGATAGTTCATGAAATTTGGAAGCATTAATAGAGCAATTTGAAGCAGTGAAAAAAATATCTTGAGCAACACATTCAGTAATAAGAGTCTCATTTAAGGTATGCAAGTTCTTCCTCTCAATCTCATTATATTTTAGTGCACGCTCATAATCACTAACTTCAACTATCATTGCATCAAATTCCTTTTCCATTCCCTTGATATCAGTTTCTATCCCCTTTTTAAGACTCTCAAAGTGATCTTTCAGAAGTTTAAAGAAAGGCATGACCTCAGTTAAATAACATTCTTTCATTTGCTCAAAACCCCTTTCTCCTTCCGTTATACCAGTGGGTGTGATCCTTTTCTTGCAAGTTTTCTCAAAATCAACAAATAGTTGAAATATAACATATTGGCTAATTAAGGTCTTGCTTTTAGTGGCAATTGTTCTAGGAACAAGATGCATTGGTGTATTAGGAGGATACACAGTCGCTCTAGGCATTTTCCATAGGGGAGGGTTCGTTTCAACAATATTTTCAGCTTTCTGCTTATCTAAATCCTTTTTCCAGAAAACTTGTTCGGGAGTCAACAATGTCTGAGGCTTAAACATGTTCAAGGAAATCCAGTTTTCCTTCTTGTAGTCATGGGGAGTGATAATTATTTTTTTCTCTTTGTATTTAGGATCATCTAATTTTTTGTTCATCCTTTCCCTAGTGACTTCATCTGATTTTCTTATCTTCCTCAGTGCACTCAACGCAACTAGGTTTCTGTCTAGGTTTAAGAATCTCATTGCCATCATAGATCACACTTTGAGCTGCTTTTGCTATCTTTCCGTACTCAGGGTTGGGTTTATCTATAATGGGAACACTATGCTTATCGCTTAGAACTCTATGTTTAGTGACCATGTGAGCGGTCTGAATGGTGTTTCCTTGTATGTACAACTTGTTTTCAAGCTTGTTTTTCAAAGTTTTCAGATTAGAAAAGTCTCTCAAGAGTTTTGATTCCTTTGCATTAAATTCTTGCTTAAGCATTTTCACATTTTCTTGAAGTTCTTGTTTTTGCTTAGTTGTTTTAGAAAGTTTTTCTTGCAAGGAATTTAATTCTTGTTTCAATACTTCTTCTCTAAAATTACTTTTTCTAATGACTGTACGCACTTGGTCATCCATTTCCTGCTCACGAGTGGTCAACTCAAATTTTGCACGTTGTTCATAAATAGCAACACGTTCTTTAAAGGCATTTAGTTCAGAAATTACAGAATCATCAGGGGCACATGCAGTGTATTCATAAAAAACATAGTCATTGTTGACTGCAGAAGATGCATCACTTGGTACACCTTCACTTTCACTTTGTTTCACGTATTGATCATATGGGATAATGTCGATATTACCCATATTTTTAATATTTGATTCAATAGTTTCAGTTGATTGTACTTTGTCATGCATCTGTTGCACATCAGCATTATCGTATAGTTTTAATACCTCTGAGATGAGTTTGTCATGGGATGGGCCAGCTAGTGGTGAAGAAGAGACCTTGGGAGAAACCGTTGGAGAGATGCTAGCCATAAAAATTATGTGTGCCGTAGGTCCATCATCCACATCAGAGTCGTATGCATCACAATCAGCGACTTGAAAGGCATTCTGATGATTGTGACCTATCTCCTGAATAGGCTGCTCATCCACATCTGCATCATAGGTCTTGGCATTGCCCTCAGCTAGAAACATCAATTCCTCTTCATCCAAGGCAGCACCATTGTCCTGAGCTTGTACAAGCAGCATCTTATCTCTGAAGTAATCAGCATTCTGTGGACGCTTTGGAGATGTGCAGTTTCTTGCAATGTGTCCCTCACCACCACAGTTATAACATTTGATTGGCTTAGCTTGACCTTGGTTACCATTCCTTCCTCGAGTCTGGTTGCCAACATAACCTCTATCAGCTCCACCTCTTCCCTGATCATACTGTCTTTCCTGAACTGGTTGCACCACAATCCTTCCATCTTTAACAGTGGCTTGATTGTGTGGGTTAGATGCTGTTCTGAGGTTGTTGTTGGTTTGTGGGAGAGAGTTCATGTTTTGACTAATCAGAAGAGCTAGTTGATTAATGAAGTTGCCCACGTGTGCATCAGCATCAGCTTGTTTGAACATAGGATCATGAATGAGTTTGTGATTACCATTACCTAAGGGTATGACTTGTGATGCTTTGGTTGTGATTCCGATGTTTGAGTAGAAGGCAGTTGAGTCATTAGACGAGCTTGTCTCTCCCTGGTTGGTTTTGAACTGATTGAGAATCAATTTTTCAAACATAGCATGTCTCTCATTCTGAAGGAGGAAGGCATAGAGTTGCTCATAGTTTGTATTCTTTAATCCTTTAGTGAGCTTCACAGCGGTGACAAACTTGTACCATTCGGGATTCATGTTGTTCACAAATTTTGAGTTCAGCTGAATGTTAGGCATAGTCATTCTGATGTTCCTCATGTCATTCACTAACTTATGAAATCTCACATAGTACTCATAGACATTCTCATCTGGCTTCATCTTGAAGTGTTCAAATTCGTCATAGAGTTGGGATTCTCTGTCTTCCATAGTTAATTCTGAACCTGAGAGAAGCATCTTAACATTATCCCAAACTGCCTTTGCATCGGTGTTGTGATTGATCAGCTTGTAGATGTCTTTAGGAAGACCTTGAAGAACAATGTTTGAAGCCCTGATATCTGCATCGAATCTCTTTTTCTCCTTATCTTCAAGCTCATCATACATTTTAGGTCTGTCCATTCCGTAAATAGGAGTTCCATCTTCATTAGTATCAAGTATGTCTCTAGTTGTCTCAACTCGATATGGTCCTTCATCAATGGATTTGAGAATGTTGACACCATTTTCCTTTCCAAGGCAGTACAATCTGATTCGTTGAGCCCAAGAATCGTAGTAAGTTCTGTCAAGCATGGGTGGACGAGTATCTGAGCCAGCAGCTTGAACATCCTCGGCAACAGTGGAGATGATAGTAGGAACGTTGGTAGACATGTTAACAGATTATACGGGATTTTATAACTCTATGATTAAACCGGGAAATAGATTCTTTCACGGGATTTTACTAAATCAAGAGAAAACCGTAAACAATCACCCAAGTCGCTAGACGATAATACACCAAGTCGCTAACACCTAATTCGTTACACCACTAATTCGCTAGAGTCCCAAGTCGCTAGACAAATGCAAGTCGCTAAGTAGTAACTCGCTAAGCTTCAAGTCGCTAGCAAAATTTTGGCAGCAATTCGCTACTCAAGTCGCTAAAGATACAAGTCGCTAAAGAGCAACTCGCTACAGACCAAGTCGCTACCACTAAGTCGCTACCTGTGGTGGAAAGTCCACTACTTGTACTTTAAGTCGCTAGTTCTAAATCGCTAGGTCTAAAACTGTAACTCGCTACAAATTTGTAAAGCAAGTCGCTACGATGAAAGTATTCCGTGTGTTAAGTCGCTAGCAAGAAAAAACCACATAAACATCACTTTTCAATCCAAAAACAACCCAACCAAGATGATTCAAGCTTACCAAATGAAAACCTAAACACTTGTGATGATTCTAAACATAAAAGTACAATCAAAATCCAAACTTTAACACTAGAAATCACCCAAATGGTGCAAAAACCACTAAACTTTTTCAAACTCAAAAACCACCTAAAAACCACTAGAAATCCAAAGATGTGTAAGATATGATCTAACCATGGCTTTTGATACCAATTGTAAGATATTAGTTTTCACATACACATCAAACCATAACAACAAGGTGGCGTATAAGTAGAATTCTAGAGAGAGAAAGTTAGAGGTTTAGGGAACTTTAGTGAGAGAAAGAAAATTCTTATTATGAGCTCCAACTCTCTACCTTGGAAGGTAGAGAGTATTTATAGTCTTACATAAATCGCCACACATCGGGCTGTGGATCAGGCATACAGTGGGTAAAGACCCGTTCGTCCTCCACGGTGTTACTAAACTAAATACTACTTAACTTAAAAGAATTACGACTACGAGCTTTCTAACGATTACATATACTTGAGGTGACCGACTCTTTAATACCTGGAATTTCTAATTCCTAATTCCTAACATGGTTGAATAATCTTGATATGTTGTAGCTGAAATCTGTTTTGTGTCGTAAAATCTTACATGGTATCAAAGACAGTTTGGCTCAATACATCGTGTTTAGATCAAGTTTTCAAAATTAGGGTTTCGTAAAAATTAAGATTTCTTCTTTCTTGGTTAGACTGGTGTTTTTTGACCTTTTATTGGTTGTTTATGGTTCAGATCTTGTTATTTTCAAAGTTTTAGCGTCAATTTTTGTTTACAAAAAATTAGAGTGTTTAATTTTTGGAGGTTTTAGTCTTGTCTTATATCAACGAGTGTGATTCAATGACTTTTGGGTTAGGTCTTGGTATGTGGTGTTAACTGGGGCGTTTTTTGTCTTTATAAAAAATTAGGGTTTCTGTATTAACCTCAGTTTTCAGGATTTGTTATTTTTGTGGCTTATTGTTGGTTGTTATAACTATTTACTGTTATTTTGTTATAACTGGTTTCGTGTATTTTTATGTTTTTTCTGTTGTGAATTTGTGTGATGGGAGATCTTCTTGATCTTGGAGTTTCTGGAGTGCTTTGCGGCTTTGTAACACCCCTCACACCCTCTTTATATTTTTACTGCTTATTTTGTTTAAATTGGTGGTTTAGGTCAAGGGATTAATTGTTTGAGAACTTTGTAGTATTGATTGGAGGATTAATTGTGTTTGAGGAGTTTGGTGATTTTTTTACATGTGTTGCACTGTTTTGGTTACCTAAAACATATACCTTATATCTAGATTAAACTTGACCTACTTCTATAAGAAGCAAGGAATTCTGTCACTGATCATGATCTGGTATTTTTGGTTGTGGTCCACTTTGTGATTGGGTCTTTGATTGCCTTATGATGGTGTTTTTTTTTTGTTATTATTGTGTTTCTGTTGGTTCTTTGTGTTTGATTGTTGTTCTGGTTATTTGTTTGGTTTTAATCTGTCTTCATTATGATTGTTAAAATGGTTAAACATAAAGATAAAAATAAGGACAAGAGTTTTGGTTCTTGTAGTTTGAGTTAAATTTTCATTTTAATGATTCTATGTTTTTACATGCTAATGATTCTAATGATACATCTTTAATTTCTTTTAAACTCACTGCAACTGATAACTATAAAATATGTGCTGCTATTGTTCATTAAGCTTTACATACTAAAAATAAGCTTGGTTTTATAATTGGTAAATGTAAAAGAGATGAAAATGATGTTTTACTTCAAGAACAATGGGATAGGTGTAATTCTGCTATGTTATCTTGGATTATTGGTTGTATTTCTCAAGAGCTTTATCAGGGTCAAATATTTTCTGAAAATACTAAGGCTGTTTGGGATGAGTTTAACAAAACTTATGATAAGATTGATGGGTATGTAAAAATATAATTGCATTATAAGATCTGCTCTTTGACTCAGTCTGGTTCATCTTTGTTTGAGCATTTTCACAATTACAATAGTTTATGGAGGCAATTTACCCCTCTTGTTTGATTTGCCTTCTCGTTCTTTTGAAAGTGCTCCAAAATTGAAGGGACACAATTAACTTATGAGGTTGATACAACTTTTAATGGGTCTTGATGACACTTACAATGTTGTCAGAAGGCAAATTTCGACTTTTGAACCATTACAAGATGTGAAATATGCTTTTGCTACTTTGTCCAGAGTTGAATCTCATAAAAACACGCAGGCAAGTGCATAGCCTGCATGGCCTAGTTCTTTTGCTTTTTTTTTCTAGACCAAACAACTGGTTTAACAACAGTAATAATCAAAACAGAGGGCTTGGTGGTTTGAAAGAATTATAATATGACTGGACATATTATTGATAGTGTTTTGAACTTATTGGATATCCACCTGGGTTTAAAAAGAAAAATACTAATGTTGCTGGTATGTCTAATAATGTTGTTAGCAAGTATGATTAAAGTGCAGGGACTTCTTCTCCTTTTTCTTTTGATCAAATTCATAGACTAATGGCTTTGATAGATTCAAAGCATGATTCTAGTGAGCTGCAATCTTGTGCGGCAGACACTTTTTCCTTTTCTAATCATATCATAAGTTTTGTTAAGTGTAGATTTTTTGAACTACAATACCAATATATGTACTTATAGTACTTATATTGGTTGGATTGTTGATTGTGGAGCCACTCAACATATGTCATTTACTTCTGAACATTTATTTAAAGTTATTGATTTGTTTTACTTGAATTTAATTGTTGCTCATCTTAACAGAATAATAGAACAAGTAAAACATGTTGGTAGCTATAAATTGTCTGATAAAATTGTTTTAGAAGATGTGTTAGTGGTTCTTGAATATAAAATGAGCCTGCTATCTGTTCATAAAATTGCTAAAGATAAAAATTGATTTTCAGCTTTACTGAATCAAAATGTTTTATTCATGATTCCCTTCAAAAGTAACCTCTAGGGATTGGTAATGACAGGAATGGACTTTATTTCTTTGATTCAGGTAGGAAACTGACTAATAGCAGTATTACTCACTGAAATTTGTCTAAATGTATATGGAATAACAGACTTGGGCATCCCTCTGTATTGCATTTGGTTGTTTCAGGGTTCTTAATATCATGCTGCCTTTCTAAAAAAAATATTGACAATGTGTGTGAAATCTAGCCTTGTGATGTCTGTAATAAGGCTAAACTAACCAGGGAGGCTTTTCTTCTTAGTAACCATAAAACCAGTTATGTGATTTAGTTTATTAGATGTTTGGGGTCCTTAAAAAGTCAAAAGTAGAGAAAGTTTGAGGTTCTTTTTTACCATTGCTGATGACTATATCAGGGTTGTGTGGTTGTATTTGTTAAAAGGAAAAGATGAAGTGTTTGATAATATTCAAGTGTTTTATAACCTAATTAAAACTCAATTTGATAAGAGTGTTAAATTATTTTGAAGTGACAATGGAACAGAGTTTATTAATCATAAATTTGAAGGTTTTACACAAACTAATGGAATTATACATCAAACTACTTGTGTTTATACACCACAAAAGAATGGTATAACTGTAAGAAAACACGGACACCTAATGTTGTTATAGCCCTTATGTTTCAGGGAGGATTATCTTTGAACATGTGGACTCTGTTTCTAACTTCTGTTTACTTAATCAACATGATTCCTAGTGTTGTCCTCTATAAACAAAGTCAATATGAAATGATTTATAAAATAGAACCTAGTCTATCTCCTCTTAAGTCTTTTGGTTGCTTATGTTTTGCATTAAAAAAAAACGATGACAAGTTTGCATCAAGGTCTGATAAATGTGTCTTTATTTGTTACTCTTCTAACAAAAATGTTATAAATTGTTTAATTTTGAAAATAAAACTATATTGTTTTATAAGAATGTAAAGTTTTATGAAACTGTTTTTCTATTTAAAAATGAGTCTTTAACTAAAGAATTGGTGTTTGAAAAAAATGGTGTCAACAATTTAAATTTCTTTGATGAATTTTCTGAATTAGACCAAGCACTGAACAATTCTAAGGAACCCAATGATGAAAAGAGAGACAATAGCGATAATGAGGGCATTGATAAACCATCCAAATCTACTAATGTATCCACTCATACATTGCTTACAGCTACATGTCATCCAGATATTGGTAGCACATAAATGCTCACTGAAGTACATAATTAAGACATATATGATGATCTAGGCAGTAGTAGTGAAGATCAAAATGATGATAATGCAACACTATTTGATGAAGATGAATATATTTATGAGGGTCAAGAATTGGCGAAATTTAATCAACTTTTTAAACCTAATCATTCTAATGTTCTAGAGACTTCTTCAGTTCTTAGGAGGTCTAGTAAACAACATAAGTTTCCTGCTAAGTTAGACAGTTTTGTTCTGAGGGGATAAAGTTAAGTATGACATTAATAGAGTGGTTAACTACTCTAACTTTACTACTGATAATTTTGTGATTTCCACTAATTTGAATAAAATTCATAAACCCAAAACATTTGCACAAGCTGCAACTGATAATTCTAGGTGGGTTGAAGTTATGAATCAGGAAATGAAAGCACTAAATAAAAGCAAAACTTGAGAATTTACAGATTTACCTAAGGATAGAAAGGCCATAAGTAGTAAATGGATTTTCAAAGTTAAATATAAGTCTAATGGTGAAGTTGAAAGGTTTAAGGCTAGACTTGTTGCCAAATGGTATAGCCAAAATGAAGGTACTGATTATGAGGAGATGTTTTCTTCGGTTTTCAAAATTGTTACCGTAACATGTTTACTTATTGCATATGTGCATCATAAGTAGCATGTTTATCAATTATGTTAATAATGCATTTTTATATGGTGAATTGGTTAAAGATGTGTATATATATGCAGTTGCCTAATGGGCATATTTCTAAAAATGATGGAAAAGTGTGTAAGCTGACTAAGTCTTTGTATAGGTTAAAACATGTTCTTCGAAATAGAATGAAACATTAACTCAAGTTTTATGTGAAAATGGTTTTTAACTAAATGTGGTTTTTCTTTGTATACTAAGTCTAAATGTGACATTTTCATTGTTTTGATTATATATGTGGATGATATCATTATTACTAGCGATAAAGAAACTGCTATTAACAATTTCAAACAATTTTTAAGTTCCAAGTTGAAAATTAAAGACTTAGGAAAGCTTAAATATCTTTTCGGAATTGAGGTTTTGGAACTGATACTAGGTTGTGTTTAAACCAAAGAAAGTTTTGTTTAGAGTTGTTATCTGAATATGGCATGTTAGCTTGTAAACCAGCTATACCTATTCCAGATCAGTCTAAGAAAAAAAATGATAAATCAGTCAGTAATATTGATGAAGCTTTAAGTAATATAACCAATTATCAAAAATTGGTTGATAAACACATTTATTAAACATGGCCATGTCTGATATTACTTATGCAGTTCATTGTCTAAGCCGGTTTATGCATGATCCAAGTTAGTCTCATTGGAAACTTGCATTTAATGTTTAAGATATTTAAAGAGTTCCCCATGAACTGGAATATCTTTTAGGTAGTGTAAAGATTTAAATCTAAAAGATTTTGTTGATTCAGACTGGGCAAAGTGTAAAATGACTAGAAAATCTATAACAGGTTATGTGGTTTATATTGGTTACAATTTGGTATCAGGGAAAAGCAAGAAACAATTTGTTCTTGCTAAATCTTCAGTTGAAGCTAAATATAGATCAATGAACAATGTTACTTGTGATCTAAATGTTAAGTGCTAAATCTTAATAATCTAAATCCAAAGTGTAAATTGCTAAATCTTAATGATCTAAATGTTAAGATGAAACTGCTTGTTCCAATGAGATGTGATAGTAGCTCTGTTATACAGATTGCTGCTAATCCAGTGTTCCATGAAAGGAGTAAGCACTTTGAGATTGATTTGTATTTACTGACGCAAAAGGTGTCTATAGGTTTGATCAAAACTCTTAAGATCAAATCTGAAGACAATATTGTTGATTCGTTCACAAAAGGATTTAAGTATTAAAGATCATAAAAGGTTATGCGATCTGCTTGGATTTTTAGACATGCACCACAAATGAACTTAAAAGGGGGCATCGAAAATATATGTCTAAATAAGTTTATTTGTCGTTTGAGTTTCATATGATATTTCTGGTTCTTCAAAGGTAAGTAAGGTAAGTTGGTTTTAGTTATAATATTTGTTTGTATAACTTTAAGTGGTGTTTGTATATGTTCTTATTCTATAGGAACTAAAGATGTCAAAGAAAGAAAGGACTTGCAGCCCTAATGAGTTGGACTATATAAGCATCGTTGTATCACTTTTTTCTCATAACACACTGAAAAAGTATACAAACAAATATCTGAAAAAAGAAAAAAAAAAAGGAAAAAAAAAAAGTACCTTTCAAAAAAAAAAAAAAAAAAAAAAAACACTGGAAAAGTATCTGTTATTTTTACAGCTCTCGTTACATCTTGATCTAGTATCGATCTTTGTTTAGGGTTTTGTAATCTTTTCGATTACAGATTCTATTAGTTGAGTTAATGTATTTTTTGTTTCTTTGAGTCATTAAAAGTGAAAATTACTGTAGTACCCAAAATCAAAATACCGTGTCTGCACATACCCATCTTTCTTCTCAATATCAAAACTACCCATCCATGTCGGGTATATATTTTCACTATATACACGACATGGACGTGTATGGCCACAAGTGATTCTTGCAAATAAATTTGTAGCATCTCGGGTACAAAAGGACATCTATACACGACATGGTTTTTACATGGTTTTTTTTATTGTTGTTCACACTTACCAAGGTCATCTAGTGTATTTCTATACACGACATGGTGAGTAAATACACGACAGGGGACAAAGTTTAGGGCATGTCGTGTATAGATGCATGAAAATACACGACATGGGAAAAAAGGCCATGTCGAGGATGGAAATACACGACATTGACATATTTGGTGGAGGTAGGCAATATCATCACAAATCCACAACAGATATACAATTTCAAATTGTATTCTCATTTTATATTCAGCTAGCATCTCACAACTCGTTTATTTGTTTTCTCATTTTAGATTTAAAAAATGTATTCTCATTTATAGATTTCGTTGTTATTCTGTTAAAAAAATGCTGTAGTTATCAATTGTCAATTTTATAATTTAACACTTGTTAACATTTTATACATATAACCTTTTACATATTTTCTATTTTGAAAATTGAAGATTTAGAAAAACATGTTGTACTAGGAAGTACATAAGATTTAGAAAGTCCCATAAGATTTAGAAAACCATGATGTACTAAGCTTTTCTAGACATATATAATGATAATCTAGTAAAACACTACGTAACATTAATGTTCTAATTAATCAAAATGCATCGAATATAAATAACACAATTAAGTATTCTAAATTTAAATTACCAGATGAGTGTATATAAGTAAACAACATTATTTATTTATGCATGATTCGGTATTTTCTTGTGCCTACCTCCACCAAATATAAAATTATGGTCCAACTTGATTATCTTGTGTATTTTCTTGAATGGTACCCAACATGCCCCTAAACTTTGTCCAATGATTGACCCATGTCGTGTATTTTCTTGAATGGTACCCGACATGCCCCTAAACTTTGTCCAATGTTTGACCCATGTCGTGTATGTTTTCACACTAGATGAGATTGGTAAGCGTGAAGAACAATAAAAAAAGGCATGTCGTGTATACATCTGATTTTGTACCCGACATGCTAAAAATTTAATTACAACCATCATTTATGGCCATACACGTCCATGTCGTGTATATAGTGAAAATATATACCCGACATGGATGGGTAGTTTTGATATTGAGAAGAAAGATGGGTATGTGCAGACACGGTATTTTGATTTTGGGTACTACAGTAATTTTCACTCATTAAAAAATCTCACTACATTTAAAGTAGTGTTGATATGTAGTAATAATGTGGGAAGGTTGATTGAATAATCTTGATCTGTTGTTGTTGATGGGCGTATTTAAGAAGGGGTCACAAGGGTCATGTGCTTCCTTTGCGGAAAAAAATTGTAGTGTAAATTTTTTAAAATATCTGAATTTTTTTGTAATTTTGCTCCCTCAAGTATCAATTTGTAGTGTAGTTTCTAAAAATTATCAAAATGTGCCCCCTCGAGAAAAAATTTCTGGCTCCGCCCCTAGTTGTTGAAATCTTTTTGGGTCATAAAATCTTATATGTAGTACACCATATCTTTAGTATCGAATGTTCTGTCAAGTGTATTTAATCCGAAATTGTGTACATATATTCTCTTAACGATTAGGTTGCGTACGTACATACTGATGGTTCAAGTTTTTGCAATTATTTGTCATCATTTATCAGCAGGTTCAAATCTTTGCATGAATTAGCTATTTGTACATATCGATTAGCTCGCGTACAACTTGAACAAGAAATTAAAGCTTATAACATGTTTAAAAATATAGCTGTCAAACTCAAACAAGACACTTATATCAAATCAGCAGTATTGACAAATGGTGCGATAACTAAACTCACCATAGATTAAGCATCTTTGCATCTTATTGTCTCGCTTATAAAGTTACTATAATGTTAGGTGATGTGTTATGTCACAAAAGCAAAAATACCGATTATATTCAAGCAAATAGGTTCTAAAAAAATGTAATCCATAAAAGAATGGCAAGTCTAGTGGTTAAACTTGTTTTCACAATTTGATATAAAGCCAAAATGATAATCATGCTACCCTCTTTTGCTATCAGTTTCATGGTTAGGTGAAACGCACTAAAACAACGGGCCAAATAATCTTTGATTAATTGATTTGATAAGATGATTTTGGCATTTTAGTTGGTTAAGGAATATTAACCTATCATTTCGTAAACTGTTTTAAGAAAAGTTAGCAAACACTTGCATAGAATCACCCATTGTCTCATTAGGATGAGCAACGTATATCCTTAGGCTACCATGTTGTCTATAATTATGTTAGCAAATTTTCGAAATAATATTTAACAATGACTGATCTTATACTTTGCAAGGTCATGATTATTTGACTAAAACTTGAATACTTAGTAAGAAACCACTTTCGTAATCGATACTAATTTTTTTTTTTTTTTTTTTTTTTTTTTTTTTTTTTTTTTTTTTTTTTTTTTAACTTAAACCTTATTAAAAGATGCAAATTAAGATCAATACATATCACACCTCGAAAGAAAGAAAAGTTCATAAGAAAACGAAACATCCCACTAAAAGGTAAAGCGTATGAGCTACCCAATGAGCAAATTTTTTGTTTTCACGCTTAGTCCATGAGAAAGATAACTTCAAATTCGGCAACCACGAGCGAATATCAGTTACAAGAGCAGCAAGGCTTTATGATGGTGTCGTATCCATAGATAAGAGAGTAATAGCCGTCTGACAATCGGATTCCACAATTGCATAAGACCAAACACGATGAAATGCCAAATGACACGCATAGTGCACTGCTAAAACTTCTGCTTGAAGAGGAGACATAAAAGAGCAAGGCATACCACGACATAAAGGATAGAACTTGTGGAATCACGTGCTACAACAACTAAAACGGCCTTGGAATCCATGAACGTTGCATCACACTTTATCTTTAACTGAGAGTTGGGGGGGGGGGGAGGGGGGGGGGGGGAAGAATGCACCGGAGTGAAGTCTGAGATTTAGAATGAGGACAATCTGCTTTTGCAATGACATTTTAGTCCAATACTTTACCAAAATCATTCAGTTGAGCATTATTCAAGGCTAAGGTGCGTTCTGGAGAAAGATCAACATTATCATAAATGAAGGCACAACGGGATCACCAAATGAACCAACAAATCGTTGCCACGATACATAGAATACGAGAAACTTCAGAACTTAACTTACAAATATTAACAAAACTCTAAAGCGGAGAGAAACACTTGTACCTTGAGGATGATTTCGAAAACCTATAGAAGAACCAAACCAAACAAGCCAAGTCCATGTACACTCAAAAAGCAAATGTTCAAAAGACAACAGATAACTGAGTGTACAATTTTTTTTCTTTTATTTTTATCTGAATATATAAAAGAAAAAATGGGAGAAAAGAAAACAATTTTGTTAAACGATGGAGTTTGATAAAAATTGAGTTTACTTTTCATTTATCACTACACTAGCTAAATCAAATCTTATAAATTTTGGAAATTCTATGAAAATTAGCAAGGGTTTTGCTAACAAGTGCTAATTGGGTATGAGTTAGCGTATAGTTAATAAACACAAACTTTTTAAACTAAAAATTGCACATTAAATATACATTAAATAAACACATAAATTACTATATTAATAAACCAAATCATTTCTTTTATCAACACATTAATACTTATTCACTGAACAATTATTAGCAAAACTCAAATTAGCAATACAAAGTAAAATCTCATTGATGCCTTGTGACACATCGGAAACCTCTTGTTTAGAATCTGTTTGTACCAAGGTACCAACCTCAGCACGATCGAGTTTACCGACCACCATCATTAGTTAATATATTCATAACATCATCATGATTAAAGTGTTTAACTTACTTTTACCCAAGCATAACTAATCTCCTTTATGGATTTTGTACCTTTCTCTCAAATTGTTGTTGGGGAAAACTTTCAATGCACAAATTTCATTTTGCTTTTGCTTGTAGGACTTGAGTATATCTAAACGTTGACACGTTGTACCAAATGAAACATTATCGATCATAACATGTACGATGCGAGAATATTTTGCCACAACACCTTTCTCGTGATCCTTAATGATACAATACACTATTACTAGCATATTGATTGATTACATATTTACATCAACCTAATTATATACTTGACTTAGCGTAACTTTTCTCGACGTTGTACAGCATGAAATACTACAAAATTACTAGCATATTCTAGCAGTTTAATAAGGTTTCAATTCTCATTTCCCTTTAACATCGCAATAATGATGAGTAATTGAAAGAGTTTAATGAAATGACTTGGAGATGACAAATCACCTGATTCATTTCACACCAACGTACTACGTACTTCTTTTGAATTTTACTATTCACTTTAAAGTTTAAACGTTATACTCGCTTCCTACTACACCATACTTTATTCTTTTTGTACCCTCAAGATTCCGAATTCATCAATTATATGCAGTATACCTCACGTTTTTTCGAAGTTATAGTTTATTAAAACTACAAATTTAAGATTAGATGTGATGCTGCTGGTTACCATCAACTTTCGGCGTTACATAATCCGCCCATGACTTAAATACATACTCACAACACACACATGAAATACCATATCTTTGCCTGTGCGCCATAACCGATGCTTACCACCACCTTTCTCACTCATTTGGGACACGTCTCATTACGTCCAGTCTAATATTGTTGAAAATATAATAGTTTATTTCATCTCATGGTTTGTCATAAGTGCACGGTATAACACCCTGAAACCGGGCCTAAGCATTTTATTACAAGAATGCCATTTGAATGGTTGACTATAACTTTTATAAGATTTAAGGACTTAGGGGATTGGTTAGTCAAACCCGATAGTCAAACTATAAGTGTTAACGTTATATAAATGGTTATAGAAAATGTGACATGTAACATTTATAAGAAAAAGGTACTTAAAGGACCTAAGTTGTCAAGTACTAAACATGTTATAAAGTATGGTGTGGCCAAAATAAAAGGAATGAGACTTGAAGGACCTAATGTGCCAATTAGGCAAACATACCACCTACATATGTCTGGATCTTTCTCCTTGTATCATTAGATTTCCAAAAGAATTTAGGTGTGTATATGTGTGTCGTGAAGTGAAAAAGGAGGGAAAAGACAAGATGGTCTTGATGATCAAATTGATGAGGTTTAAGAGTTCCAATCCAAGATTAATATGCCTAGCAATAATCCTTGCATGTAAGTAACCTCTAATTAGTGTTTAATTGATGATTGAAAGGTTAGGGTTTATGAACCCTAATTGGAGGAATTAGGTAAATGATGTTTATAAGCTAAATTAAGAAGTTATGATGAATATGGGTTAAGTATTATTGAAGTTAAGTTAATAAGTTAGTGGGATTAATTAGCATATAATCATCATATGATTATATGATAATTAGTAATGGTTAAAAAGGGGTTATGGTTATTATGGCCATGACATAGTTGATTAATTATGTGTTTATGTCTATAGTGGTGTTGGCTTAAATGTCAAGTATGGAGAAGATGATGTATTTGGTTTCACTAGCTTGGAATTAAGGTAAGTAAATCGGTTATAAGTTAATATTATATGGATTTCAATGCATTATGTGTTATGTGATGTTTATGTTAAGAACATGGTATGACTCAAATGTTTGTTCATATGTGATATTGGATAGTAAGGCTAGTTTGGCATAACTAGTAAATGAATGTTAGAATAGGAGGGCTTGACTAGGAAGTAAATGGTGAAGCTTAGTGATGGCTTAAGGTATGTCTTATGTTCAAATGTTGTAATGGATGAATGGATGAATGGTTATAATGTGTATTGTGTGATTGATGTATAATGTTAAGTTATATCCGTTTTACTTACTAAGCCTTGTGCTTACGGTTTATAGATTTTTGTCAGAATGTAAAAGAGTGATAGTGGGTCAGTTTTCGGGTGTACTTTTTATGAAAAAATTTCACGTTTTTAGTCGTGTCGTTCACGGGGTGTTACAACTTGGTATCAGAGCTTTGGTTTAAGTGAATTAGGTTTCCACTTTGTGTTTCCTAGACTTAAACCACTATTAGAGGCGTTAAATGTAAGAGTAAGTAATGTGGGAAGGTAAATGCTGTGGAAAACTAGAAGGGGGGTTGAATAGTTTTACCAATTAAAACTTCCTTTTAGAATATTTAGATCGACTTATGTCAATCTATTTGGATGTGTGTGTTGGATGTTGATAAACAATCATATAAAAGTATGTAATGAAAAGATAAGAGTAAGAAGCACAAAACCACAACGCGAGTATTTATAGTGGTTCGGCTACAAGGACACCTTCCTTGCCCTACTCCACTCCCCGAGTCACCTACTCGAGAGTTCGTAATCACTACACCAACTCCTTATGGCGGAGAAGCCTTCACAACGTCGCCTACCCTTTTTCCGGTGCTAGGCTAACCACCGGGTTCTTTCACTCCAAAGTGAACCACACCTACACAACGTCGCCTACCCTTTATTAGGTACTAGGCTAAGCACCTAGTTCTTTCACACCAAGGTGAACCACACCTACACAACGTCGCCTACCCTTTATTAGGTACTAGGTAAAGCACCTAGTTCCATTGCAATGGAGGAACTACTACCCAACACTACACCAACGACTAATCCCAAAGGATATCAACTCCTTTTTACAACATCATCAAGGATATCAATATCCTTGGATCTAGTACTAATCTATCTTGTACATCGAAATACACCATATCGAATGTACATCTAAGGCACCTTTCACTAATGCCTTTAACTAGATCTTCAAAACACCCTTCACTAATGTCTTGTGTCTTGACTTCTAAGCACCCTTCACTAATGCTTCTAGTCTTGACTTCTAAGCACCCACCACAAATGCTTATGATATGGACGATATATACCTTTCACTAATATCTTCGTCTTGACACTTGAGACACCTTTCAGTCTTTCACAAATGTCTTCAACACTTCTTAGGAAAAGAAAAACAATAATCAACAAGAAGACTTCAGTAGTCTTGATGATGGGGAAGCATGGCAACTCATGGACTTGAGCTTGATCAACTTCAAAGGTGGTGATCTTGCCTTTAAGAGTAACCTAGAAGATCACACAAAACAAAACTACAAACATAGATCTATTTGGATCTGGGGTTAGAGAGTTTTTAACTCAAAGGGGAAAGTATGTTAGAGAGGGGTGAGCAAGAATGAAGAAATGGCTCATTATTTATAGAGAAAAAATTCTACTGTTCCCCGGATCCCACGGATCCCTCCCACAAGGGATCCGCTAGCGTAAAGCTAGGGATCTGTGGGACACTCCTCTTTACCCATGGGTATTTTGGTTATGGGTCATGGGTCATGGGTTGATCCATGGGTCTTAAGCTAGATACAATGTATCTCTTGAGTGCAATGCACCTAGTCACATGGGTATGGGTCAATACCATGGGTTATGGATATTATCCATATATGATATAAGCATGATGTCATGCAATGGGTTATGGATCAAGCTCCATGGGTCATGGGCTTTGGGTTGTACCCAACTATATTCAATGTATTTGGTCAATGGGTTATGATACTTAAGTTTCTACCCATTTATATTATCCAATATACTACATACTAGTTATGTGTATATTTTACCCAAATATGTAAACACTAGTTGTTGTACATATGTAATATTAAATCATAAAATCACTTATACTTGTTTTAGTGTTTTATGTGAAAATGTGAATATGTTAGAAACTATTAGTTCAAACCATTTACGTATTTTATTTGTTTCGTTAAAATTATTTTACGTTTGTTATCGACAAAACATTAGAAGATCGTAAAATATAAATAAACGTTTTTACGGCTTATTTGTATTAACAAATGCTTAAGTTTGGAATGAAATATGAGATAGATTATGTGAATCTAAGTTGACAAATGATGTATGTGCTTTATGATGTTAATGTGTATGTGATAAAAGTGTGTGTAGGACTTAAAGTGTTTAAGGGTTTGAACCACCGTGCACCTTGGTTAGTGCCGCTAATTGCTTTGTGATTATAAGAACGTGCTTTAAGATATGTGGCAATAAAATGTGATTAAAATGGTAAGTGGTATTAGAGATGAGCTAAAAGTGAAATAAAGCATATAATGCTTAAGGTATAGAACGTAGTAATGATAAGTGAGCTAAAGTATAATGTGTGGAAGCAAGATGAGAATGACACGCTAATTGTTAGGTTTCTTTATTATGAGATGTATAAAATGAGACTAAGAACGATGATAAGTGATGATGAGATAAGAATGGTATAGCTAATGAGCTAATAACTAAAGAAGAGGTGAGTTGAGAATGTAAATAAGAACGTAGTGACATTTCTTGTAGTTAAAAGTGATAAGTATGTATAAAGTTAAGACAATGACGTGAAATTATTATATCGCGGCTAATGTGTTCCATTAGCGGCGATTATTTAAAATGAAAACGTTGATTGGTAAAACATGTTTAAGATAAGTAAGAAGGAGAAATGAATAACGCTAAGGAATGTAATATCGAACTAACCTATGCAAGGTTAGATGTGTAAAAAGAGTCATGTGGACTAACAATGTGAAGAATGAAGATGATGTAAATTGTCAAAAATAGTTGAAAAAAAAATTAAATAAGAAAGTAAGATGTGTAAACACATAAAATGTGTAAATATAATAAGCAAGTATCATTTCCTAATGATGCTTTCTTAAACTAAGTAAAAGTAAGAGAAAAGTGTATGTGTGTTAAAAACGATAACGACTTGGATCCAATGTTAAATGTGAAAGGTTAAAGTGACTATCATTTAACCAACGAGTTAATGATAGCTAATGATGCTAATGATGGTATCCTTCGGAATGACCAAGTTAATGGTGGTATCTTTAGAGAATACCAAGTGAATGATGTTAATGATGGTATCCTTCGGGATGACCAAGTTAATGGTGGTATCTTTAGAGATTACCAATTGAATGATGTTAATGATGGTATCCTACGGGATGACCAAAATGATGAATGATAAAGAATCCTTCGGAATATGTTAAAGATCATTCAGGACAAAAAGTATTGCCTTCACCGGCAAGGGGTTGCCTACATCCTTGGCATATTAAAAGATCCCCAAAGTGAATGTGATAATGTGTGGATCCAAGTCTAAAAAGTTATAAAATAATGAAAAGAAAGAAAGGTTAAATGTAAAATGAATAGGTGCGAGTGTTGTGTTGGAAGCATATAACTATGACGATTTATGATTTTCTTGATTAAATGGATTGGGACGCCTTTTCATTTAATTAAAGAAATTGTGAATCTCCGAACCATGAGGTTATATTTCTTGATTTACATCGACTGGAACGCCTTTCCATGTAAATGAGGAAATATAAATGAGTGGGCTTATGTGTTCCTGACATGGCATGAGTAAGGTACAAAGGGTAGAAAACAAAAGCCTAGAAATTAGTTAGAAGTTTTAAGAACTAAGATAAGTGGGGTATAATTAGAATGCGACTCTTTAAACTGAGATATTAAGTAAAACCAACCATTAGGTGTCTTTAGTATAACTATAAAGGATTAAGAAATTGGTAATGATGTTATAGCATGCCTTAAGGCATGGTTCAAATGTGAGTAATGATAGAAATGGATGCTAATTAGTATTAGCACTCATATGAGTGAATGTGAAGGTATAAGTTAAAATTTGACTTTTGAAGTTAAAACGTTGAAACTTCTTATGAGACTTATTGTCTTTGGCGCGACATTTATAAAAGATACATAGAAATGAGACGTTGTAAAGAAAATGTTAATGGAATAAAGGAATGACAACATTAAAAGGTGAAAGTCTTAGTCAACGTTGAAATGTGAAAGTCAAAATAACGTAATATCTCCCGAGTAAACCTTATTACTTGGCGGAAATCCTTAGAAATGAATAGAGAAGATAAGGTGTTGAAGCAAAAGGTAAGGAAGGATACTAGAATGACTACGGTTAAATAAGAAGGATAAGTGGTATTAACTAATGTTTGACTTATGTAAAGTCAAAATAGAGTAAAATTACTCAAGTGACACGTTGTCCATGATTAAAAGGTTAGAATAACGCAAGTAAGAATGTGACGTAATGATAGTAAAGTTGGTTTAATGATACGTTAATCATAGTAAATGTACCTCGAATGACATTATGACCTTAGTAAGAGTCGTACGTGCTTAGAAAGTTAAATGAGAAGTAAAATGGATTAAGAAATTTTGGAATGTGTCGCTTAGTGTTGCTAGATCACTTAGATCATTGCAACGAAATATTTGAATGGAAATGTGCTTAATGCTAAGATGGGAGTAAGATGTGACCAAGAAGAGGTTAGTTTAGACGAGAGATTTCAGGGACAAAATCTAAATAAGGAGGGTAGAATTATAACACCCTGAAACCGGGCCTAAGCATTTTATTACAAGAATGCCATTTGAATGGTTGACTATGACTTTTATAAGTTTTAAGGACTTACGGGATTGGTTAGTCAAACCCTAAGTGTTAACGTTAAATAAATGGTTATAGAAAATGTGACATGTGGAAAACTAGAAGGGGGGTTGAATAGTTTTGCCAATTAAAACTTCCTTTTTAACTATTTAGATCGACTTATGTCAATCTATTTGGATGTGTATGTTGGATGTTGATAAACAAGCATGTAAAGGCAAGTAATGAAAAGATAAGAGTAAGAAGCACAAAACCACAATGCGAGTATTTATAGTGGTTCGGCTACAAGGACACCTTCCTTGCCCTACTCCACTCCCCGAGTCACCTACTCGAGAGTTCATAAACACTACACCAATCTCCTTATGGCGGAGAAGCCTTCACAACGTCGCTTAACCTTTTTCCGGTACAAAGCTAAATACCGAGTTCTTTCACACCAAGGCGAACCACACCTAATACAACGTCGCCTACCCTTTATACGGTGCTAGGCTAACCACCGAGTTCTTTCACACCAAGGAGAACTAATCCTATCACAACGTCGCCTACCCTTTATTAGGTACTAGGCTAAGCACCTAGTTCTTTCACTCCAAGGTGAACTACACCTTCACAACGTCGCCTACCCTTTATTAGGTACTAGGCTAAGCACCTAGTTCCATTGCAATGGAGGAACTACTACCACACTACACCAACGGCTAATCCCAAAGGAGATTTACTCCTTTACAACATCATCAAGGATATCAATATCCTTGGATCTAATACTAGTTTATCTTGTACATCGAAACACACCATATCAAATGTACATCTAAGGCACCTTTCACTAATGCCTTTGACTAGATCTATAAGACACCTTTCACTAATGTATTGTGTCTTGACTTCTAGGTACCTTTCACTAATGCTTCTTGTCTTGACTTCTAAGCACCTACCACAAGTGCTTATGCTATAGACGATAGATACCCTTCACTAATATCTTCGTCTTGACACTTGAGACATCTTTCACTAATGTCTTCAACACTACACTTCTTAGAAGAAAGAAAGGAATCATCAACAAGAAGACTTCAGTAGCCTTGATGATGAGGAAGCATGGCAACTCATGGACTTGAGCTTGCTCGACTTCAAAGGTGGTGATCTTGCCTTTAAGAGGAACCTAAAAGATCACACAAAAACAAAACTACAAACATAGATCTCTTGGATCTGAGGTTAGTGAGTTTTCAACTCAGGGAGAAAGTGTGTTAGAAAGGGGTAAGAAATAATGAAGAAATGTCTCACTATTTATAGAGGAAAAATCCTATTGTTCCCCGGATCCCATGGATCCCTACCACAAGGGAATCCGGCTGGTACAAAGCTAGGGATCCGTGGAACGCTCCTCTTTGCCCAAGGGTATTTTGGTTATGGGTCATGGGTCATGGGTTGAACCATGGATCTTTGGCTAGATACAATGTATCTTTAAGTGCAATGCACTTAGTCACTTGGGTATGGGTTGATCCATGGGTTATGGATATCATCCATGTGTGATATAAGCATGATGTCATGCAATGGGTTATGTGTCAAGATCCATGGGGCATGGGCTTTGGGTTGTACCCAACTACATTCAATGTATTTTTCCAAAGGGTTGTGATACTTAAGTTTCTACCCATTTATATTACCCAATATACTACATACTAGTTATGTGTATATTATACCCAAATATGTAAACACTAGTTGTTGTACATATGTATTACTAAATCATAAAATCACTTATACTTGTTTTAGTGTTTTATGTGAAAGTGTGAATGTGTTAGAAACTATTGGTTCAAAACATTTACGTATTTTATTTGTTTCGTTAACATGATTTTACGTTTGTTATCGACAAAACATTAGAAGATCGTAAAATATAAATAAACGTTTTTACGGCTTATTTGTATAAACAATCTCCCCCTTTTTGTTGATGACAAAACAAAAAATTATTTTAAGGAAAAGCTAAAATTCGTAAAAGTTTGAATTTGTAGTTTTTATTTTCTTCTCCCCCTTTTTGTCGAAACAAAAAGTGTTTGAAGGAAAGCAACACATCGTTTTTAAGAAAAACATGTGAAAGAAAAAAAAAGAAAAGAAATAGAGAGCAAGTAATGGGAAAGGATGTCGTCTTTACTCCCCCTTGACGAGTCCATTTCTATGTAAGGGCGTCAAGAAAGTGATACTAATCTAGTTTGTTTGCAAGTAAGTTTGCAAAAGATTTCGTCTAAGTGACGAATGTGCTCCCCTTGATGATTGCAATTTTGCAAGGGGATATCATGAAATGTAAACCTAATATTGCAAGTAATTTGTAATGTATTGCTTTGACATAAAGCTCCCCTAGCTTTAGGATGTCAAAGTCTTCATGTGTAAATTGAATAACTACAAAACAAAGGTTAGACAACAAGTATAATTCACAATTTCCTGCAAATGTGGTCCAAGTTAGTAGAAAATAGTTTTCTGTCTCACGGATCCCACGGTTCCCTCCTAGTAGGGATCCGTCTAGGGAATTCTGAGGGATCCGTATTAGCTGATGATTAATTTCAGCAAAAGGTGATATAACAAGTAATGTTATCACAAAAATGAGATATGAATACAATGTAATCATATGCTCAGAAATATAACAAGTAGCATGTAATTTCATTTAATAAAACTAGAGTTACGATATACATGACTCTAAAAACTAAGAAAAAAAGAAAATACATGACTAGTAATTTCTAAACCAACTATCGATTGATGCTAGGACACCACTAAAATCTTCTAGCTCATGTTTTAGGTTTAATCTCGTCGAAACGTTCGAGGAGATGATAGAACATGAAACGTTGGTCTTCTCGTACTTCATGTATCAAATTTTCAACATGTTGACAATGATAGCAATCTGTGTCATGGCTAGGTAGTGGTGGTGGAAGAAATGAAATGGCTTGATGCGAAGGATCAAGTGAAGTGGCTTGTGGAGCTTTAAACGATGGAGGGATTGGTGGAGGCGCACTTGAGAATGGCTCGACCAAGAATGATGGTGGTGGTAGAGAAGTGTCAACTTCCATATGGTCGGATGGTTGACTTTGATGATTTCTCATAATCCAAATGGGATTATATAATGGAAACGGCGAATAGGAATCCGGAGCAAGTGTTGACTCAACACCTTGATTTTGTACCATTATTCCTTCTAATGAGGAGAATGTTGTCGGCGGAAGCGGATGAGACGGCCTAGGAGGCAAGTCCTCTAAATTTTAGAGGTGTGGTGATGATAGTTGGGATGTAAAAGAGATAGCTCTAGGAACCAATGGTGATGGTTTAGTGGAGATGATATTGTTTGGCCTACGGTGGTGTTTGGCATAGGTAGTTTTGTGGGTACTGTCCTTTTAGGAATTGGTTTGATTGGTTGAGTAAAGATCCTATCATTTGTTGGCTTGATCGAAGATGATTCGGTTGAAGAGATTTCGTGTATGACACGAGCCCTTTTCATGGGTGGTTCTTTGGTGGATAAGTTACTACTTGGGGTTTTCCTCATGATGAGATGATTTCAAGAGGTTTGCAAGGGTTTCTAAAGTGCTGAAAGTTAGGATGAGAGTGATGACTATGGAGGTCCTAACAAAATGGTTTATAAACCAAGAGATTTGGCAAGTGCATTTAAGCCTTTAAGCCACTAGGATTCATTGGAATGTGATGATTAACATGCACAAGAGTCAACTTCAGAGTTTGGACTGATCTAGGAACTCATTTAAGATGAGATGGAGTGTTTGAGTTAGGAAGATGAGTTGAAATGATTGTTTTAGCAAGATTTGATATAAACTGTCATCCGGATCCCACGGTTCCCTCATCAGAGGGATCCGTCTAGGCTAATCCTAGGGATCCGGCTATCAACAGCTATGGAAGAGTGGAAATGATATTTTTCTAAGATCTAAGATCTATATCATCTTGAGTGTTTCAGTCCTCCTAAGTGTCTTAAATGAAGGGGTGCTTAAGTACTTGAAGTTAATGAATGATGTAGCTAATGATTGTCTTTTATGGAAGGATTTGGAACTTTCAAGAGTACCAATGGATGAGCAAGGATGACACTAAAGATGAGAGTGTCAATTGAAGCTAAATGATCCTAGAGATCAGGTTGTGACTTAGGATAGTGTTTTGGAAAATATCCTAGAAGCTTTGAGATGGGAAAACTAGAGTTTGATCAACTTTGATCAATTTTGAGGTAAGGATGATTTATGATCAATTTTGCCATAATCGAAAGATTTCTAAAGCTAAGTGTGAGGGATCATGTGAGAATGATGAGTGATCTAGAGAGCGGAAGAGTAATGGATTAAAGTGAAAATGATAGATCTACAAGCGTCTTAGAGTGTGATCTAGGTGAGTTATGTGTG
This sequence comes from Chrysanthemum seticuspe, assembly GCA_019973895.1. Taxonomy (NCBI): domain Eukaryota; kingdom Viridiplantae; phylum Streptophyta; class Magnoliopsida; order Asterales; family Asteraceae; genus Chrysanthemum; species Chrysanthemum seticuspe. The sequence continues at coordinate 302,219,376 of BPTQ01000004.1, forward strand.
AGTAGGAAGGATCTACTTATCTTGATAAGGACTTAATTTGCCTTAAGACATTATGTTTAGCTTAGTGTGAGGTGTTCTAAGGATATGTTTGAAATATAATGCTTGCAATTGCATTTTCTGTTTGCCGGATCCCACGGTTCCCTGAGTGTAGGGATCCGTCTAGCACAAACTTTGGGATCCGCCCATCTGCTCAGCAGAACCTTTACTAAAGGTATGCAATGATCTTGACAATGCATTATATTCCAAGTTTAGTTTAAAGAGGTTCTAACACTAAGATATCAAATGTAAAATGTTTTATTTCATGAGGGAAATAGATTTACATTGATAAAGCACGAGTACAAGAGAATTGATCCTATTTTGGAATACTACTAGGTTCCTTGAGTGTTTTTGCTAGGAGGATCATTATGTGATTGATGAGTGTTGGTGGAATCAAGAATGAAGAAAGTCTTCATGAGAGATATGTTTAGCGGTTCCATCATCTTATTCACAAGTACGTACAACGGACTTTGAAATTGAGGATGGAAGTGCATAACGTTGTGATAGAGGCGTGTCAAGAACATTCCATAAGGGATGAGTTTATTCTTGGAGCCTTGAAGATTTTCAATTCACCTTGCGAAGAAGTAGGCGAGATTGTATGGTTGTTGTGTTAGCAAACAGTACAACATGTGAGCACAACAAGCGGGAAGGATTTCTCGATTTCCCCTAAGACTCCAAACATTCTCACGTAGTATGAGTGCAAGAGGCTTGTACTCTTCTCGGATGTCCCGTGTGAAGATAATGTTTGGATCAGAGTAATATGGTCGAGGTTTGCATATTATGCGATTTAAATCTTCCGGGGAGGGTATGTGTGAACAATATGGACTATTTTCTTCACGAAAGTTGAAGAGAGAATCAAGTGACCAATCTTCGATGAAGGCACATTGTCCATGATTTGGAATTCGGAGGATGTGAGCAAAATGCCCAAGGGTTAAAATGAACTTTTGGTTTTTGATATAAAACCAAAGAGATAGAGAGCGATCCTCGTTACGAACGAGTTCAACTTGACAGAAGAATTCCATTATGAACCTTGGACATATCTTCTTGTTGATTTCAAGAAGACATTCTAGTCCTATGGCTCGAAAGGAGGTATTGATACCTTCTTCGAATTGTAGAGAGGTGTCTACAATACGTCCTTCGTGGAAGTGACGGTTTTCAAGATTATTGAACCTACGGACATGATTGCCAGGTGTGTTGGGTTCAAGAGAGATGTTTGGAGTGTAGACGCTAGTGAGTGAAAAATCAAACTCATATTCATACGTCATAGTTGAACCTATAGAAATGATAAGTTAAAACAGAGATGTTTGTGGTCAACCTATGATTATCTAATGTTTTTACTAGATTTTTATTAACAATGGTTTTTAACACTCTAACTTACTCAAGGTTTTGACTTTCTAGTGGATTATTACTTTTAGAAAGATAGTGGTTTTTAATCTTGTATGAAAACTGTTTTCCAGTAGGACGGATCCTACGATTCCTTTACAAAAGGGATCCGGCTAGTATATCATCCGGGATCCGTGGATCTGTAGTAATAGAAACAGATTTGATAAAAACATAGGTTTTACAGTTTCATACCATGAAATATGTTTTATCCTACATTTTCTTTTAGCATGCATACATGACTTCTAATGTATCGTATAAATCACAAGAAGATAACAAATAATAACAGAGGTAACTAGATTATTAGTAATATTGCATTTCAATGCTAAGGATGATACAAAGGATTGGGTATATGATCCCAACGTAGATTAACAACACAAAGTAAATGTCTCCATATGTGAACTTCATTATAGGGAACACAAGTGCGATGAGTGTTAAGGCGATGAGCACGAGCGCGATGTAAATCATGTTGATGACGAATCTTCTTGGTTTCGGTTGAGATGGAATGAGGAGGAAGATGAAGTTTTTTGAATGAGAGGAAATTTTTGAAATTGGAAGATTTGAAAAAGTGAGGGTTTGATAGAGTGGTCGACAGTGGGAGTATTTATGGGGAAGGAGGATTTTTTGAAATTCGTGTTTTGTTTTATTATTGGATTAAAAGAAACGAAACATAAGTTTTATATACCACGACTTTAGACGAGAAATATAACAAGTATGTGAGAAAAAGGCTTCCTAATGAAGCTTCATGTAAAACATGTATAATCACAAAAGATAATCATATAAATACCTAAATAGGCATACTCAATTATCAAGCAAAAATAAAAAGAAAATCATACCTCTAGCGCACTTAGGAATGTCTTTACAAATGCCACAACAAATGTCACTTAGACGATTCCCGTTCCTTTGTGTTTAAGATACCTTCTTAAGGAAGGTATTCTTGTTACCAAGCGATTCCTATAGCTTGGTGGGTATTAGCTTTGACTAATCAACATGACAAAGAAGATTAGTGCAATTAAATAAAAAAGTAAAAAAAAAATGTTGTTATCAAATCAACATCCAAACATATAGTTTTAAAAGACATGGTATTTGTTTTTATGAAAAACCTTCTTTGTAGTTTTCATGTAACCATGGATCGTATCAAGTTTTTAAAGTACAATATACTTCAAGAAACTTGGTAACGAAGCTCTGATGCCAATTGTGGAAAACTAGAAGGGGGGTTGAATAGTTTTGCCAATTAAAACTTCCTTTTTAACTATTTAGATCGACTTATGTCAATCTATTTGGATGTGTGTGTTGGATGTTGATAAACAAGCATGTAAAGGCAAGTAATGAAAAGATAAGAGTAAGAAGCACAAAACCACAACGCGAGGATTTATAGTGGTTCGGCTACAAGGACACTTTCCTTGCCCTACTCCACTCCCCGAGTCACCTACTCGAGAGTTCGTAAACACTACACCAATCTCCTTATGGCGGAGAAGCCTTCACAACGTCGCTTAACCTTTTTCCGGTACAAAGCTAAATACCGAGTTCTTTCACACCAAGGCGAACCACACCTAACACAACGTCGCCTACCCTTTATACGGTGCTAGGCTAACCACCGAGTTCTTTCACACCAAGGAGAACTAATCCTATCACAACGTCGCCTACCCTTTATTAGGTACAAGGCTAAGCACCTAGTTCTTTCACTCCAAGGTGAACTACACCTTCACAACGTCGCCTACCCTTTATTAGGTACTAGGCTAAGCACCTAGTTCCATTGCAATGGAGGAACTACTACCACACTACACCAACGGCTAATCCCAAAGGAGATCTACTCCTTTACAACATCATCAAGGATATCAATATCCTTGGATCTAATACTAGTCTATCTTGTACATCAAAACACACCATATCAAATGTACATCTAAGGCACCTTTCACTAATGCCTTTGACTAGATCTATAAGACACCTTTCACTAATGTCTTGTGTCTTGACTTCTAAGCACCTTTGACTAATGCTTCTTGTCTTGACTTCTAAGCACCTACTACAAGTGCTTATGCTATAGACGATAGATACCATTCACTAATATCTTCGTCTTGACACTTGAGACATCTTTCACTAATGTCTTCAACACTACACTTCTTAGAAGAAAGAAAGGAATCATCAACAAGAAGACTTCAGTAGCCTTGATAATGAGGAAGCATGGCAACTCATGGACTTGAGCTTGCTCGACTTCAAAGGTGGTGAACTTGCCTTTAAGAGGAACCTAAAATATCACACAAAAACAAAACTACAAACATAGATCTCTTGGATCTGAGGTTAGTGAGTTTTCAACTCAGGGAGAAAGTGTGTTAGAAAGGGGTAAGAAATAATGAAGAAATGGCTCACTATTTATAGAGTAAAAATCCTATTGTTCCCCGGATCCCACGGATCCCTACCACAAGGGATCCGGCTAGTACAAAGCTAGGGATCCGTGGAACGCTCCTCTTTGCCCATGGGTATTTTGGTTATGGGTCATGGGTCATGGGTTGAACCATGGATCTTTGGCTAGATACAATGTATCTTTAAGTGCAATGCACTTAGTCACTTGGGTATGGGTTGATCCATGGGTTATGGATCTCATCCATGTGTGATATAAGCATGATGTCATGCAATGGGTTATGGGTCAAGATCCATGGGGCATGGGCTTTGGGTTGTATCCAACTACATTCAATGTATTTTCCCAAAGGGTTGTGATACTTAAGTTTCTACCCATTTATATTACCCAATATACTACATACTAGTTATGTGTATATTATACCCAAATATGTAAACACTATTTGTTGTACATATGTATTACTAAATCATAAAATCACTTATACTTGTTTTAGTGTTTTATGTGAAAGTGTGAATGTGTTAATTCAAACCATTTACATATTTTATTTGTTTCGTTAACATGATTTTACGTTTGTTATCAACAAAACATTAGAAGATCGTAAAATATAAATAAACGTTTTTACGGCTTATTTGTATTAACATGACATGTAACATTTATATGAAAAAGGTACTTAAGGGACCTAAGTTGCCAAGTACTAAACATGATATAAAGTATGGTGCGGCCAAATAAAAGGAATGAGACTTGAAGGACCTAATGTGCCAATTAGGCAAACATACCACCTACATATGTCTGGATCTTTCTCCTTGTATCATTAGATTTCCAGAAGAATTTAGGTGTGCATATGTGTGTCGTGAAGTGAAAAAGGAGGGAAAAGACAAGATGGTCTTGATGATCAAATTGATGAGGTTTAAGAGTTCCAATCCAAGATTAATGTGCCTAGCAATAATCCTTGCATGTAAGTAACTTCTAATTAGTGTTTAATTGATGATTGGAAGGTTAGGGTTTATGAACCCTAATTGGGGGAATTGGGTAAATGATGTTTATAAGCTAAATTAAGAAGTTATGATGAATATGGGTTAAGTATTATTGAAGTTAAGTTAATAAGTTAGTGGGATTAATTATCATATAATCATCATATGATTATATGATAATTAGTAATGGTTAAAAAGGGGTTATGGTTATTATGGCCATGACATAGTTGATTAATTATGTGTTTATGTCTATAGTGGTGTTGGCTTAAATGTCAAGTATGGAGAATATGATGTCTTTGGTTTCACTAGCTTGGAATTAAGGTAAGTAAATCGGTTATAAGTTAATGTTATATGGATTTCAATTCATTATGTGTTATGTGATGTTTATGTTAAGGACATGGTATGACTCAAATGTTTGTTCATATGTGATATTGGATAGTAAGGCTAGTTTGGCATAACTAGTAAATGAATGTTAGAATAGGAGGGCTTGACTAGGAAGTAAATGGTGAAGCTTAGTGATGGCTTAAGGTATGTCTTAATTTCAAATGTTGTAATGGATGAATGGTTATAATGTGTATTGTGTGATTGATTAATAATGTTAAGTTATATCCGTTTTACTTACTAAGCCTTGTGCTTATGGTTTATAGATTTTTGTCAGATTGTAAAAGAGTGACAGTGGGTCAGTTTTCGGGTGTACTTTTTACGAAAAAATTTCATGTTTTTAGTCGTGTCGTTCACGGGGTGTTACACAGGGACCATTCTTCTACTTTATACTAACAGTTTGGTAAGTTTTTTTCTTTTTTGTGTTTGACAGGTTTTACAAAGTGCAAGGGTTGAAGTGTACTTGTGGTGTTTATAAGCCAAAGACCCGACCCTAGGGTTCATGACTTCATTCACAAGTTTTTGTTATCTTCTTGATTCTCATTTTTCTTTGTTCATATTTTCTCTGTGTAGTTGTGATATCATCTGTGATATCCCCATTGTTCATTATGTCTGTATTCATACACAAGATCAATCTCTTCATTTGATCTCGTGTATTTAGATTTGAGTGTTGTTTGTAGTGAGATTTAGATAGCATCCGTTTATGGGGACTATCTCTTGTCTTTTGTATTCATTCGGTTAGAACTCATTTGATAACCAATCTGCTATACATGTATGTAAATAAAGAATTCATTAAGGGATGGTTGGTTGGGTGAAACATTTGTGTGTTGTGGTGATTGGTTTGATATTTTTTAAATGGTATCAGAGCCTCGATCATCTTGATTGTGGTTCTTGATTATCCGGTGAAAATTAGGGTTTCTTAATTTATGGGGGTTCTGTGTTCTGGTGGTTATTTGGAGCATCTTGATAGTTGATCGAGTTGGATTTTGGTTGAATCATGTTTTTGAAATGTTAATTGTTCAGATCTATAAATTAGGGTTTTATCTTCAAACCCTAGTTTTTCTGACTTGGGGGTTTTGCTATTGTTGGTTACTCTGGTTATCTGAAACCGTTCTTTAGTCACAATTGCCTTTACTAAATGAATCGAGGGAGTTGCGATATGTTCTTCCAATGTGTATATTCTTTAAAGCGTTGTAAGCTATCTTTATTCCTATAAAACTAACATTACTTTAGTTGGGTGGGTGCAAACTGGTTGACTAAACTTGACTTGCCACCATTGAGTGGCAAGGAAATCTGCTCTAGTCAATTCCTAGTTCACTCGGCTCGGTAGTGGTCAGTTTTGGGTGTGAGTGGTTATTTTACTGTTTTTTTTTTATTTATTTCTTGTTGTTTGGTCTAGAGTGCTGGAGGTTAGGTTTTGGGCAGTCTTGAGAAGTTGTTAGTTGTTGATTATTGGTGGTTATTTGTATTTGAAGGTGTATACGGTTGTATGGTTGGATTATATGTTCTGCTGGTTTATTTGTTGTATGTGTTCAGTTATTTGTTTGTTGTATGTTTTATCATCATGACTGGGGGTGATGGTAGTAGTGGTACCAATAATGAAGTTTTGATTAATAATTTGGATAATGATAATCCTTTGTTTTTACAATCTAATGATAATTCACGTATGTCTATTGTTAATTAAAATTAACTGGTATTGAGAACTATAAAATGTGGGCCACTGATATGACCATTGCTTAAAAAGGAAAAAATAAACGGGTTTTATTGATGGTACTTTTGTTAAACTAGAAACCAGTCATGTTTTGTCCCGTCAATGTGAGAGATGTAATGCCATTGTTCTTGGTTGGATTATAAGTTCTTTGTCACAAGAATTGTATATTAGTCAAGTGTATTCTGAAATTGCTTTAGAAGTTTGGAAAAAGTTAAAAGAAACTTATGATAAAATGGATGGGTCAGTAATTTTTAATCTTATGCATAAAATTAATGGGTTAATATAGGGTGACTTGTTTGTTCATGAGTATTATCACAAGTTGAATTCTCTATGAACAGAGACATCTTGACCCTATTTCCTGCTTGCACCTGTGAGGGTAGACCTGCTTGTACTTGTGATGCAAAAACTGCTAGTGTTCAACATACTCAATTAGTCAAACTTATGCAGTTTTTTATGGGTCTTAATGATGTATACCAACCTATTAGAAATACAATTTTGGCTTAGGATCCTTTACCTAATGTAAAGGATGCCTTTATTGTTATGTCCAGATAAGAGTCCCACATGGATCTTCATTCTGGTTTGTCATCTGGGACTAAGGCTCAACCTGCTGCTTTGTTGTTAGGACTAATAATAACACTCCGACTGGTAATTTTAATAGAAGGCCTAACAACAATGTAACATATTGGATTTCACAAACACATCATATTACTAACACAAGAGGCGTACACAATGGTTTTAGAGAGAGAAAGTTAGAGGTTTGGGAACTTTAGTGAGAGAAAGAAAAATCTTATTATGAGCTCCAACTCTCTACCTTGGAAGGTAGAGAGTATTTATAGTCTTACAATAAAACGCCACCTGACGGGCTGTGGATCAGGCATACAGTGGGTAAAGACCCGTCCGTCCTCCACGGTGTTACTTAACTAAATACTACTTAACATTAAATAACTACGACTACGAGCTTTCTAACGGATACATATACTTGAGGTGACCGACACTTTAATACCTGGATTTTCTAAATCCTAACAATCTCCCCCTAAGGGAGGTCACCTCAAACACACATTAAAATTACATAGAATACAAACAGATATTACATTGAAATTGTTCTTGGATTCTTGTTCATGTTCTTTGTTCTGTAGCTCGTAGTCTTTGATTCTTTATTTTTGCATGTTTGGATAATCTGAGTGGAGGTCTTTAACTGATCCACGTGATACTGAGTTTTGAGCCAGCTTTGAGATCATCAGCCACAGTAAATCTTTGACTCATCCATTGTGGTGTTGGTATTATGTGATGTTGTGACATTTGGACCGACATGCTCACAATCTAGATCATGATATGTTCTTATCAGAGTAGCGGAAGCTTTCGTTGATTCATGATATTGGCAGCAGCGTAGCAAAAGCATGGAGTGATAATATCAAAGTCATTGATGCACCAATCATGATTTCTTTGGAAATGAATGTGTTGTGTGAGCATGCGGCTAGGGATTGACCGCTTCATTCTGATCAGCTGCAAACGTCGGGTGTTCCTGCATAAAACAGTTAGCAATAAAGTGCACAAGAGTGTCTTTGATCACTTTTGTAGAATTGAGGTACACGGCCCACGGTTCCTCGTTGATCAGTACAAGTACTGCCTGTGATCAGGTATAATTCTGAAGAATTTCCTTGACAGGGTTTAGCAGCTAGTCTAGCTGTTCTCAAACCGAAACGTCTCAAAGAAGAAAACACGGTGTGAGTGAACCAGTGAATTGAGATTGACTGATTGATAAAAAGAGATTTGAAAAACAATCATGTATCACTCAATAGAAATTGTTTTTGCAATACAACGAAGGTTTTAATGAAAATCAATTATCAATCATAAATACCTTTTATTTTGAAATATTTATACACAGTCGATGTGCTAAATAAAAGAGTTTTTAAGCACAACGACCGGTTTTTCAAAGGTATCCGTCAATCCATAACCTGAACCAGGATTGATTCAGAAGATTGAATCGCCCCATTGTTTCTGTTCAGTTGTCACATGGTTGATCTATTGAATAGATCTCACATGCCACCTACCAGGAGCTTGTTTGATGTTGGCTCCAGAAGGCTTTCCATCTTCATTGTGAATATGTTTGCATATCACTCAGATGTTCTGGAAATACCACAAGGATAATGGGTAGGAATCTTAATATATTCTTACTTTCCACATTGTGTGAAACAACAAGTCTTCAAGAATAGTGTCCTAATGAGATTTGTAGATGATCTCTTGGCTCTAGACTCAATCGTGCATATTTGGTTTCTATGCCGGAGACTAGGGAGAGGGTCTCCTTCTTCAATATCAACAATCTCTAAGAGAAAGTCGATAGATAATGTCGGTTCCCTGTGAGAATGAAACAAGTCCTTTTAAGAGAAACTTGAGTGGTTTGGGAAGTTGTAGTGCAGTGCGTCACTGGGTCCATGACGTCTTGTCTTCAATACCGATGTTACCTTGGTAACCACCGGTAGCATATGAATTGAACCCGGTTTCTGCCTTAAGGTTGAATAAATGGAAGGCTATTTCTTTTCACCCTTTTTCACATTTAATTTCTTTTTCATTCTTCAACCCCTTCATTGCTTACCGAAACTTCATAACTAGAACCTTGTTGGGTTTATTTCAGTACTAGCTCAGTTTCAGTCAGCACTCTTCCCATATCTCATTTTTCTCCTTTTTTCAATATACCTAAGGACTCTACACTATCAAGTGTTTTCGTCCCTGGGTAGATCCATCCGGTTCTGGCGGATCATTGGACCTCAAGCTAACCTTATCATCCTTATATCACCATGCATAAAGAAAAGTTGGTCGGTCTTTTGAAATAGTTCTTCCGCCTTGAAACCAATTGAAAACCATTTGAAAATCAATCAAGATACTTGTGATATAAAATCAAAGTGTTTTGTATCTTAATTGCTTTGATATTTTAGAAATGCTCCCCCTCAACATATGCATAAAATTCAGAAATTGTTTAGCACATGGAGGCAAGAGATCTTTGAAATTGTTAGATTAAGAATGAAAGGTCCAATCTTTTGATTAACATTTTCTAAAATGATCATCATCACTTCCCAATCAATTTGAGTAGATAAAAAACGTTTTGAGGAAGGATGAGGTTTTCAAAAGTTTGCTCCCCCTCAATGTGTGCCTCGAAGTTTGAAAGAGTTTTGCACATATTAGAGGGAACCTGCACTTAGAGACAATTCAATCACGTTTCAATAATTTAAGGTTTAAAGTAGATGCTCCCCCTCAACATGTGCATGGAAAATTTGAAATCGTTTGTCACATGTGGGGAGGAAAACTTGTTAAACACTTATGAACCCATTTATCGAATTATCAGTTTCAATCCAATTTAAATCACAAATTCTCCCCGGATCACAATTTTCAAAACATTTGAGATTTGAGATCTCTTGTTGATTTAAATTGATTTTGAAAGCTTTTAAGGAGAATTGTGACTTAATTATGAAAAAAAATTTAACTGATAAGGATCGGATTTTGAGACTTTAAACTCCATAGATTAAACATGCATTATTTTCTTTTGAAAACAAGTGTATGACAAATAACCTTTTGATTTAATTGAAATCATTCTCCCCCTCAATTAATGACATAAGTTGTTGATTGAGAGATAGATATTTTAACAAAAGTTAAGTCCAGATGATTTACAAAAATAGAGTACGAGGTATTTTTCAAAGCAATTAGTTTTCATTAGATTGAAAGCAATTGTTTATAGAATCAGAGCATGAGATTTGAAAAAAAACAAGATAAAGCATGGCTCTGTTCTTTCTTTGAAAACGGGTTACTGCCTGAAATGACAATAAACCATATATTTCACTTTCTCCCAAAAAATATTTTTTGATTTTTTGAACTTTTTTTTTTAATAAACGAATATATACATTCGACCAACATCTAAAGACCCGTGTCACTCTTTGACTGACAGCACAAAGACCGTAGATATTAATCGAATCAAGAAAGATATGACAAAAAGACAATATTTTTTGAGATTTTATGAAAGATTTTATATTTTTCTATTTGCTTTTTGTAGGTTTTGTAATTTTGTATTTTGCTTTTTGAATAAATATGTACACAGAGATGGATGAAGAAACATCTTTACTCCTCGACTTCCTCCTGAAGACGTTTGAGTGTTTCTGGTTGAAGGCTTTTCAAGCCAAGTCGTGGAAGAATAAACTCAAAACGTTCTCCTGGAAGAGCTTTGGTGAAGATGTCTGCTAACTAGTATTCTGACTTTACAAAATAGAGTTCCACCACACCGTTTTCCACTTGCTCCCGGATGAAATGATGTCGAATGTCGATGTGCTTTGCTCTTGAATGTTGAACATTTTTGCATGAGAGAGCAATAGCACTTTTATTATCACAGTATAGAGGGATTTTGTTGAATTCAAAGCCATAGTCAGATAATTAGGATCTCATCCAAAGGATCTGAGCACAACACGATGACATGGCTATGTATTCAGCCTCTGTAGAGGAAATAGAAGTACTCATTTGCTTCTTTGACGACCAGCTCACAAGCTTATCACCCAAAAACTGAGCACCTCCTTATGTACTTTGACGTGTATCTTGACATCCTGCATGATCAGCATCTGCATAGGCTGTTAGTGACATACCGGTGTCCTTCGGGTACCATAGTCCCATATTGATGGTTCCTTGGAGATACCGAAAGACCCGTTTAACCGCTTCAAGGTGCTTTTTAGTAAGCTTAGCATGATATCTAGCACACATGCACACAGCGAACAAGATGTCTGGTCTACTAGCTGTGAGGTAGATCAGGGATCCAATCATACATTCATACTACGATATTTCGTTTGATCTACCATGATCCCTGAGTGGTCCTCATCCAGCTTGGTACGCTCAATCATGGGAGTGTCAACAGTGTCACATGAAACAAATCCAAATTTCTTTAACATCTCATTTGCATATTTAGATTGATTTATAAAAATGCCTCCGGGACTTTGTGAAATTTGTAATCCCAAGAAAAATGACATTTTTCCCATCATTGACATTTGAAATTTGGAACCCATTTCTTTTGAAAAACGATCACATTCATTGGGGTCAGTCGAGGCAAAGATAATATCATCAACATAAATTTGAACGTGAATTAAATGTTTGCCTGACTTTCTGGTGAACAATGTCGGATCAACTGCTCCTTTGCTGAATCCAGTAGATAGAAGAAACTTTGACAGTGTATCATACCATGCTCTAGGAGCTTGCTTCAAACCGTAAAGGGCCTTTTTCAAGCGATAGACATGAGTAGGATGCTCTGGATTCACAAAACCCTCTGGCTGGCTGACGTAAACCACCTCTTTCAAATCACCATTAAGAAAGGCAGTTTTCACATCCATCTGATATACGATCATGTTCTTACTAGCCGCATTAGCCAAGAAGATTCTGATAGCTTCAATACGAGCAACAGGAGCAAAAGATTCCTCAAAGTCAATACCTTCTTCTTGACGATATCCTTTAGCTACTAACCTAGCCTTATTTTTCAACACATCACCATGCTCATCAAGCTTCACTTTAAAGATCCACTTTAGAGCAATGATCATAGCACAGTCTGGAGCAGGTACTAATTCCCATACATCTAATCGATAAAACTCATGAATTTCTTCTTGCATGGCATTGAACCAGCTGTCTTCATTCATCGCAGTTTTAACATCTTTAGGTTCGATCTTAGAGAGTACGGAGTTGAAGAAGCACCATAAGGCATCAGTAGCAAGTTGTTTACGAGTGGATACAGGACGAGAAGGGTTTCCAATGATGTTGTCCAATGGGTGATCATGTGTCCATTTTCTAAGGTGTTCATGTGGTTGTTGTTGTAGAACTGAAGTAGCAGAGTCGATGTCTCCTAAAGAAGATGGTTCTGATGATGATTCAGGAGCAAATATGTTTTCAAATGGAGCATCTTCAGGAGTAGCAAAGGGATTAACTTCATCATTAAAGCCAGAAACAATTCCATGATGTACATTCGATGATTGATGATTTGTTGATGAGATAGAGTGATCAGCAGCAGGCGCTTCTTGACTTAATGATATTGAGACTGAAGGGTTGACTTCATTCACAGGGATAGGAGCAGCCTTTGTTGATGGAATTGACATTTCATCAGCATTTGGTTCATAGTGTTCATCAAACATTGAATCAAACAATTTCTTTAAATCATCTTCTGATGGAGGTACATAAGGAGTTGCTGGAGAGGGATTAGAAATAAGAGTAGAACTGATAGGACTACTTGATGAAAATTGAGTTGCGGGTCCAGAACTGGTTTGTCCTGGAGCCATTTGACCGGCCAGCTCATCGAACGTAACGTGAATTGTTTCCATGATATTTTTGGTTCTCTTGTTGTAGATTTTGTAACCCTTTTTGTTTGGTGCATAACCGACAAAAACTCCAATATCTGCCTTTGCTCTTAATTTTCCTAAGTCTTGACCGTCATTCGTTGGATAGCACAAGGCACCAAACACACGAAGGTAGGAGAGATCAGGTTTTCGTTTATGAACAAGTTCATATGGAGTTTTTCCATGAGAGGTGTGTATAAGGGAACGATTTTGGGTTTAGCAAGCAGTGGCAATGGCTTCAGCCCATAGAAACATTGGAACCTTTGAATAAATTAGCATTGTTCTTGCGGCTTCCACAAGAGTTTGATTTCGTCTTTCAACTACACCGTTCTATTGAGGAGTTCGTGGAACACTTCTTTGATGACTGATTCCAGCACTTTCATAAAACTGAATTAAGTCTTTGTTAACAAACTCTGTGCCATTGTCTGTTCGAACAATTCTGACTGTATTGTTGAGTCAAACCTGAAGCTGTTTGATTAGTTTGATGATGACATCTGGAGTTTCATCCTTTGTCCTCAAAAACTTTACCCAAGTAAATCGAGAGTAGTCATCAACAACTACTAGAATGTATTTCTTCCCATTTATTGTTTGCACTCTCATTGGTCCGCACAGATCCGTATGAAGGGTATGAAGAACTTCCATTACTGAATTTGTGGGTTTTGGTTTGTGGGCATATTTCGTGCTTTTACCCAATTGGCAAGCTGAACAAAGATGATCTTTTTCATATTTTAATCTGGGTAAGCCTCTGACAAGATCCTTTCTGGAAAGGTTATTAATGGTGCCGAAGTTCAAGTGATTGAGACGACGATGCCATAACCATGACTTTGTTTTAGAAGCCTTTGACAGCAAGCAGATTGGAGAAGACTTCATCATGTCTTCGATAGAGATGGTGTATAGGTTAGAACCACGAGTACCTCTTAATAATTCCACACCATCAAGTTCTCTAACGAAGCAAGTATGTTTTCTAAAGGCCAACTCTAGATCGGAATCACAGAATTGACCAACAAAAAACAAATTATGACCAAGACCTTCCACATAATATACCCCGGAGATTACACTTTTGCCGACTACATAATCACCATAACCCATAATTGCTCCAAAATGGTCGTTCCCGAATCTAACAATACCGATAAATTTACTCACGAAGTTCATGAGCCGCGACCGGTCTCCAGTCATATGCTTGGAACAGCCTGAGTCCAGGTACCACAGAACGATTTGAACGATCTGCAGTTGAACACAGACAAGAATGGATAACTGGATAATTGGGATCCCAATGCAAGAATGGGTTCCATTTGGTTAGTAACAGTGATTGGAACTCCCACATCAAAAATAGAAACACCCATATTAGAAATAGAAGCAATGGAATCATCAGAAATAGATGCAGTGCTAGTATCCGTATTTGCCCTATTCAAAGTATGTTCACTTCTTAAGGGAATAGTTCTACCAGTAGGCATCCATTTTCTAGTGGGCATTGTCTGATTAACATTATGGCCAGTTTCCACTGTTTTCTAACTTTCTTTCGCTTTTGCCTTTTAGCCTTCTTAGCTTGATTTTTAACATTAACAGTTTTAACTGAGCATTTGACAGCTTTAGACAAATCATTCAAGATTAGTAACAGAAACCATGCAATCATCATTACATGTTTTGCCAAAAGTAGTAGAATTCGTATTAATTACAGTATGCTTAGAGCTAACACTAGAATCAACACGATTCGTTTTATTCAAATTCTCCCTACGGTGATCTTCTACTTTCTTCCAATGCACATTCTTAGCTTGCGAGGTCCTATCATTCCTTGTATTGCCTTGAAACTTTGACCTGCTTGCTTTAATGTCACTGATTACTCCTGTAGAGGGAACGAGAACAGTAGTTGGTTTTGCTACTTTTTGCCTTTCCTGTTTGGATGTGCTGGGATGTGAACTATTTGAAGGCACACTAAGGTTCACTTTCTTAACACTGGAGGTGCTGGGATCTGAGCTATTTGAAGGCCTACTAAAGTTCACATTCATAACATTGGGCATTGAATGACTTGTATACTTGGCATTAGGCATAGAACAGGGTATCAAGGGATTGACTTGCTCACCTAGGGATTTAGGGCATATTGTAATTAAGCATTCTAGAAGTTCTTGAGATCATTTGGCATATAAGCATGCATGGCCAATTGCATTATCAAGTGGTTTCTCTAACTTATTCTCTTCGACAATCTCACGGAGACATTCTAGACTATCCTTAAGGTATGAGAAATATGTTTGAAAAGCAAGTTTGTTATTCCTAAGATGAGGAGGAACATATTTCACAGACAAAGCATATTTATTACAACCATGCACCTTT
The DNA here is from genome assembly GCA_019973895.1 of Chrysanthemum seticuspe. Classification (NCBI taxonomy): domain Eukaryota; kingdom Viridiplantae; phylum Streptophyta; class Magnoliopsida; order Asterales; family Asteraceae; genus Chrysanthemum; species Chrysanthemum seticuspe. The sequence continues at coordinate 302,234,886 of BPTQ01000004.1, forward strand.
GATGCACCATTCTCCCCATTGGTCATTGGCATTTTCCCTTTTACATGACTCTTTAGATTCTCAATTTCCTTTTGCAACGAAGTTATTTGTTCATTATTTTTGTTACGAGTGACTTTTATTGACTCAAATAACTCATTGAAATGACGTTTAACCTTTTCATTTTCTTCTAGAAAACTCTCATTTTCCTTTTGTAAAGCATTAACCAAGTTTTGAAGATGAAAGTTTTGAGAATTCCGAGAATCTAAAGGAGGAGGCATTTGGGAGCCAGTCACATTGTTCTTTTCACCCTTTAATTGAGAAATTTGGGCTTTCAACTTTCTGATCGTGTTACAGTGAGCTTGAATCTGTTCATCACGTTTGTTTATTTCAAAAACTGCATCAAACTCTGGAACATCTGAGGATATCTTGATGTTTGAGGTTTTAACATTTTCTTTGAGATGTTGATATTTTAGTTGTAAATCAAAATGTTCAACTTCTAGTTTAGAAAAATGTTTTACCAAATTATCGTGATCATCCTGTTCAATTTTCTCACTTAGTTTAGAGTTTTTGATTTCAAGCTCAATGACACGATCATGGGAGACTTTCAAAGCAACAGATAATTCATGAAATTGAGAAGCAGTAATAGAACAATTAGTGGCAGTATAGAACACATCTTGAGAAATACAATCAGAAATCAGATTCTCATTTAATGTATGCAAGTTCTTCCTCTCAATTTCATGATATTTTAATGCTCGCTCATAGTCACTAACCTCAACAATCATTGCATCAAATTCCTTTTCCATTCCTTTAATATCTGTATCTATCCCCTTTTTAAGACTCTCAAATTGATCTTTTAGTTGTTTAAAGAAAGGCATGACCTCAGTTAAGTAACATTCTTTTGTTTGCTCAAAACCCCTTTCCCCTTCAGTTATCCCAGTGGGTGTGATCCTTTTCTTACAAGTTTTCTCAAAGTCAACAAATAATTGAAATATAACATATTGACTGATTAAGGTCTTGCTCTTAGTGGCAATAGTTCTAGGAACTAAATGCATTGGTGTATTTGGAGGATACACAGTCGTTGCAGGCATTTTCCTAAGGGGAGGGTTTGTTGCAACAAGATTCTCTGCTTTTTGCTTATCTAAATCCTTTTTCCAGAACACTTGTGTGGGAGTTAACAACGTTTGAGGCTTAAACTTGTTCAAGGAAATCCAGTTTTCCTTCTTGTAATCATGGGGTTTGATCGTTATGTTATTCTTTTTACATTCAGGATCTTCAAGCTTCTTATTCATTTTCTCCCTAAATGCATCATCTAATTTTATATCTTCCTCAGTGCACTCAATGCAACTAGGTGTCTGTCTAGGTTTAAGAATCTCATTGCCATCATAGATAACACTTCGGGCTGCTTTTGCTGTCTTACCATACTCAGGGTTGGATTCCTTTATAATGGGGATACTATGCTTATCGCTGAGAACTCTATGCTTCGTGATCATGTGAGCAGTCTGAATGGTATTCCCTTGTATGTACAACTTATTTTCAAGCTTGTTTTTCAAGGTTTTTAGATTAGAAAAATCATTCAAAAGTTTTGATTCCTTAGCATTGAATTCTTGCTTAAGCATTTTAACATTTTCTTGAAGTTCTTGTTTTTGCTTAGCAGTTTTAGAAAGCTTTTCTTGTAAGGAGTTTAACTCTTTTTTAATACTTCTTCTCTAAACTTACTTTTTCTAATAGTTGTACGCATTTGGTCATCCATTTCCTGCTCACGTGAGGTTAACTCAAACTTAGCACGCTGTTCATAAATAGCAACACGTTCTTTATAGGCATTCAGTTCAGAGACTACAGAATTATCAGGGATACATGCAGTGTATTCATAAAAAATATAGTCATCATTGACTGCAGAAGATGCATCACTTGGTACAGTCTCACTTTCACTTTGTTTCACATATTGATCATATGGGACAACATTGATATTACCCATATTTTCAATATCTGACTCAAAAGTTTCAGTTGATTGTACTTTGACATGCATCTTTTTCACATCAGCATCATCCTATAGTTTTAATACCTCAGAAATGATTTTGTCTTTGGATGGACCAGTTTGTGGTGATGAAGAGACTTTAGAAGGGACCATTGGAGAAATGCTAGCCATGAAAATTGTTTGTGTAGTAGGTTCATCATCAACGTCAGAGTCATATGCATCACAATCAGCGACTTGAAAGGCATTCTGATGATTGTGGCCTATCTCCTGAATTGGCTGCTCATCCACATCTGCATCATATGTCTTGGCATTTCCCTCAGCAAGAAACAACAACTCCTCTTCATCCAAAGCTGCACCATTATCCTGAGCTTGCACAAGCAACATCTTATCCCTGAAGTACTCTGCATTCTGAGGTCATTTTGGCGATGTACAGTTCCTTGCAATATGTCCCTCACCACCACAGTTGTAACACTTGATCGGCTTTGCTTGTCTTTGATTTCCATTCCTTCCCCTATTCTGATTTACCACATATCCTCTATCAACTCTACCTCTTCCTTGTTCATACTGCCTTTCTTGAACTGGTTGTACCATAACTTTCCCATCTCTGACAGTGGCTTGATTGTGTAGATTAGATGTTGTTCTGAGGTTTTTGTTGGTGTGTGGGAGAGAGTTCATGTTTTGACTGATCATGAGAGCCAGTTGATTAATGAAGTTTCCCACGTATGCATCAACATCAACTTGTTTGAACATTGGATCGGGAATGAGTTTGTGATTACCATTACCCATAGGTATGACTTGTGAAGCTTTGGTTGTGATCCCAACATTGGTGTAAAATGCAGTTGATTCATTTGATGAACTTGTTTCTCCCTGTTTTGATTTGAACTGATTAAGAATCATTTTTTCAAACATGGCATGTCTCTCATTCTGAAGCAGGAAGGCATATAGTTGTTCATAGTTGGTGTTCTTTAAACCTTTGGTTAGCTTCACAGAAGTGACAAACTTGTGCCATTCGGGATTCATGTTGTTCACAAATTTTGAGTTCAACTGAATGTTTGGCATGGTCATTTTGATATTCCTCTTATCATTAACAAGCTTGTGGAATCTTACGTAATACTCATAGACACTCTCATCTGGTTTCATCTTGAAGTGCTCAAATTCATCATAGAGTTGTGATTCTCTGTCTTCCATAGTTAATTCAGAACCTGAGAGAAGTATCTTGACATTATCCCACACTGCCTTGGCTTCGGTGTTGTGATTGATAAGCTTGTATATATCCTTTGGAAGACCTTGAAGTATGATGTTAGAAGCCCTGATATCAGCATCGAATCTCCTTTTCTCCTTATCATTGAGCTCATCATATGTCTTTGGTCTGTCTATTCCATAGATCATTGTTCCATCTGCAGCTGTATCAATTAAGTCTCTTGTAGTCTCAATCTGATAAGGTCCTTCATCAATCGATTTGAGAATGTTGACCCCATTTTCCTTTCCAAAACAGTACAATCTGATTCTTTGATCCCAAGAATCGTAGTCAGTTCTGTCAAGCATTGGTGGACGAGTATCTGAACCAGCTGCTTGAACATCCTCGGCAACAGTGGAGATGATTGTAGGTACGTTGGTAGACATGTTTAAAGATTACACGGGATTTTATAACTCAATGATTAAACCGGGAAATAGATTCTTTCACGGGATTTTACTAAATCAAGAGAAAACCGTATTACAAACAAAAGTCAACCAAGTCGCTAAGAATCCTTGAACTAAGTCTCTAAGAACCAAGTAGCTAAGTATTAAGAAGACAAGTCGCTAAGATCCAAATCGCTACGAATTTTGACAGCAAATCGCTAAATACCAAGTCGCTAAGAAATCAAGTCGCTAAATAGCAACTCGCTAGTGTCCAAATCGCTAAGACCAAGTCGCTAAGAAACTTAAAGAACAAGTCGCTATCAAAATTGAAAGCAAGTCGCTACCTTAACAAGTCGCTACCCGTAGTGGAGAATCCACTAAGTGTACTGTTTGTTGGCTTGTCTCAAAAGGCAAGTCGCTATGACCAAGTCGCTACCAAAACTCACTACAACTCGCTACCTTTTACTGAAGCAAGTCGCTACCAAGAAATTCACTCCGAGAGCCAAGTCGCTACCAAGAAAAACTTTAAAAACACACTTTTCAATCCAAAACAAGCTCAACCACAGTGATTTAAGCTTACCAAATCAAAACCCAAGCACATACAATGATCCTAAACACAAAAGTACACCCAAAATTCAAACTTTAACACTAGAAATGAACCAAATGATGCAAAAACCACTAAACTTTTTCAAACTCAAAAACCATCTAAAAACCACTAGAAATCCAAGGATATGTAAGAGATGATCTAACCATGGCTCTTGATACCATTTGTAACATATTGGATTTCACAAACACATCATATTACTAACACAAGAGGCGTACACAATGGTTTTAGAGAGAGAAAGTTAGAGGTTTGAGAACTTTAGTGAGAGAAAGAAAAATCTTATTATGAGCTCCAACTCTCTACCTTGGAAGGTAGAGAGTATTTATAGTCTTACAATAAAACGCCACCTGACGGGCTGTGGATCAGGCATACAGTGGGTAAAGACCCGTCCGTCCTCCACGGTGTTACTTAACTAAATACTACTTAACATTAAATAACTACGACTACGAGCTTTCTAACGGATACATATACTTGAGGTGACCGACACTTTAATACCTGGATTTTCTAAATCCTACCAAACAACAATGCTAATAGGGGACCTAATCCTAGTCTTATATGCAAAAATTGTGGTCTTATTGGTCATATGATTGAAAGATGTTTTGAGCTTATTGGTTACCCTCCTGGTTTTAAAAAGAATCTAAACTTGTCTAAAAGTCTGGTATGGTAAAAAAAAGTTTAATGCTAATGCTGGCATCAATCATTATGCTTTTACTTCTTCTGGATCTATTTATGCTTATTTCACTAATGAGTAGATGATGACACTCCTTAGTCTTATAAATGAAAAACCTTCTAGGAGTGTGTCTTCTAATATGTTTGGTATAAAACCTAATTTTTACTCCTAAGTCTTATAAATGAAAACCTTATAGGAGTATGTCTTGCTAAAAGTGGGTTTGTTATGTTTAATGTTACCTTGGGGTGGATTATTAATTCTATTGCTAATCAACACATGATTGATTCTACTAAAAATATGTTTAATGTGGTTTATATTTCTGGTCTTATGTTGACTGTTGGTCACCCTAATGGTACTCTTGCTAAGATTACTGCTATTGGCAGTCTTAGATTGACTAATGGTGTTATCTTGTTTGATATCCTGGTTGTGCCTGAGAATAATCTTGGTCTGCTTTCTGTGAATAAAATTATTAAATATAGCAAGTTTTTTGTTGGTTTTGATGAACATAAATGTTATATTCAAGACTTGAAACTGGGCAAGTTATTGGGAACTAGTAGTGAAACTGGTGGCCTTTACTTATTTGATATTGATAGAAGTGGTAAGTCTAATGTTGGTATCTACAAACTTGGTCATCCTGCTGATCAAGTTCTGTCTATTTTGGGAAATAAAATTGGTTTTAAAAATGTTGATCACATTTCTCCTTGTGACATCCGTCACAAGGCTAAGCAAACTAAGGAACCTTTTCCCTTAAGTGATCATAAGTATGAGTCTGATGGTGATTTAATCCATTGTGATGTCTGGGGTCCTTACAGGGTTGTAAGTAAAGATGGGTATAAGTACTTTCGTACTCTGGTTGATGACTTTAGCAGGGTACTTTGGGTGTATTTGAAACTCAAAGGCTAAAGTTGATGATTATATTGAATGTTTTATAAAACTTATTTTTACCCAGTTTGGGAAAAATATTAAAGTCTTAAGTTCTGATAATGATACTAAGTTTATTAATAATCATCTGTCAAGTCCGTTTACTAGTATAGGTATTATTCATCAAACTTCTTGTGCTTACACTCCTCAGCAAAATTGGGGTTGTTGAGAGGAAACAAAAACACCTTTTGAATGTTGTTAAGAGTCTTATGTTTTAGGGGGGTTCCTCTGTCTATGTGGCCTGAATGTGTGTTAAATGTTGTATATCTTATTAACAAGTTGCCTTCCACAGTATTATCTGGTGCTTCCCCCTATTTTCCAATGTGTGATAAGGATCCTAGTCTCTCTCACATAAGATCCTATAGATGTCTGTGTTACTCCAGTGTTTTAAACAACAATGACAAATTTAGGGTCAAGTCTGAAAAATGTGTTTTAATTGGTTATTCTAGTAATAAAAAGCTTATAAGTTGTTTGCTTTTTATAGTAAAACTATTTTTTATTTGAGAGATGTAAAATTTTATGAAACTATTTTTCCTTTCAAAATGAAGTCTTCAAAGTGTTTTAGATGAGTCTGCAAATGTTTTTAAAGAGTCAACTGAGTCTGGAGTTAACAGTTTAAACTTTTTTTATGTCCATGGATCTAAAAGACCCTGTGATGAAGAGGGGGACACTTCTAATGTAAAAGGTAGTGATAGGGCAACTTCTAATGAATGTGTTAACATAATTGAGGATGAAATTTCAATCACAACTACCCAAATAATGGAAAATGTCACCTGTAAGGGCAATAATCAAAACATTTCAAATGGTGACTGTCCTAGTAATGTTGGACAAGAACCACAAACTGTTTTGAGGAGGTATGGTAGGCAGAGAAAATTTCTTTCTAAGTTGAATGACTTTGTTGTTGGAAGTAGTGTTATATGTGGTCTTGAAAAGTATGTGAATTATTCAAAATTGTCTAATTTGAATTGTTGTTTGTTTCCTACTTTAATTAAGTATGTGGAGCCTAAGTCCTATTTTGAAGCCTCTCAAAACCCAAATTGGGTTGCGTCTATGAATCTTGAAATTGAAGCTTTTCACAAAATTACTTGGGTTTTGACTGAACTTTCAGTTGGTAAAAAACCAATTGGTTGTATATGGATCTTCAAAATTAAATATAAATCCATTAGAGAAATGGATATGTATAAAGCCAAGCTTGTTGCCAAAGGCTAAAGTCAAAGGGAATGTCTGAATTATGAGGAAATATTTAGTCTAATTGCCAAAATGGTTATAGTTAGGCGTCTTATCAGTTTAGTTGTTCATAATAAATGGCCATTGTTTCAATTGGACATTAATAATGCATTTTTATAATGTGACCTTAATGAGCAATTTTATATGTTTTTACCACTTTTTTTTCTTTTTTCTTTTTTTAATGATGATAAATATGACTAAAGTGTGCACGTTGGTTAAGTTATTATATGGTCTTAAGTAGGCTCTTAGGCAGTGGAATGAAAAGTTAATTGTTGCCTTAGTTGAGCATGGGTTTGTGCAGAGTAAGCATGACTATTCTTTGTATGTTAAGAGTAAGAAGGGACAATTTATTGCCCTGTTAGTATATGTTGATGATATTGTGATTACTGGGAATGATTTGCACGAGATTAAGAACTTTAAAACTTTTTAAGTTCAAAATTTATGATTAAAGATTTTGGTGTTTAAAAATACTTTTTGGGAATGGAGGTTTTGGAAAATAAAGATGGCCTCACAAAGAAAGTATTGCTTAGAAATGCTTTGTGAATATTGGTATTTTGGCTTGTAACCTTGTTGCTTATCTATTACAGCAAAATGTTGTTTTAAATCAAACTGAAACTGAATATCACAAACTTATGGGTAAGCGTATTTATCTGTCTATTACTAGATCATATGATGCATATATCGTGCATTGTCTTAGCAAGCATATGCATTCTCTTATACAGTCACACTTTAAAGTTGTTTTAAGAGTCTTAAGGTACTTAAAACTAGCACCTGGAACTGGAATTTAATTTTATAAAGATAGCAGTTTCAGTCTGTGTGCATTTTCAGATGCAGACTCGGCAAAATGTCTAGTTTCTAGGAAGTCTGTCTACGGGTTTTGTGTTTATTTAGGTAATGGTGTGATTTCATGGAAAGGCAAGAAGCAAGCCAGGATTTCCAGATCATCAGCTGAGGTTGAATACATCTGCATGACATCTACTACTTGTGAAATTAGTTGGGTTTCAAGCATTCTTAAAGATCTTGGAATTGAAGGCTTGTTTCTTGTTGATCTATATTGTGACAGTAGTGCAGCAATCCAAATTGTTTCAAACTATATGTTTCATGAGAAAACAAAAAACTTTGAGATAAATGTACATCTTGTGAGAGAAAAGGTACCATCTGGAGTTATCAAAATTGTCAAAGTTTCATATGCAAATCAATTTGCAGATATTTTTCTCAAAAGGGTTAAGCATTGCTCAACATAAGTTGTTTTTTTAACTCTCTTTGGCGACTACGATACCCTAATATCCTATATCGATCTTTTTCACATTTATCGTTTCTCTAATCGGTTCCTAGTGGGTCGGTTGGTTTGCAATAATTGTTTAATTGCTTTCTAGGGATTCTGTGATATTGGCTTTGATTGATTGCACGTACTACTGCTTCTATTAATTTATTCAGTGGGAACTAATTTATACACTATTAAATTCCAATCATTAAACACTTATTGTTCCGATCATTATTATGGATTGAAGACGTGCTGCAAAGTTTATTAAACCCTAGTTTCTCAACTAGGGTTTTACCCGGTCTGGTTTTGAAGTATTAGATGTATCTTCTTCTTGGTTGTATGGTCTTGTTGGTGGCTTCGATTGTGGGTTGACTATGCAAGGGGTTATGAGAGAGAGGGGTCGTAAAGGTAGGATGATGGAGCATGGCACGGTTGGAACTATTGGTGTTTTAGTGCAGATTTTGAGTGAAAGTCTTTCTGATTTTGATGTCTTGGGCAATAGCCCTGGTGTAAGTGCTCTCAAACGTACCTTTGATCGCACTTCACTCCTTGACAAACCTGACCATAACTCTCTTGTTAATGACCCTAGGGGTGGGAGTGGTGGTACGAGTAAGTACACCTCGTCTAGTGTAGCCGATCACATTAGCCTAAGCGGTGATAAAGTATTGGGTGGTAGTGAGAATACGAGTAAGGATCCTTCATCTAGTGTGGTCGATTATGGGTGTGACGATGTTGGTCCTAATATGGGTGTTACTGATGATGTATTTTGGGATGTTGGTCCTACTAGAATGGTGAGTACATTGAATTCTATAGATGAACCGGTTGGTTCTAATTTAAACGTGCATGATTATCCGTTGCCTAGTAATAATATGGGTACTAATATTCAAACTGTTTCAAATATTGTTCATGATGTTGATAACACTCCCATGGGTGCTAACCTACCAAGTGGAGATGGTATTAGTGTAGCATCAAAGCTGGAAGGATGCATGTTTCCTCACCAACGGAGAAAGTAACTGGAACTACACCTATTGTCCAAGCTGCTGAGGTTAATCCATTACCTAAGTCGTATGTTAGTGCTACAAGTGGAAAGAGTTATGCAAATGTCAAAGGTAGATCTGCTAATGAATCGACGAAGCGCAAATCAAATTTTCATAGGTTGGAGTGTAATAAAAAGTCTGATGGGGTGGATCTCTCCATTCCTATGAAAGTCGTTGAGGAGGTAAACTCTAAATTTGAGAATACCCTTTTTGGTTACTTCCTTGGTAAACGTATTGCTTTTCCGGTTGTGGATTATTACGTTCGTAATACGTGGGCCAAGTATGGTATTCAAAAGGTTATGATGAATGCGAAGGGGTTCTTTTTCTTTAAGTTTTCTACTCGTAAAGGTGTTGATGATGTGCTTGAAAATGGACCGTGGATGATTAGGAATGTACCAATTATTCTAAAAACATGGACTTTGAATACTAATCTGCTTAAAGAGGATTGGACTAATATTCCGGTATGGGTTAAATTCCATGATGTGCCCCTTGCTATGTTTTCCGATGATGGTCTCAGTCTCCTAGCTACACTGATTGGTACGCCAAAAATGTTGGATTCTTATACTAGTCAAATGTGCTTGGAATCATGGGGTCGAAGTAGTTTTGCTAGGTGCTTGATTGAAGTTAAGGCAGATCAGGTTCTTAGGGAGAGCATCATTGTTGAGATACCATTACTTGATGGGACAGGATCTACTATTGAAAAGATTCGGGTGGAATACGAATTGAAACCGCCTCGGTGTGATGCATGTAAATTGTTTGGTCATACGCTGATTGATTGTCCTAAATCTGTTCCACTTCCTACTCAGCCTAAACAGACTGTTAATGATGGGTATCAAACTGTCACTAACAAGAATAAGGGTAGGAATGGTGGTCCAAGTGTTCCAGGTAAGGGAGGTTTTACTAAAGTGGGTCCTAAATTTAGGTATCAACCTAAAGCGCCTCCTCCTGAACCCAAGAAGGTGGATAGTGCGAAGAAGATAGCTACTGATGTGGCTAGTACGAGTGGGATGAAGATTGCTACATCGAATCCTTTTGATGCACTTAATACGATCGATTCTGATGAATGTGGCAATCCTACTGATGTGGAGGTTTCTGGTAATACAATGGAAGCAAAGAAAGTTGGGTCTCTCGAGACAGGTAATGTATCACAAGATTCGCTTGTGAGTGATTCAATGGTAGCTAACACGGTTGGTCCTACCCCTATTGTTGAGAAAATTGGGGAATTTGAAAGGCTTCTTATTGATGGGAAAGCTACTCTTGTTGATGATAATGGTAATCCTATTAAAAAGGTTGATTATCAGGGTTATAATAAGGATTTCCCGGCTACTTCTTTTACTAAGAGGGTTAACCCATTCACTAAGGTGGGAGAGATTGTGGATTCTGATAGTGATGACGAGGAGGTTGTAAACACCTTTGATGAGACGAGTAATTTATTTGGTGGTGGTCATGACCGCGAAGATGAATATGATTATGATAACTATGTGGATCAAGTTTACGATCTTCCAGAAAATTTGGATGCCTATTATGACACGTATGGTATCAAGCTCCAAGGCCTTGGTAGGAAGTAATTTTATCTCCATAGGAGTCAAATGTTATATTTTGAGTAGTGGTTTATTTTCTTATATAGAGAATAGGAAGTATCTTGTTATATAAGCTTTTTGCCTATGTAACGGGCTGAGATATGGGATTCACCCATATCCTTTGTATTTAAACGTTTTTTGGAGTAATATATTTATCGGGTCTTTGACCTTTTACCAAAAAAAAAAAAAAAAAAAAAAAAAAAAAAAACCCATAAATTGTTTTGTGAGAAGTTTGGTCTTGTGGACATGTTCAAACTATGAGGCGGAGAAAGGGTGTTGAAAATTTAATGGTTTATTTCATCTTATGGCGTGTTATAAGTGCAAAGACCATTCTTACACTTTATACTAACAGTATGGTAAGTTTATCTGTGTTAGACATGTTTTACAAAGTGCAAGGGCTGAAGTGTACATGTGGTGTATATAAGCCAAATACCCGACCCTAGGGTTCATAACTTCATTCACACAATTTTTGTTGTCTTCTTGATTCTCTCTAGTCTTTGTTCATATTTTCTCTCTGTATTTGTGATATCATCTATTATATACCATTGTTCATTCTGTCTGTATTCATACACAAGATCAATATCTTTATTTGATCTTGTGTTTTGAGAGTTGTGTGTGGTTTGTAGTGAGATTTAGATAGCATCCGTTTATGGAGACTATCTCTTATCTTTTGTATTCGTTTAGTTAGAACTCATTTAAGGACTAATCTGCTATAGCTGTAAGTTATTAAAGAATTTACTAAAGGTGGTGATTGGTTTGATATTTTTTACAAATAGGTAAACAATTTTTGTAGCGAGTATAGTGACTAACCATAACACAATAACATGTGACGTCTCCATGTCCCAAGAGTTGTTACATATCACTTTATTGGAAAATTTTAGTTATAAGAGCATGGGGTGTGGTGGTGAGCTCAAAGCTCTTCATTTGGGCCTCACGTGTACCACAACTCCAACACACTCACTTAAAAATACCCCCCAATCAAAACTAACTCAAACCTTTTCATTTGGGCCCCACTCACCCTCAAAAACACATCACAAACACAAACAAAGTAACAGAATTTGGTTTTGTCGTTGACTATGTCGTTGTAACGACGAGAAGGGAAGTGGCGAAGGTTCATGGTGTCGTGGCGGTGGGCGGCGGCCAACGGCGAGGCTGTCACGTTAGAAACGGTGAGCCCTCTCGCCACCGTACCCCATGCTCTAAGAACTTACTCGCTTAGAACAAAGCTGTATAATGTCTCTAATATGATGTAAACGATTAAATCCAAACTTCCAAAGTATTTGATTCCGGCTTGCTTTTATTGCATCATTTCTCATGTCATTCTTATCAACTTAAAAGTATAAAACATGGAGATAACATTTTTTATTGTTGAAGTACTTATACGTAAATTAATATTTACTAATAATTGAAGTAAAAAGGAGAAATGAAAAGGCATGAAACCAAAATAAACAAAGTGTCTGGTTTTAATTAATTTGGGCCACTAATTACTGGGCCACTGATTATTTGTGATCTGACTTAAGGTGTGGGCCATTTAGTCAGTTACTATCACAAAATTATTCAAACCAATTATTGAGTTACTAATGTTAAAAAGAATTTTATCTTTATTATCGAACTACTTATAAGACTAGTACATCTTAACAATTGTCAAATATAGATATCGTAGATGTATGTCACAAGAAAAGTTTGCAAGCCGAAAGTTTAATAATCATAAATTTTGCTTGGAGCTTGCATTTGTACGTGTATAATCTGTATTACAACACCAAAAGGCTTTGGCTAAGTTGGTACCACTTTCGAAAAATTTATGGGTTTACGGGAATGATTTCGTGGATAAAAGGTTACAGATTCGAGTCTCGGCTCATGCTCACTCCAGTTGGTGTCTCATTGGGCCACGAAAGTTGCCGGAACTATTCTTTGTAGGATGAACAATAACTGGTGTCAAAAGATATCTGAAGTCAGGATATTCTCGCTAATTCACACCTTTTGAGAAGATTCGGTATTACAACAAACAAACTCCTATTAGTTTTAGATCAAGTAAAACAAACTTCAGAAAGATTTGGTTATTGAAGCTCCCTAAAACTTATACGATATTGATTTAGATAGACAACATGTCTTCAAGATTGTATTAACAATATATATACAAGTTGTTTTGATGGGAAAAAAGTGAAAACTTGTAGATAATGGCATTGAATGTTTCACCAAAATGTTGGAAAAAAGACAAACATTTTACATTGGATTAGAAAATAAAATAAAAATTGAGACATAAAATGAAACAAGTGGAGCCTGTGAAATGAATTAGAGTAATAGAAAAGGCACCACTTGTAAGCCAATAATTTTTATTCCTTCATCGTCTTTTTACGAATGCATGGATCAAGATTGAAAGATATGTTTCATGCTCTACGTTATCTCCATTGTCTCATTATTATTCTTTTTCATCTATTATTAGTATATTATTCCAAAATACACTCGAGTAAATCTTAACCTATTACATCCTATGATTAAACTAAAAAGTCCAGCATTTATAACGTTCTCTCTTATGATCTAACACCTAGGGGTTTCAATTTGAGTCGTGTTTGAGTTGGCGTATTCAGATTGATGGGTTGGCGGGTTCAAAAATTTCAATCCAAACTTGACATGTTTAGTTAATTGTGTTGAGAAGTTTAAACCATACCTTAACACATTTATTAAACGGGTTAGTTATGTCGACCAATTTATGAATATAATTTTAATGAGACATATCAAATATAGTAAGTTGTATGATAGAACCATTTTAAGCAACACAATAACTATTTTAATATAAGTATTTACCATTCAAATATTTAAAAAATGATATATATAATAAGATATAGATACAAAATAGTTGCGTCTAGAGTCGTGTCAGAAATTAACTCCTACTTATACCTACTATTGAGAAACCTATTACGGTAGGTATGAATAGGGGTCAATTTCTGACACAAAGAAAGAGGGTTAAAAATTAACCAATGTAAGTTGTCCTACTCCCGATGCCGAAATTGAACATGTAAGTATTGAACATTTGTTTTCAAAATTCAGGAGCTGCCATTTTCATTTTGGATTGGTTTCTATGTGAATACTAGATTATATTTTAGTGTTTACTACAAATCTACAATAACTTATGTAATGACAACTTGTAATGCTTTTCACTATATCGAATATGTTAATAAAGGTCGTTTAGAATACAAATATTTTAGAACATCTTTTCATGATATTTTCTTTTCAGTTTTTCATGAGTTCCAAACGGGGGGTAGCTCAAGCCTTATCGAGGCTTAAAGCAAATGTTCAAAAACAAGGCCTTTTAGATGCTATGTTTTTAATAAAAGTCACTTGATTGATATAACATCTAGCTAAAAAACCAAGAACGCTTAATAAATTTAAGAACCGGTTGATGATTGAAAAATAAAATGACAAATAAAAAACCAAACATCGTTGTTTCGATGATCTAGAAGTTGGGCTAAGACGACACAATGAACCAACATGAATGGGCCCACAATGAACCAACATGAATGGGCTTGTACGTGTTCGTTCGTAAACATTTTATTGAACAAATTGTACATGAATACTTAAACAGTTAAGGGAAATAAATATTATGTTCGTGTTCTTATATGATGAAAAATTGTATTCATTTATTAACACGCTATACGAAAAGTACAAAAAATACATGATCAAAAGAGCATAAAACATATAAAAGTGTATCATACTTTGAACAGTTCACAAACAGATCGTCAAACTTTTAGTTCATTTACAATCCTATCTAGTAGTCCTTAAGAATCGGATTGTTAAAGCGAGTTTATTTTTTATTTTTATTTTTCATTACACACTAAAAGACTTTCTTGGTCTTTTTTATAAAACTAATATAATGGACTTGATATTTGATAATTTGTAGGCCTAAAAAGTAAAGATAAAAATAGATGTGGCCCCGATCCTAACCTGAGGACCTAAAATAAGCTTAAACAATTGTTTTGCATTATCGTAAAATAACTTTCTTGGTCTTTTTTATAAAACTAAAATGAGGGACTTAGTATATGATAGTTTTTACGCGTAAAGAATATGTGCGACGGCTTTATACATAACAACGTTTTATAAAATCGAGGGTCTTAAAATTTGGAGGCCCAAAACAATTGTTTTAGTAGCTTTATCCTTGATTCACCTTTGGATCTAAACAAATGGATTTGTACAAAGGGATCTAACAAATATATTCATGTATCATCTGATATATATTATAACCCCAACAAGTTTGAAATCTAAGTTATGTGGTCCGTTAGTAGTGATTCATTGGGCTGAAATGAGAAACATGGACTTATATATGGGCAGATTTCCCAAGTTATTTGGCCTGTCAATAGTTGATCCAACTTTACAAGCTGCAGTTGGGTCATAAAAATAATAATAGCCCATACGTCCAGTACCCCAAATTATATGGGCCAGTCTCTACCTTCCTCACTCTGGCAAATGATCATATGACTTGTTTTATAGTTTGCCTCATGGACTCATGGTTGTTAGAATTCAGTTACGAGGATACTACAAAGTAAAATCGATCCGGATTTACGTAGAATTTTAGCAAACTTAAGATTATTTAAGATCCAGATTTTGACCATAATATTTTAAGATCTAATCCGATCCGATCTTATATTTTACGAACCGTAAGTTAAAAAACTACAAAGTTATTGATTATGTTTTATAGAATTTTAAAAATAACAAGTTAATTTTCTAAAATATTTCTTATACATAATTTAGGACAACATTTCCATGAAATATTCATATTATTTTGTGTTTTGACATATAATAATTTGTAGATTTGAATGATATTACAAAAACTATTAGGAAAATGACATTATAATAGGATCTAAAAATCCCGATCTGATTTTACGATCTCGATATTGCAAAAACAAAAACAATCTTGAGTAGGAATCCCGATATTGAAAACCTTTGTTTGCCCCATAAAGTATGAAACTTTTAAACTCACATAATATGAAAAAAGCTTTTCATTTTCTCAATATAATTTAATCCTTCTTCGTTTTTTTCGTTTTTTTTAGAGTGGCAATTTGAAACTCATTGGTTAAACAGTAGTCTAGTTGGGTAAATGTTTAATAAGAGATGGGTAGTTGGGTCTTTCTAAATAGTATAGATGAATTTAATTAGGTATTCAATAGAAAGTGCAATTATAAAATGATTGTGTCAAATTTTAGTGTTTTTTTTTTGAACAAACAAAAAACAAAATTCTTGTTAACCCAACCAAATCTCATTTAGACCCGAACCTAACTCATATAGACTGAAACCCATCTAGACTTGTGATGTGACCCAACCCAACCCACATGTTTTTGACACCTCTAATTTTCTTTAGCGTTCATGCTTTGTAATATGGATACATTTCTCATCATGGTTAAAACCTTTAAAAAAGATGATACTCACAAGTCTCCTTAAACTCATTACTCATGAAAGGTTATAACAGACTATTTTCAGAAAGTTTTCTAGTTGAAATTACATATAGGAACATATTTACATTACATTTAAATTCGTAGCATTTACTTGTATCCACAAACTTCACTCTATTGAGCATTCTAGAACAAACAATCACTTATGGGGTTTTGTAGTACTTCTAGTTGTACACTCAACCATTCATGTGAAATGTCACGGTGTCGGTTATAAAGTTCATTCAATGAATGAAAATGTGATGTTACTTTTTACAAAGTAGTAAAAGTGGATTAAAAATGAGTTTTATGTGTTTAGAAACATTAGCTTTAAGCTTACATATACATGTTCATGATTGTTATCAAGGAGCTTTTCCTCTCTTTTCGGCCGATTTTTACCTTCAAAAAGCTTTAAGAAGAATGATCATGCTTTTCTAACCACATTTTTATCATACTTCGTGTATAGAGTATATGATGAATTGGAATATATATAGATATAATGAATGACAAAAACAAAATTCTCGAGACTAAAAAAAGTCACAAGATTTGTGGTAAAAAAAACTAAAAATAGTTAAGGACACGGTAATCATCATTAATGATATTTTAATTTACTTTTAAATTACAACCTCTTTTTCGTTTTTAAGCACATAATCATCAGTTCAAACGTGGATCTAAATGACCAGTGACGGACCAATAGAATGTGGGGGGCAAAATTTTTTTTTTACGATAGCAACAAAATGTGAAAGAAAAAACTAGAAACCTAATGATAAATCGAGTATTTTTACTTAGACATGAAGGATTTATAAGGCTTTAAAGAGTTAAATGTTGGATTTTAGTATGTGAGTGGGGGGCAATTTAAGTTTTTTGGTGGGGGTCACTTTCGAAAAAAAGTCAAAATTATATAAAAATTACATTTAAATATCAACTTTTTCGGCTAGCCATGGGGACGCCTGCCCCCCACTCTTATATGCTAGATTCGTCCCTGTAAATGACATTTGTCTTCACATCTCTACTACTTATAAAAATTGTATGGTCATTTTTATAACTTAAAATAATTTAAAATTTTAGTTATGTTAGCGGACTATTATATATTGTTTAAAAATAATAATAACATCTACCACTAAATTAATATTTTAAATATTGTTTAATTATTAAACTTTTATTATTTTTTGTTCATAACTCGGAGATTTTTTCTCGCAAGTCAGAATCACGATTTCGCATCAAAAGTTAAACCAAAATCATGATTTCGTAAATATAATTACTTGTTTCGATACACTGTCACTTTGCACGAGTATTCGTGTAGTAGAAAAATGAAACGCAAACAAAACCAACATCTCAAAATTAGTGAATCATGATTTTGTTTTCAAACAATCTGAGATCTAAATCTTCTCATTGGCCTACTTCACATTAAACAAATCTTACGTAAGGTGCTAAAACAATGGAGTAGTATTTAAAAAAGAGTTACGAGGTGAAGAGAAGCCTAACTTAACGTTGCAAAAAGATAATTAGTGTTATAACGACGAACCTTTATTGGGCACATGCCCCATGTTGTTAATTTCGCACTAACCCAAGCAAAGTGTAACTCCTAAATAAATTAATCGAATTTTATTACGTGACTCGTACGTCGTTACTACTTTGAAACCTACACCCATTTAATTTCAACTTACATTTATAATTTGTTATTCGGTTAAAACTAGTTTAATACTAGTAATGTACATCTATTTTAGTCAAATGACTTTCAAAACTAAACTCTCTTGATTTTCATTCATTAGCGCACTAAAAGAACCGTAAGACCAAATGTAATAAGGAAGCCTAATAATTGCGGTCACTATTAGCACATCAGTACCAACTCGTCTTTCTTTTTACAATCAACTTTACAACTAACTTGGTGTAATAAGACAATTGCGATCACCACCAAAACACACACACAAAAGCAAAAAATACATACAATTAAGACTCGGCTGTGCAGCCGACCGAATATTGCATTATTTTGGTTGAAGACGCGTCCTACATAGGAGGTATAATAGTGACGATCGCGATCATAATGATCCAAAACTCGATCACTAGACACCCATTATGGACGGTCTAAGAGATTTGTCCCAAGAAAATATGCACGAAAACGTGTTCGGTTTGGGTCGGTTTTTGGCTAAAACCGAAACCGAACCACAATGTTCGGTTTTTATAGAACCCAAAACCGAAACGTTCGGTTTTTGGCGGTTCTGTTTGTTATCGGTTTCGGTTCGATTTTTCAGTTTTTAACCGTTAATATTTGGGTATGGTCAAATTACCAACAAACTTGTTTTACGTACAAAATTCGTTATTTTTTTTTTACTTTTTTTCAATCTAGGCATAATAATATTTATTGTATATTTCTACAATTACAAACATATAAATGAGACATACACATACAAGTGAACATACAGGTAGTATAATCATTATCGAATACGTATTGATATATTCACACAAAACACGCGACACGACAAACACACATATAAATATAAACGTTAAGATAAATTTATTATAAATCCACTCACAAAATGAATACGAATATATAAATTTGATTTATTTAGTTATTTAATTATATTATATTGATTAGATATTATTATATAATAAAACCGGTTCAGTTCGGTTTTTGCGGTTTGGTTTTTGGACGAAAACCAAAACCGAACAGCATTTTTCGATTTCTGAAAAAGTAAAAACCAAACCATCGGTTTTTAGTTTCGGTCGATTTTTTCGTTTCGGTTTTTTCGGTTTTCAATTCGGTTTCGGTTTTTTCGGTTTGTTTTGCTCACCCCTATAAGGTGGTAAAAATTATTTATGTAACTTAAATAATCAATTTATCATTGCATCAACAATTTTGAAGCTTTTTATAAATTTATAAATCTTACAATTGTAACAAGATCTATACGACTAGAACAGTACTTAAAAGTGTTTGCAAGCAACACAACTAGACCGATCTCAGCTCGTACTAAAAACGACCAACTAGCTAGAACCTAAACGCATATACCCCGTTACAGCTCGACACAGAATCAAAATCTAACGTGCCTGACAACATTAAGAGGGAACCACATTCATTTTAACAACTCTGTCTGATAAGTTAATAATCTTGTTAAAACAGCTGTCTTAATTAATCATTAAACTATAAGAGTAAAATATATAAAAATTTTAAAAACTAACAACTTTCACCCCATTAGTAACGTGGTTAGCCCATGTGACCACACCCTCTTCACCTTTTCCTTGCTACACACCTTCCTTATATAAAACCCACACTCAATTCCCATCAAAATCATCTCAAACACAACTCTCTCAAACACATCTTTCGAAAGCTCGAAAAATGTCGATCCCTGCGACCAAAGTGACACCGCCATTGGTCGATGAGTTGGACATTGTCATTCCAACCATCAGGAACCTCGATTTCCTGGAGCAATGGAGGGCTTTCTTCCAGCCTTACCATTTGATCATTGTTCAAGATGGTGATCCCACCAAGACCATCCATGTACCTGAAGGATTCGACTACGAGCTCTACAACCGTAATGATATCAACAGGATCCTTGGTCCTAAAGCCAGCTGCATTTCCTTTAAGGATTCTGCTTGTCGTTGCTTTGGGTTCCTTGTCTCCAAGAAGAAGTACATCTTCACCATTGATGATGACTGCTTTGTAAGTCCTATGATCTCATTTCATTTCTTTGACTCATATTATGATAAGGATCAAGATTCTCTCAAGTTGATATAAACATGACCGTTAATGTTTCCTCACAATCAAAAAGAAAATTGGGTCCCTCCATAGGCCTTACTGTTTTGTTTATGAAAGAACATTACCGGTTATGTTCATATCAGCTTAAGAGTAGTTTCAAGAATACTTTATTGTCATAGTTATGATGACACATGGTCGAACTTTATAAAGAAATAAATTCGGTGGTTTATTGTAGTCAGTAGTACAGATCTATGTTATGAAAATTTAAATGCTTCCGAGGTTGAATAAATTTTCTAGGTGGGAGTGACAAGTCTCATTTAGTCTGGCCTTTATGACAATGTTTGTGTGACCAAAGCACATTCATTTCTTTATGTTACACCAACTTAGGTTGACCGTTGACCTGCTAAGTTATGATAATCTATGATATTTACCTAGCATGAATTTAGGTTAGTGGTCATATGAAAAGATCTATAACATGATGTTGGAATTCAGGTTGCTAAGGATCCATCAGGCCAAGAGATCAATGCTTTGGCTCAGCACATCAACAACCTGTTGACACCATCGACACCCTTCTTCTTCAACACATTGTACGACCCATACAGAGAAGGTGCTGATTTCGTTAGGGGTTACCCCTTCAGTTTGAGGGAGGGTGTCACCACCGCCATCTCCCATGGCCTTTGGCTCAACATCCCTGACTACGATGCCCCTACTCAGCTAGTCAAACCACTCGAGCGTAACTCCAGGTTCGTTATAGTTTCTTTAGTCATCATACTTATTGCAACAAAAGTCGATCTATAGAATTTTATTGATAATGATGGTTGACGCAGGTATGTTGATGCGGTTATGACCATCCCTAAGGGAACTTTGTTCCCAATGTGTGGAATGAACCTTGGGTTCCACAGGGAATTGATTGGACCTGCTATGTACTTTGGTCTCATGGGTGATGGTCAGCCTATTGGACGATACGACGACATGTGGGCTGGATGGTGTGCTAAGGTCTGTTGTCTATAATTGAAACGCCTAAACATATTGCTGTTATCAATTGTACTGATTGAGTTATTTGTGAATGAATGTAGGTGATTTGTGACCATTTGGGACTAGGGGTGAAAACAGGGCTACCATACATTTGGCATAGCAAAGCTAGCAACCCTTTTGTTAACTTGAAGAAAGAATACAAGGGTATCTACTGGCAAGAAGATATCATCCCATTTTTCCAATCTGCGGTTCTATCTAAGGAAGCCACAACCCCACAGAAATGCTATGTTGAGCTCTCAAAGCTTGTGAAGGAGAAGCTTGGACCTATTGATCCTTACTTTGAGAAGCTCGCAAGTGAGATGGTTACATGGATCGATTGCTGGGATGAACTCAACTCAAAAATCGATTTGGCTTCACTCAAGATAACAGAGGCTGCACCCAAAAAGAAGTGAACTTATTCGAATTGACTCTCAGTTTCACCATCCTTACAATTCGTTATACTTGGTTGCTATAAGTTGATCAATTTTAGTGTTTATTATATTATTGTTGGAATAATGTTTCTTTAGAAACTGTTTGCTCACCGGCATTTGTTAATCTCTTGAGGATATTAAGTTCTAACTTATTTTTCTTTGTAATTTTGATGTTATAAATCAATATATTTCTTATTTCTAGTACTTCAATGATGATTGTGTTTTAACATATAGGAGTTCTCCCAGAATAATCTTGAAATGCACATCTATCTTTGTATCAATTAGCAAATTTAAAGATGAAGGCCTCAGCTACAGCTTTGTCTTTTTCGAAGGTGCTACTTTGTAAGCATATAAAAGGATTCGATAATAGTCTAGGCACATTTTTAAAATATAAATAAAAATGGTTCACTTTCAACATGCATTATTTAACTAGTAAAAAACAATGTCCTTGCATCATGATCAAGCGTTCTTCGAATCTGGTGATTTGTCCAAGTCCAGAAGATTAACGCTACCTTCTTTGCCCAATCCAAAGCCTGTTGTATTTCACGACTTGACGCCTCCCACCAAAGCCTCTGCATTATGCCATCTAATATATGTCCACATTGGGACTTTTTGTAGGCAAGAAAGATGGCACATTGGCATAAAGTCAAGAGATCCAAGAGGCTTTTGATTTGGCAAAGAAGATGAAGGTTGATCTTCCAGACTTGAACGAATCACCTGATTTAAAAAACAATTGATCATGATGCATAGCCATTGTTATTTTGCTAATTAATAATAAGTTCCTACGGCATTTTTATTAGTATTTCAATAATGAGCCATTCTATTCCAGCATGTAATTAAAAAGTAAGGAATTTATTAGCTTAAGAAAAGCACCTTCAAAACAGACAAAGGTGTAATCGGGGACTTCATATTAACTAACGTTATGTGTCATATCAATTATGTTGATGCCTCACTGCCTAAAGGATGTTTTATAAGTAAATGAGATGGACCTAAGGAAACTTTTTACGTGGGTACACTACTATACTTGGTGTGAAAGATGTGGATATCCGTAATCTCATGACAACTTAAACCGTTTTCATATCAATTTATACCAAACGGCATATCCTACATGCCATGTGCTAGCTTTGATAAGAAGCAAACCCTACTAGCAACAGCATCTTCAAACTGACATAAGCCAAGGTCAAAGTTGCAATGAAAAACTATCAAGGGTCTGACAAACATAATGATATTCAGATTTGGTTTCATCAAACAATGGCACCATGAAATTAACAGATAATCAGTATCTCCAAAAGAGTCATTACTTCCCTAAAATTGTCAAATTCCCGTTACAACTTTCAGCTAGTTTCTACAGTTATCAACTGACCCGTGTTTGCCTCCAAATTTTAGGAAGTGGAAATGTCCTCAATGACACCTTTTCCATCCACCGAGTCAAAGAAGAAGAAATTTTTTAGGGGGTCTCCTTTGCCTGATATCGCTTTTATTACTTCCTGTAAATTCAAACAAATAAAAGTGAGCACAATCCAAACAGGTAACCAAGACAGCACGGTAACTAGACTAATCAGATCAAATTTACCTGGCCGAGTATTCCCCCAAGAATGGCAGAGACGGGAGGGAATTCTCTAGTTGACACAACCAATCTCTCTAGAAGAGAGTCTGGAACCTGTGATTCATTGAGGGACTGCAATACAATGGAATCACATGTATAAAAACAGTGAACTTAATTGATTTAGTTTAATAAATAAAAAATCTGACGAGAAGTATACATGTGCTAGGCAAAGTTCATTTCTCAGTTTCAAGACACTTGGCAGGTCTTCGATTGAAGTCTCCCCTGGTTTGCGCTTTTCCACGTCTTCAAATCTTTCAACCACTGCCAGAAGTTAATCTGATTACTATTAGTATCTCCAAAAAAGTTGAAGATTCACAAGGGCTAAAGCAAAAGAATGAACAATTTGCAGTACCTCTCATGGCATAATAAAGCTTTGCTAGTTTCTTAGGAAGAGACCTCCAGGGTATTGCAATTGCTTCCTGCAAAACAAGACCGTCTTTGGTTTATAAATGGGACTAGGAATGGGTAGAGGTATAAAAGTAGAGAGAAAACCCACTCCTGAAATCCATGTTTAATGGAATTTGCGGATTTCCCAAACCCATCCCGTATAAACCAGCATAATATATAACTTTTATTTCCACACCTTCATCCATAAATGAACAAACCAAACACTGCCTAAATGTCACAAAAAAGTTTTTTTTTTTTTTTCTTTCTATATTTTAGACCACATGCATATACTTTCAAACTGAAAGCTCAAAAATAGAAATGAAAGATAATTTATTTTCTGAAAAATTAACAGCTCATAGAAGTATCTGAATGTATATACAGCCATATGGGAATAGCTTGCCTGGTCTAATAACTTAAAGGATATTAATTAGTTCATCGATTGTTTTATTTTGATTAAATACCGACCCTACTATCGATCTTATATAGTATATATATGTTCTGAGTTGTATTTCAATAACTTGTACCTCAAATGACGGATATTGCATCTGACATTCAACCGTCTCATCAGCCTTTTTCTGCAAAAGAGAAGAAAACATTAGACATAGAGTACGTGCCTTTTTTTTTCTTTTTTTTTTTTCTTTTTTTAATTTCATTTCCATTTTTTGCATATTTTGTATCACAACTAACAATAATTAAAAGATAAACAGTAGACAAACCACAAGAACTTGTCCCCAGAACCTGCTTCACAGCAGGTGCTAGTACGTGTATAAAACCACTACTGGCAACTGATAGCCCACAAGCAATAGAAGTTGCTATTATTGCAATTTCTGATTTCCATTATTGTGAATTTATGATTATTACTAGAAACCTATTCAGACGTACGTAGGAAATTTGTAATGCTTAAAAAGTAACCAACTCTAGTTTAAATAATCAGTTTAACATCTAAAGCATACAAACCTGGTTAGTAGAAACCTATTCATATTTACAACAATAGGTATATTTATGTGTGGAAACCACTAAGGGAACGACAATCTAACTGTTCAAAGTTCAAACGCCAACCAGACAAATTTCTTGTGGTGACATGTTCCATTTACCCCTATGAGGCTCATGTTACGAAATCTAAACAAGTGGAGGCATGGTCAATAAGGTTAACGATTGAATTGGAACAACCAGAAAGTAAATCAACATATATTACACAAGAGTGTCCGCATCATGAGAGAAATAATTAGCCAATATAATCACCTGGGCATATGAATAATTCTGCAAATCAACAAATATTTCACCACAAGAGTCCCTACAATCCACACTGTAAAACGCAACTCGTTTTGACAACTTGCGACATTTCTCATTCACTGATTTCTGCAGCATCACAAAACAAAAATGAGCTTAGCTCATCTTGTAACAATTATGTACAACTTTTTGCTAAATTATAATTTCCCTAAGCTAGTAATAAAGAGCCATACTTTGGCTGCAAGTGAGCAGCAACTGATAACCACGATGTCGAACTTTTCAAAGAAAGATACATCAAAGCTTGACAAATCACCTGCACAACAAATACTCAGACATGAGATGCCAGTGGCATATATAACTAGCATTAAGGGCTCAAAGGCGATAAACACTTATGATCACTATATGTTACAACCAATACCTTTCTCAACAGAAACATGAACCATAGGATTAAAATCCTTCAAAGAATCGCAACAAAGCTCAGCAAGCGAACCTCCACCGCCCATTTTCTCGTCAAGAGGAATCAAAAAGTTAGCAGCCAATGCATCTTCAGTAACAGGATTATCATCGTTCAACGTCAAACTTCCTACCCCAGCCAAAACAATATTCTTGCAAAACTACATCCATGATACACAAACTAATTCAAAACATTACATTGTTATATCATGCATTACAGAAACACACTCAATGCAAGGTATTTGGGATTGCTTATTTTTCTGCTTATAGAAAAAAGCACTCGTAAGCTGCTTATATATAAGCACTCCCAGAAATTATGTTTGGATTTGCTTATTTTGTAAAACTGCAGTTTAAATAAGCAGCTCTCTACCCACTTATTAGAAACTGCTTATTTTATCTCAAAATAACTAGTTAGGATAACACAAAACAGCTTTCGCTTAAAAACAATCATCCCTTATTTTACCCCAAAATAAGTGTGAATAAGCATAAGCATTCTGGATAACACAAACAGTCCAAAGTGCTTATCTGTTTATAAAACAAGCAGATAGCAAATAAGCTATAGAAAAACAGACACACTCTAAGGGGGTGTTTGTTGAAGCTTATTTTTGGGCTAACGAGCTTATGTCATTTCGGCTTATTTTGAAACTTATATAAGCTTATTATTTATAAGTTCATAAATAAGCCGGGAAAAATAGGCAAAATCAAATAAGCTCATAAGCCTAAGGGTATGTGGTTGTGTATGTAGGTGTAATCATAATATGTAAAACAACTCCTGAATGGTCAACACTCCTAAATGCGACTGGCGTTGGAAAAGCAGCATTTCGAAAAGAAAAAATAAAGCTACTTGCCGCTTGCCAAACAAGCATTAAAAACAACACGCTCACTGCTCACCGCTCCTAAACGCTCTGCACCAAACACACCTAAAAAATTACTTAAACAGACACCCCCTAAATACAATAAAAATAAGGGCATAAATAATCAGTTAATATACCTCAACAGCAGTGCCTTTGAGTCCACTAACGAACACGTGCGACTTGCTTAACCTAAAACCAAATCAATTATTACTCATTATTATAAATTAATTAACTTATAATAATAAATGAAACTGAATAATAATAATTAGTTAGAGTACCTTCGTTGAGCATCAACGCCCCAAACCCTAATTTGACGGTCATATAAAGCAGTTTCCTGTTCAGTCAACTCTTCACCGTTCATCTTTCTTTCTTTTTTTTTCAATTGAATTAAACGGAGACTATTATGACTTATGAGAGATTGTTGAGTGGTGAACGAATTGAAGGAGTGAAGAAGGTTTAATTTGGGGCCAAATATTAAGTGTTTGAAATGTTTTTGGGCTTACATAATGGGACGATCTAAAAGCCCAATACACTTGGGCCCAAATTATTTATTTAGGCCCAGTGTAGCTTTCTTAAAACGACAATTTTTTAACACCATACAACACATATCTCATGTCCAATACCGTTAAACCAAGGTTTTTCGATCTGTAAAGTATGCATTTACTTGCGTCCACAACCCATTAGCCTTTCTATCATTTCCTTCAACAACTCTCGGCCATATCTACCCAAGCTTTAGACAAAGTTATCCCTTCTTTGAGGCTCCATGGATCATTTAAATCTTCGTCATTTTTCTTGGATTATGTGGCGCTTTTTGTATACTCCCTTTGTCCCAATATTATTGTCCATATTTTCTTTTTTGTTTGATTCAAAATAATTGTTTATGCCTAAATATAGAAGTGGAAGTAGTTTAAGTTTACCTTATTACCCTTAATCAAAGTTATTTGCAAAGTTAAATGAAATCATTAATTAATGGTCAAAGAGTAAAACTGTCTTTTAGTGGCTTTTACAAAAATCAAAACAATAATAAATGCATGTTTCTTAATCGGTGTGTTTCTTGTCGGGCGACAATAGTTTTAGGACGGGGGGAGTAATTTCTTTTAACGGACGCCACCTCCTCAACGGGAGAGTCGGAACGAACGGGTTGGGATGGACCTTCTAAAGCTTGAGGCGGAAAGGGTTGAGAAGCAGCGCCCCATAACGGCTCGAGATCTCATCAAGATTAAAAGAAGGGATCAGAGAAGATTGAGAAAGTTGGTTTTACGGTGATGATGCCATATGTAGATGATACATTTGATTTTGTGCTTGTTGGTTATACCATTAAGCCGAATACAATTAGGTGGGTACATCTGATTTTGTAAATGCATTGATTGGTTTAAAAAAGGAACGGTGGTGATTGGCATGTAAAATAAAACTGGGATTGGTTCTTATTGGAACGTTTGGTTGTCATCGGGATTTTGGTGTTTTGATTTTGGGAGTATTTTTAGATATTTTTGAGTAAGTAAATAGTTGATAAAATGGAGAAGAGAAGTATGAAAGAAAATGAAGAAGATAAGTGAGTTTTTTTTAAAAAGAAAGTGGGGTTTTAAAAACAAAAAGAAAATTGTATTAAAATGAAGAGGAGTGCCAATTGTTATGGTCGTCTAGGCAACCGAAACATCATAAATTTTTTTTGGAGGGGACGCGGTCGGGATACGATCGGGATAGTAGTAAGATGGGGTCGGGTACTTGGTTGGTTGGGAGTTATAGTTGTTGTTAGTAGATATGAAAAAAAAAACTCCGAACCCGATGGAGAATCCGATACCCGACCCTGATTTGACCGGGTAATCCTCGAGTTGACCGGGAATGGGGATGGGGATGGGGAATCCGCGATACTGAAAAGCGGGTATGGAGGCGGCTATGGTAATACCCTCAGATCTCTGAACCCGGCCCCGAACTTGTCCCCGAATATATTTTCTATACAAAATACATTATACGTCTATATTATTTTGTTCATGTCTATATTATTTTTTTCGGTTTGTATTTCGTTTAATTATTTTGTTTAGTTATTCATATATATGTATGTTAAGGGTGTGTTTGTTTCGACTTATATGTGGCCTAATTCAATAAACGTAGCCAAAATTACCAATTTCGTGATCTGAAACTGATTTTAATACGAGTTTAGTACCTTACACAACATTGTTTTGGTAGTGGTCAGTGGTATCTATAACTTTAGTATGCTTTAATGCTTTCATCAGAAGTATAAAAACAATGGACTAAATGTACGTGTCAAATGCTAAAAACATCACAAATGTACCTAACAAATGCTAAATGTAACGGGGAAAAATCCCCGATTCCCCATTGGGGATCCCCGTTCCTCATCGGGGACGGGGACGGGGATGGGGACGTAATTGTGACCCCCGACGGGGATGGGGACCGGGATGGGGATAACTATTTAACTTCGGGGATGGGGATGGTATCAACCATTCCCCGCATACTCGGCCCCATTGCCATCTCTAGTTGTTGGCAAGGTTTTTAAGATCGAGATTTTACTTAAGATCGTTTTTGTCTTTGCAAGATCGTGATTGTAAGATCAGATCGGAATCCTAAGATCCTACTATAATGTCATTTTTTATTGATCTTTGTAATATTATTCAAATCTATCAATTATTACATATTATAAACATGAAATTATATGAATGTTTCATTGAAATGTTGTCCTAAATTATGAATATGTAATGTTTAAGAAGAATCACATATTGTTTTTTAAATTATATAAAAACATAAACTATAAATTATAGTTTTTTAGTTTGCGGTTTGAGAAAAGTAATATCGGATCGTAGTAGATCTTAAGATCCTATAGTCCAGATCGGAATCCTATAAGATCTTAAGATTGTTAAAATCATACGTAGGATCCAGATCGTTTTTACTTTGTATAATCATAAAATCGTAATATATTAAGATCAGGATCATAATCTTAACAACTATGGTTGTTAGCATTGGTCTAAATAAAAATAAGACTAAAATACACGGTTCGTCCCTAAACTTGTACTTGCGCATCACTCTAGGCCAAACCTTGCCTTTTTCATCGTTGGGAGTCCAAAAATTGGGTTTTGTACTCTAGACAAGTCCCTTGACCAATTTTTCATTAGTCAACGTCTGTTATTTTCCCCATGTGCCTTGCACATGAGGGCAAAATGGTCATTTCATTGTTTTGGTTAATTATTTTGGTGGTAAGACTGGTACAACCTTAGGGACTAACGGTGTATTTAATCAATAAAATTATACCATCAATACCACCACCATCCCTTTATCTCTTTATCCTGCTTCTGTCTCTAAATTTATGCTTCTCTCTCTAAAATTAATAGCAACACTAGTATATACAATATTAAAACAAATTTGTTTAATAGCAACACTAGTATACAATATTAAAAATTTGTTTAATATACAATATTAAACATTACGCATGGTCAAAACCGAAAGAGACGGTCTCGGGGGGGGGGGGGGGGGTAAGGTGGGCGGAGAGGGACCGAGCTTCGCCTAGGAGTGGGAGGGGGAGGGGAGGATGAGGTTTTGGGAGTGTCGTGGTCGTCGGATGACGTGGCGCCACCGTGTGCTAGTGGTGGTTGTGAGAGTAATGGTGATAGTGATGAGCTTAGATCTCGTGTTAAACGGTGTCGTTTTGATGATGATCAATATCGTATTGATTCTTATGAGGTTCGTTTTTATATCGTTTAGAGGTATGTGTCCAACAAATATTTCCATTTATGGTTGTTTCAAGTTGTGGTCAAATTAGCTTGTTTGGCTGGTTGATTACAACATTATTTCAACAATATAAATTTTTTCTAATAAAATGAGTTAGGAGGTCGTCTGCAGTATAAATAAAATTTGAAGGATTTCGACCCATTCAACCCTTTTAATTTTAAAGCTTTATTATAGTAAACAATTTCAACCGTTAGAGATGAAACATAGCTCGAATTAAACCATTCACGAATAAATGAGGTTAAGTTATCGTGTGTAGTTGTTTCCATGATTCCATGTGCTAAAACATTGTTTGCTACATTTTGCAGTTTGCTTTCCCAAAAGTTAACCTATTGATACATTTTGGTATCTGCAACGGGTCGAAATCAAGCCCGCCTGTGAGATTTTTCACTCCCCATGGGGTTGAATCTGAACTAAGATTTGCTGCTAGAGAGTTTCTGCAAAGGGATGGGATCCAAGTGGATCTCGCCAAGAGAACAGTGCGTCTCACTCGTATCTTCAAGTGGTGAGTCAGATATACCATCCACTTAGTCACTACTTCAATACAAACCAAACCATACACTAAGAATTTAACTTTTAAACTTCAGGTTTAGTGTCGACTTTGGGCAGGAAAAGGAGATCTTGAAATGGATCATTGGGTACTTGGATGCAACCCAGGCGGCCCTGTTGTCACATCTTTCTAGTGACCGCGGTGCTGTGCATATTGTTTACCAGGACTATGACTGGTCCATCAATTGCTAATTAGCCATTATCGTTGGATCAAACATTTTGTATATAGAATTATAAATTAAATTTTATTAGAAGACGATTATCTATAGTTGGGTTTCAGTCCAAAAAATAGATTATAGACTTTGATTTAAGAAGATTTGTTTATAGAGGCGTTTGTTGATCTGATCGAATACTATAACGTTGTATTTTTGTTTGATTAAAGAACCCATTTCAAAAAGAGAGAAGCAGAAATTTAAAGAGAGAAACAGGATAAAGAGATAAAGGGATGATGGTGGTAGTGATAGTATAATTTTATTGATTAAATACACCGTTAGTCCCTAAGGTTGTACCAGTCATACCACCAAAATGATTAACCAAAACAATGAAATGACCATTTTGCCCTCATGTGCAAGGCACATGGGGAAAATAACAGACGTTGACTAACGGAAAATTGGTCAAAGGACTTGTCTAGAGTATAAAACCCAAGTTTTGGACTCCCAACGATGAAAAAGACAAAGTTTTACCTAAATGATGCGCATATACAAGTTTAAGAACGAACCGTGTATTTTAGTCTGAAAATAAAAAAAAAAATTAAAGTGACACTAAGACACCATTTTCGCTTATGTTATTATTGCACCTTGTGCTCTTACATCAGCTTTGATCAAAGCTTTGTCAGAGTCGACAGATTACCAAATCGTTTCTTTTAATTATAGAAACAAGTGCTATCATAACCTGATTCTTTTTTATTATATCAACTATTGTATTGATTTTATTATTGTAATATATATCAAGCACGGGAGAATAGTCGTTTTTTCGGTTTTTGATAAGAAGTGTGTGTGAAACTGAATTATGAATTGAACTATCAAAAGTTACTTACAATACAGAAATGAGAAGTATTTATACTATGCTATACTACTACTGTTACATTGAATCTAGACCTAACTACATATCAGATACATCACATAGTGTTACATATCACTAGACTACTTTGTAGCAGAGTCTTCATTTTGTGTGGACTGAATCTCTGTATACTTTGGACTGTATGAGATGTGTTGTTGATCACTTGCTCTTGTGTTGTCTGTGTAGTCTTATTATCCCCCCCACAAGTTGGCATTGAGTAAGGATTACAAATGCCTAACTTGGAGAGACAATGATAGTGTAAAGTTCTGCTTAAGCCCTTTGTAAAAATGTCTGCCACTTGATGTCTGGTGGGAACATAGGAAGGTAGAATCTCACCTGCTTTGATTTTGTTTCTGACAAAATGACAGTCAATTTCAATGTGTTTGGTCCTGGCATGATGAATAAGATTAGATGCTAGAGCAATGGTAGAAATGTTATCACATAAGACTGGTACAGGATGAGGAATTTGGACTTGCAGATCTTGTAGGAGACAAGTTAGCCAGCTGATTTCACATGAGTTGTCTGCTAGAGCCCTGTATTCTGCTTCAGTAGAGGATCTAGAAACCACTCCTTGTTTCTTTGATTACCAGGAAATGAGACTTGAACCTAGGAAGATGCCATAGCCTGTGACAGATTTTCTAGAGAAGGAACAACTTGCCCAGTCACTATCACAATAAGTGGTTAAGTTAAGATTGTTTTGAGTTGGGAAGAAAAGTCCTTGACCAGGACAAAGTTTGAGGTATCTAAGAACTCTGGTGAGAGCTTTCATGTGAGGTGTTCTTGTTTCTTTGAGAAATTGACTTAGAGACTGTGCAGCATAGGAGACATCTGGTCTAGTGATGGTGAGGTAAATCAGCTTGCCTACCAAGGTCCTGTAAAGGGTAGGATCTTGAAGGAGATCACCATCAGTGTGATTGAGTTTGGTAATGGGCTCAACTGGTGTAGCATAAGGTTTGAGGTTGAGTAGACCAGCAAGAGTGAGTAGCTCAAGAGTGTACTTCCTTTGAGACATAGCTAGACCAGAAGAGTTTCTGAGAAATTCTATCCCCAAGTAATAGTGAAGAGCTCCAAGGTCTTTAATGCTGAATTGCTGATGTAAGAGATGTTTGATGTGATCAATATAAGCTTTGTCCTGTCCAGTGATGAGAATATCATCAACATAAATAAGAATGGAGGTCTGTTTGTTGATTATGAGTAAGGATGTGTCTGCATAACTTTGAACAAAGCCTAGGGAGAGCAAAAAGGTTGTAAGTTTCTCAAACCATTGTCTGTTTGCTTGTTTGAGACCATAGAGAGACCTTTTGAGTTTGCAAACAGGATTAGGGATGGAGGGTTGAGGATATCCTTGTGGTAGTGACATGTAGACCTCCTCATGTAAGTCTCCATGGAGAAATGCATTGTTCACATCCAATTGTTCAATGTACCAATTTTGTGAGACTGCAACAGCAAGAAGAGTTCTCACAGTGACCATTTTAGCCACTGGTGCATAGGTTTATGTGTAATCAATGCCCTCCTTCTGGTGGTAGCCCTTTGCAACAAGTCTAGCCTTGTGTCTTTCAACTGTGCTATTTGCATTGTATTTTACCTTGAAGACCCATTTACTGCCAATGGGACATTTATTGGATGGGAGTGTGACAACTTCCCAAGTATCATTATCTTCCAAGGCCTTCAGTTCTTTGTTCATAGCCTCAGTCCATTTTGGATCTTTGGAGGCCTGGATATAAGAATGTGGTTCTACTGGTCTATCTATGCTTAAAATGAAATGCAATGATTGTTTGTGTAGATTTGAATAATTAAGAAAATTGGAGTGATGATGCTTGGATAGTGAAGGTGGAAGTTTGCATTGGTAGTCTGATAGTTTGGCTGGCTGTTGTTTGTGTCTAGTGGATGTTCTTGTAGGTGGAGGTGGAGGTGGTGGAGTAGGGTCCTGTGATGGTTGGTTGTTTGTTGGTGGTTGTGAGATAGGATTAGTAGAAGATGGTGGTGTAGTGATGGGTATGGTTGGTTCAGTTGGTGGTGGTTCATGTGATGTAGGGGATGTTGGTTCAGTTGGTGGTGGTTCAGGTGATGTAGGGGATGCTGGTTCAGTTGGTGGTGGTTCAGTTGGAGGATTTGTTGAGGATGGTGATGGTGTGGTAAGAGGAGTAGTAAAGAGAGGAGTGTAAGGAGGAGGAGTTACAGTGGGGATGTCTGGTGTGGAAGGTTTTGGTAGATGGAGAGGGAAGATGGATTCTTCAAAAGTGACATGCCTGCTGGTGATGACTTTTGTGGTGGTGGGATCATAGAGAAGATAACCTTTTTGATGTTGTGGGTAACCAAGTAGGACAGTGGGGATGGATCTTGCTTGGAATTTATCAGAGGTGTGTTGATGAACATATGATCTGCAACCAATGGTTCTGAGGTGATCAATGGGAGGTGGGTGGTGATAGAGCATCTCATAGGGACTTTTATTGTTTAAAACAGGTGAAGGGAGTCTATTGATCAAGTATGTGGCTGTGTGAATACAGTATCCCCAGAGATATTTGGGAAAGTTTGCTTGTAGTTGAAGTGCCCTTGCTACCTCTAACAAATGTTTGTGTTTCCTTTCAACTCTTGAGTTTTGTTGTGGAGTATATGGGCAAGAAGTTTGGTGTATGATACCATTGTTGTTGAAGAATTTAGTGAGTGAAGAGTTTACAAATTCTGTGCCATTGTCACTTCTGATGATTTGAATGGTTTTATTGAACTGAGTTTTAACATAGGCATGAAAGTGTTTTACTGTGGATATGACATGATGTTTGGTTGGAAGTAGATAAGTCCAGGTGGCCCTTGAGTAATCATCAACAATGGTGAGAAACAATTTGCATTTATTAAGTGTACAATGATGATATGGTCCCCATACATCCATGTGAATCAAATTGAAAGCAGAGGTAGCATGAGACAAGCTAAGAGAGAAAGGTAAAGCATGATGTTTTGATAAGGGGCATATGGTACATCTATGATCTACTGAATTTGAAACAGTAAAAGGTAACTTTGATACATGTTTGAGTACTTGAATGGATGGATGTCCAAGTCGGGCATGCCATAGAGAGAGTGAGGTAGTAGTGGATAGAACAGTTGCTTGTGGAGTTGTGGTTGAAGTTGTTGATGTAGAAGGTAGAATGTAGAGTCCTCCACTGAGTAGGCCTTGAGTTTGGGATCCATCATGGCCCTGGAAAACACAGGTATCATAAGTGAAGGTGATGGATCTCAAAGTGTGTTTGAGGATTTGGCTAATTGATATGAGGTTGTAGGTGAAGGTTGGGACATAAAGTACATTATGGAGAGTGATGTTAGATTGTAGGGTGACTGAGCCAATCTTAGTGACTTGTACATTATGACCATTTGGTAATGAGATAATGATAGGTGTGATGCATGTGATGATGTTGTGCATTAAAGTGAGTGATATGCATATATGATCAGTAGCACCACTATCTATAATCCAAATCTCCTTAGAACCAGAAATGTAATGAGCTATAAGTCTGTGAGGTTTACCTGCCATGAAGTTGTGAGAACCAGAGGTAGATGTCTCATTGTTGTGTTGCATCATGAGCATAACTTGGTTGAGTTGATTCTGCAGCATATCCATCCTTGCAGTCACAGAGTAATCTGGTGGCAGGTTCACCATGTTGGGGGTTTCCACTGAAGTGTTATCAACTGGTGTGCCTTCAGTAGCAACAGTCATGTTGATGGTCCTTGGTTTAGACTGAGTTGTCCTTTTCTGAGGTGGTACATACTTGTTGTGAAGTGGGTGACCAATTGGATAACCTACAAGTTTGTAGCATTCTTCCTTGGTTTGACCCTCTTTACCACAGTTACCACATATGACACCAGTTTTGAATGTAGCCCTTCTGGTGGGGTTGTTAGAAGATTGAGGAATTTGGTTTCTTGTGTTTTTGTGAGCATCATAACTTCTGTAAGTGTTCAAGGCAAATGGTGTAGATGTGGTGGTCTGTTTTGGAGTCTCTCTTTGTTTCTCCTCTTGCCTTATCATGATGTAAGCTTTAGCCACAATAGGAAGTGGTTGTAGTAGTAAGATTTGACCCCTAATATTGGTGTAATTTTCATCTAAACCCATCAAGAACTGAATCAATCTCTTCCTCTGATCTCGTTCACCATTTGTTTTGCCATTCTCACAGACACATTTGCAAGTACAGTTATAAGGTGCCTCTAAAGCATCTAGTTCATCCCACAGACCTTTGAGTTTGTGATAGTACACTTCAACTGAACTATTTATTTGTTTCAAGTGAACTATCTCAATGGTGAGTTGATAGATTCTGTGTCCATCTAACTGTGAGTAGTGATCATGCAGTTGATGCCATAATGAATGTGCAGAGTGTACAAAGTTGAGATTATTACCAATCTGATCTGAAACTGTGTTAAGCACCCAAGAAATGATCATATCATTAGCTCTTTCCCAGTTAGGCCTTATTGAAGATGTTATGTCAGGTTCCTCAAATTCACCATTAACTAGTTTGAGTTTGTTTCTGGCATTCAATGCAATAGTCATGGATCTGTGCCAAGAACTGAAGTTTTCTGAACCTGTTAACTTTCTTGAGATGAGAATCATGCCAGGATGATCTTGGGGATGAAAGTACAATGGATGGTTTGGTGAGTTAAGATCATCCATGGTGTTATTGTTGTTTGTGTTAGAAGTGCTTGAATCACTGTTTTGAGGCATTATGAATGATGAATCTCTGTGAGATGATTGTTAATCGGTGATGTGATCAGAAGACTGGTTGTTTTGATTAGATTGAGTGTGTAAAATGTGAAATAATGGCAGTTAGTTATGGTGGTTTGTTACGGTGGAAGAAAACAGTTATGATGGTTTGTTATGGTGGGAGAAAACAGTTATAGTGGTTAGTTATGGTGGTTAGTTATGAGTTTGGCGGAATGATGGTGGTAGTGATGGTAGAGCAGGATGCTTTGTCTCTGATACCATGATAAGAAGTGTGTGTGAAACTGAATTATGAATTGAACTATCAAAAGTTACTTACAATACAAAAATGAGAAGTATTTATACTATGCTATACTACTACTGTTACATTGAATCTACACCTAACTACATATCAGATACATCACATAGTGTTACATATCACTAGACTACTTTGTAGCAGAGTCTTCATTTTGTGTGGACTGAATCTCTGTATACTTTGGACTGTATGAGATGTGTTGTTGATCACTTGCTCTTGTGTTGTCTGTGTAGTCTTATTAGTTTTAAAATAATATACGAAACTGCAGTGTAGTGGGACAAACAAAGAATAAAATGACACTTACCACTGACGTCGTTTGGTGGAAAAGTAAAAAATTGCAAATCGTACCCCTAAACTATGAGTCGACTTACAAAAATAACTCCATACTTCTAGAGAGCACTGAATTAGAATGAGAGGTTCACCACCACATCATTACATGCAAGGGGACGACTTTTTTTATATATCAAAAATTATTCATCAAATATTTAACATATGCCTAACAAATTCTTCAATAAAAAAATACCAATGTAAAGAGTTCTGTATTACAAATAAAACGAGTCTATTATTTATATGTTTTTGAGGTACGTATGATTTTTTAAGAAACGAGCTCAATATTAATATGCTTTTGACGTATTACGAATAAAACGAGCCCAATATCTTTTATTTCCTTATTGATTTGTATAAATTATTTATATATAATAACTTTAAAAATAACCATAGGGGCAAAGACGTACAACTCTATAAAAGTTTAAATTATATAAATTACCTTTTACTTCTTGCTATGTACGACTTTTTATATATCAAACATTATTCATCAAATGTCTAACAAATACCGAACAACTTCTCCAATGAAAAATATACCGATCCGAAGAGCATTGAATTATGAACAAAACAAGCCCAATATTGATACATGACCCTGTACTTCTTGCTATTTACAACTTTTGCATATATCAAACTTTATTCAACAAATATCCAATAAATACCTAATGACTTTTTTAATAAAAAATATACCTTAGCGAAGAGCTCTGGATTCCGAACAAAATGAGCTAAATATTAATATACTTTTAATGTACGAATGATTTTATAAAAAATGTTGAAGTTTAATATATTTTTGACAAAAAAAAAAAAAAAAAAAAAAAAAAAAAAAAAAAAAAAAAAAAAAACCTGATAACTTTAAAAATCAATAAGGAAGTAGCAAGAAAATCATATGTGCTAAAGACGCACAATTTTATGAAAGTTTAAATTATATATAAAATAATTGACACTGTGTTGTTATGTTTTTAGAAAAAATACAAAACCTAAGAAACAACCAGTATATTTACTAATACACAAAACAAATAAATACATAAAATTTTATCACACAAAAAAAACACATAAATCATAACCAAACAATCCCGCCACAACACACGATAAGTCATCTATCAAAAATAAATAAATAAATAAATAAACTCTCAGTAATGCGCGAGCTCCAAACTTCCTTGTTCTAAATCACACTTCTTTTATTTACATCTAAAAGTCACACATAAAGCACATTCCGATTTATATTTGAATAAATTACATGGATGGTCCCTGTGGTATGTCAAAAGTAACAACTCTCATCCCTTGACATTTGAAGTTGCATTGGTAGTCCCTAAATTGGTAAACAAATAATACACCAGGTCCCTCTAATCAAATTTAGGGACTACTAGTGAAACTTCAAACTTCCAGTTTAGGGACCTGGTGTGTTATTTGTTCACCAATTTAAAGACTACCAATGCAACTCCAAATGTCGAGGGACCAAAGTTGTTACTTTTGACATACCACAAGGACCATCCATGTAATTTACTCTTTATATTTTGAAGAATTCCATGTATCTTTCACTTCTTCTTTTGAGGCCTTTCACCTATGACTTTTTGGCATATATTCCGCCTTAAGAGATGTTATACTTTGTGCTCCTCCTTCTGATTATCTTCTTACCATCTGGTTGTCAAACATCTATTAACTTTATAAAATGACATACTTTTTTCATTATCATCAGATGAATAAGAAAATGAGTCATTTTATAAACTTGATAGATGATTAGCAACTAAATGATAAGAGGATCAATATGAGATTCTTCTGTTTCAAATTATTCCTACAAATTTTTTAAATAACTTTTTTCGTTAAACCGTATGATATTTAAGCGTATTACTTAATATACAAACCTTTTTTCCCCTAAAACATGGGTGGATAAAGGTAAATGCAACTTCGTAAAGCATGTTATGACGAATTACTATCTAATCTTTACAAAATTGTATTCCTGGTTAAAGAGACTGAAGAAAAACTAAATTAAAAGTTAATGATAAAATGTTTTAGAAAAAAAGAATATTGCGAAACATTGCCATATTTATTATGACTAAGCGTACTTCAATTCTAAACGCAACTGCTAATTTCAAAATTTTAATGCTTAACAACACATTTTTGATGCTAATAGTTAGAAGATGTATATAAATTTGAAAATTATAAGTTAATTAAATGTTTTTATAAGTATGGTGAACGTAATCAATGGTTATAAAAAATTATAAAATAATTAGCCTGAAATTAGAAAATGACAACCTTTGTTTATGCGTGTCAAATTTTAATGCTGTTTAGCATATTATATACGCAGTACCAGAACAAGGACCGACAGTACATTAACATAAAAACATTAAACAATTTGTCCTTATCATACATCATAACCAAACTTACTAGACATCAACTTCCATAAATTAGCATGAAACCAGCCTTACTAAGAGGGCTAGGTATCGTTTGGTGCCAAAGGGTGGTGCCATAAAAAAAGTGACGCCACCTCAGCACTTTTTCTCTATAACACGAGTTTTGGCTATGGCACCAAAACCCCCCTCCCTGGTATAACACTAATTTTCTGGTGCCATAATGCATACTTTTTTTTTCTTCATTTTTGAAATAAAATAATATATATTAACTAAAAATAACTTTCAATAATAAAACATATGGCATAATTATTTTTAATACACCCTACCCTCTTTTTTATTATTATGAGCTTGCCTGGTTACTTTATTACAGTAATTAATAATTTTATCCCAACTTCTACTAGGTGTCAAGTGCTTGTTGGTTACTTTGTTAGTAAATAAAAAAACAAAAACCAAACAGTGGTCGTCTTCCTCCTTCCCACCTGCAAAACAACCAAAAAAAACACACACACATCACAATGTCACACAAACACAAATACAAAAGATCACAAACACAAACAAAAGAGAAAGAAACCCACTAAAACAAACAAACAAAAAAAAACATTGCTCGGCGTGAGCTGGTGGCCATGGCGCCAGGCCCTACCAGCCCAGCCTCGGTGTGGGTTGTCGTGCCAAAGGCTCATGCCGAAGGCTATGGCTCAAGCCAACAGCCATTGTACCCGGGCCTCTAAAGAAACTCTATTATTGCCATAAGGGTGTTCTTAAGTGTACTCCTTAATCCTTATATCCTTATATGTCTGTGAATACGAAAAAGGCAGGGTTGTTTTTTTTTTTTTTTACTTGGGTTTCTGACTCGACATTGCGAGCCGACTAATCTCCGGGCGAGTACTCTTTTGGATAGCTCGGAGTCGGCGCAGTTGAACCTTCGTGGCCAATGGAGGAGTAATTTTTTCCTCAGAGTTTGAACCCAAGACCTCTAGCCACTTTCATAAAAATTAGTTTTTTTACCTTTCTTGTTTGTGTTTTCTGTCTTTTAATACTTTTAAGGGCAAATGACAAAAAAATGCATCGAACTTGACACTTTATGCGATTGTGTGTAGCCAACTATTTTTTTTCTTGTTGTATGTACTGAACTTACAAATTTCGATCATTATGTGTATATTGTGACTATTCTGCCATGTAAAATGACCATTTTACCCTTCGAAATTTGAAAAAATTAAGGGTAAAATGGTCACAAAATACACACAATAATCGAATTTTGAAAGTTCAGTACTCACAATAAGAAAAAAAATAGTTGGCTACACACAATCATAAAAAGTGTCAAGTTCGATGATTTTTTTGTCATTTGACTTACTTTTAACTTATCAAATTTTATATTTTATGTTTTATACTTTCAATTTTATAGTAAATTATAAAAAAAATTTTAAAAGAATAAACAAAAAATTAAAAAAATAAAAGAGGAAGGTGCCATTATCATCTATCTAGGGAAGGTATGTATAACCTTTGCCTTGCCATAAATAGACTCACCAGTCCCCAGTCCCCACCACCAAATACCATTGACTTGTAGTGTAATCTCATTTGAAGTTCAAAAACAAACCACTCTTTGTTCATCTTTATATGTATGCAAGTTAATTAGCTATATTTATGCAAAGTAGCGACTTATATTAATTATCTGTATTTTACTACTGTTAAACACAAGACCTTGATAGATCTTAAGCACTCGGGGATCGTTAGCCTTGCCTATGTAATCACAAGCAAACTAATAGAAGATCTCTACAACTTGGTATGGTAGCGGAAAATAAATACAAGTTATAGTGACTAAGAACACTTTTGATCCTCTATGGATCTTTGATTATCGAAACTCTATGTTTCGGATAGAATACAAGACTTGAGAAAACTATTGAAAGCTTATCTAATACTAACTAATATGGTTTCTTATATAGGCAAGAAACCCTAATGAGCGTTGACAATATACGCTTCTACTACTAAACTAGACTAAGCATGCAACTAGACAAGCATGCAACTAATCATTTTGTTTTGTTAATCATCGTGTTTATTCTGAGTAAGCTCTACATAATACGGCGCCAACCTATACATACGGCGCTGACTTTTACTCTAATCTGAGCTTATCTCTCCTACGTGGTTCCCACTTTCAGCAGCAACACTCTGTCTGCTTTATCACTTCTGCTGAAGTATAACTTCGGCAGCATCAATTCTTCTTCGGCAGAATCTCTTCGACTGAAGCTTCGGCAGAATCAGTAGTTTGTGCTTCGGCAGAATCAGTAGATTACCTTAATTCCCAACAATCCTCCCCTAAACTGGAATTTGACTAGGTTAAGTTCCAGTTTCCTTGATAGATCGATACTGTTGTTGAGGATTGTAACATTTTCCTTGAGGATTGTACCATAATGTTGGTTGAGCAATTAGTGACAAGATCTTGAGGATTAGCAACTGAACTGTGAAACATCAGATCTTTGCAGCAACATATGACATCGTGTACATCAAAACATATAAGTTTAATACTATGCTCATCACTTCTAGGTGTGTTAACTCCTGTGAGAGGTGAATCATTGCAAAAAATGGATTTGATGTCTCTTTACCAATAGCCATTACTACTGGAGTAGCCACATGTTTGAGTTCGAGAACTATGGTACATTGATAACCATCTGATTTATTGGCAAACCAGCAACCATATAAACGGATTTGTCTTGTCTTTACCTATAGCCGTTTGCTCAGGACTAGTCAATTCTTAGGATTGGTGAATTGAAAACCAAATATGGATTTAGTTGTCTTTACCACATACCATATACATGTGGACTAGCCAATTCTTGGATTCCAAAAAGGAATAGACCATGGTGAATTGATGACCATACAAACCTCAGCAGTGAAGCATGGGTGGTTGCATACCCTATGATTTTGAGCAAACCATTACAGCTATCAACAGATTTGATGTGTCTTTACCAAAGCTGTACCCTTTGGACTAGCCAACTCTTTGATATACAAAAGGTACATCGGGTGAGTTAAAGACCATCAGAAAAAAATTCTACAGAAAAGTAGTTTTTTTTTTTTTTTTTTTTTTTTTTTTTTTTTTTTTTTTTGACTAAGAACAATTTTTAAAACTGAATAAGCTCAATAAAAAATTTTGAAAGGGAAAATTAAAGACCTAATTTTTATTAAATAAACGCTATCACTATTTTAAAATGATGTTTATGTGAGATTTCTTTTTATGAAAGCGTTTACTAAAAACTTTAGACAAAAATAGACAAATAACATAAGCAAAGCAAACTAAAGTGAACAAACTAGGATGGTGCAGAGAGTACCAAGTGACCTGATATGGATGAAGAAAAGGCCTATTGCAGTTGTTGAAGTTGAGTTTTGATCAATCCCACCAGAGTTAAGGCAGATTGTTTTTCATTTCCCACAGGATCTGGAGGAATTTCCAATTTCTGACTCAACATCTTTTCCATAAGTCTTTTAGGCAGAGGATACTTTCTTTCAGACAACAGGCACACAGTGATTCCACCCTTAGTCTCAAGGACATGCACCCGAGGGAGAGGATAGAATCTCCAGGATGTAAGCTTCCATCGATGTGAGTTTTCCCAAATTGAAGATGCTTTACTATTGGGAATGTGGGAGTTTAACAAGATTTGAAAATCTCCTGGCAGGTACATTCCAGAGCCTTGAGGTTCGTTGTTGCAATAATGGGTGGAAACTTGAGTAAACAGAGAAAGTAAGTCTGCTCTATCTATTAAGTGTAGAATTTCCTTCAGAAAGGTGAATTCTACTGAAGTAGAGTCCCTACGGAGAAGAACATTCATCTGATCTTCCTTCAATTTCCAGGCTATCCCATCTTCTGAGTTTCCATCAGGAAAATCAGCAGCAGACCCTTCTATGATAAAAGATGAGTCATCAGCTTCAAGATCCAAAGGAGAAATCTTGGCCTTAGTCTTCTTTCTCCTCCCAGGCAGATAGATCTGCTGAGGGGGAGCATTTTCATCTTGTGCATCTGTAGTGGGGCATGTAACAGTAGATGGAGACATGGTTGAAGCACGAAGTGCTTTCATCCTGTGGGATATCCTTATAGCCTTTTCTGTTTTGGTTTCTGCGAGATCAGCTTCCTTAACTTCAGAATCTTCTACTGTGACAACAGGTGTTGCTGAGGGAGAGGGAGCTGATGCTTCAGGTGCTTCAGGAGGAATGGAGGATGATTCAGAAGATTGGTCCTTGTCAGCAGAGGAAGCAACTTCAGAGGTTGCTTCAGCAGGAATGACTGGAGAGGATTCCTTGGTTGGAGCATCACCAGCCTTGAGTCTTTTGGCCGTTTGAACAGCTTCATTCTCTGAAACCCTTTTTAAGTTGGAAGAACGTGCTAAAGCTAATCTTCTTTCCTCCATGATTTGGTTATACTTGCGATACAGGACAGAATCAGGAAAAGCCTTGACTTGCTTCATTGTTAGACCAGAGTTGGACTGTGAGTATTGGTTTTTCACCACCCTTCTCATTTCATCTTTAGTAGGGGGTTTGTTTTTGGCTTTCTGAGCTTGGATGGCCCTCTTTTGTGCAAGTGCTTCTTGCTTCCTTTGTCTTCCCTGAGCCCTCATTCGCTCCACATAGTTGTCACTAAGAAAATCTCCACCTAGGATACTTTGAGCTAGAGAAGGTCTTGAAATGA
Organism: Chrysanthemum seticuspe; assembly: GCA_019973895.1. NCBI lineage: Eukaryota > Viridiplantae > Streptophyta > Magnoliopsida > Asterales > Asteraceae > Chrysanthemum > Chrysanthemum seticuspe. The sequence continues at coordinate 302,278,530 of BPTQ01000004.1, forward strand.
CATGCTGAGTTAGAACATCCCATTGTGCAGCAGGCATCTGAACCCTTAATTCATCCAGTTCTTTTCTTCTCTCAGGAGTTAGAGATGAGAATTCTTCTGCTGCAAATTGTTTAGCCAATGCTGTATCTTCCTTTGACTTCTCAAACTCTGCCAATCTACTAGCTTGACCCAGTCTTTCCTCCTCAGTCACCAGGTGAGGACCAAGCTCATCTTCAGTGATGACAATATTTTCTTTATCATTAGGCTGCTTAGCACACTCTTCTTCAGTAAGATCAACTATAGGAATTTCTTCTGGAGTACCTAGATCAACATGTTGATGTAGATTATCAACTGAGGTGGTCAAGACAGCAACATCAGGATGATCTGCTGAAGGTGAAGGGTCTGATGGTTCTTGAACAGATGAAGTCTGTCCAAGGTCTGGGGATGCATCCTCCATTTGTATATCAGCAGATGCAGCCTTATCAACTACAGGTTCCTCTGAAGCTTCAGAAGAAACCTTGTGAAGATCAGATCTCTTTCTTCTGGTGTACAGAACAGGTTTCGTCTTCTTTGATGAAGTGGCAGCTACAGATGAAGGGTCATTGAGAGAAACTTCAGCCAACATTTCTAGAGACCCAAAGGGAGGAACTTCTTGCTCTTCATCAGATGAAACCACCAATTTCCTTTTGGAAGACCCTTGTAGGTTGTGCTCTAAGACCTTAATCTGATTCTGCAGTTCTTCAATTTTGCCTCCAAGAGAAGACTTGGTCTCTGCAAGCTCCTTTTTCAGATTCTTAACCTCTGCAGCATACCTGTTGACAAGAGCATACACAGAGGAGAGTGTAATGGGGTCCTCAGCTCCACCAGCAGATTGCTCTGTGGTAAGGGGAGCCTCATTGGACCTTTTAGAAGTAACCTGGTCATGCTCAATGTGGGGAATATCTTCATCAAGAGGATCCCTCACAGGACTTGGTGTGGGTGGTCTATTAAGTTCTGACTCAACATGAGTATCAAGTGTGGGTGGAGGACTGGGACAGGGTGGCTGATCAGGAGCAACATGAGTTGCTTCAACAGTAGAAGATGGGCCCTCATCAATGTTGACCAATGGATTACCATCAGTAGCAACAGGTGAAGTAGGAGGATTATGAGCCACATTCTCCTCATTAGCAGCCTCATTACCTTGGGGCAACATAGCAGCTAACAAGGGATAATGTTCCCCTTGAAAGTTGGTTCTCATAGTAGCAAACAGTTTAGCAGTCAAGGAACCTATAGGATAAAAGGCTTGGGCTTGGGTAGAAGTGTCTAATATGATTTGTAAAAACCTTGGGTACATTAAAAATTTTCCCTTTGTCTTTTGAATATTTTCAACCATGTTTTCGAAAATATACTTAGAAAAATTGAAAGTTACCCCTTGAGAAAGACACACAATACCATATCCCAGTCTGGTAGAGAACTGGTCCCATCCTCCGGTCTTGTTGCTCATGCATTGGAGCAGTGTGTGAACCAGGAACCTCCATTTTGGGCAGAGTTCCTTCTTTAGCCACATATCTGTTCTTGTTCCTCGATACCCAATAGCCCTTAGCCCATTCAGCACATCTTCCTGATTAGGGTAAAATACTCCATCAGCATCTTCCAAGTGAAGCTTCCTCCTAATCAAGTCCTCTGTCACAATGTACTCTGTTTCATCAATCACAGCCCTAATCTCAGTCTCGCTCCTCTTCTCAGCAGTTGCCCAAAATTGAGTAACCAGAGATTCGTATATCTCATTTGGAGAATGAGTTAGTGCATAACGAATCTTGGATCTTTTCAGAAATTCCACCATTGGTTCGTACAGTTCATAACCTTTGCCATTACCCAGAAATGCAACTTTGTTGTGATCATATTTAAATTCAAGACCCATGAGGAATATGAGTGATTAGGATTATGATTTTGAAATGGTGAGAGTTTGTGTAAGTGGAATGAGAGGGAATTTGTTCGTTCTGAAGCGAGTGATGGTGGATGAAGTGTTTTTGCCCAAATAATAGTCAAAGAAAAATGGACCGTTTGGTTGACCATTGCTGACGTGTATGACATCTTTGACCCGACCCAGAATAACACTTCGGCAGAAATACAAGATCAATCTGCTGAAGTTATGGCATCAGCAGAATGCATCAAAGATAAGAATATCTTCGGTAAGTTTCTAGAATTACTGTGCCACCCACTTGCATTAAACTCATTGAACCTCAAATCCGTCTATAAAATGATCCCAATGTAACTCATCTTTTCACCAAGATCCCCAAATATTTACCACAAACCCTAGAAGCAAAATAACCTCAATTAACCCAATTGCACCATGAATACCAAACCTGAGATCATAGATCTCACTTCCTCAGCTTCCTCATCTTCTTCATCATCATCAAGTGGTGAATCAAACCCATGGTTCTCTTACTTTCCTCAACCCTATCCAAGACCAAAAAAGTCGCCCTTTCTTCCTTCTTCAGAAGATGACAGTGTAGTGAATCCAAGTGAATCTGCTGATGATTCTGATGACTCCTATAAGGAGGGAACATCTTACTCCCAACCTCCAGCACCTCGGTCTCAACAAAGACCTCGTGCCAGGAATCCGCCACTCCCCAAAGATAGAGAGGTGGTTCTTGGTCTCACTGCGCCATCTTTTGGTGCATAAACACCCATCGTATAGAAGAAGGGCTTGAGGAGGGTGGATCGATTGCATTTTGGTTGAAATGAATAGATGAAGCACAAAGGACACGATAGTTCTCTTCGTCATCCTACGTGGTCATCGTCATCATCAATCGTTTTCATCAATCCATCCCTCCATTTTGGTCCTTAGCATCTTCGTCGTGCTGGTCATGCACATCCAACCAGCCAGTTAGACTGAATGGGTGGTTATGCAAGACTTCACAAAGGCATAGCCAGCATTTAACGCATATCCAGCATTCCATTAGATTTCGGAATGAAAGATATACCTTAGATTAGGCTTAGCTTAAGTGTACAGCTCGTATCTTGAGGATGCAAAATAGAAGTAGGTTGTCTTTATGTAAGCTGTAAGCTGTAAACTGTTTCTTGAATGAATGAATGAACAATTTGACTTTATTTTCTTTTCTTCAGTATTATCTTCAGTAGAATCAAATTGTATGCTTCAGTATTTGTTATCAGAAGAAACAAGCAACACTCTCTCAGCTATTTGACCATGTACTAATGAGCCACTCTTGATGAATTTGAACTTGACCATGAGATATATAAACTGCAATCCAGATAAGGAATAGGCAAAATGCAGTACAGACAACTGCAAACAAACAAACTAAACATACACAACAACAAAAACAAATAAACTAGAGAAATATTAGAAGTTAGTGTTAGCAAAACAAACTAAGATATAAAACCAAACAAAAATCTGCAGAGTAAAAATCGAAACAACAAAAATCTGCAGAGTTTGCACAAATCCTCCCCTGAGGCATATGCCTCCCCTGAGGCCTATGCCTCCCCTTAAACTATGCAGACAAGGGTTTAGCATTCCAATATTGACCACGAGGTGTTGAAACCTTGGTCCATCAAACGCTTTTGTTAATAAGTCTGCCACATTATCATCAGTATGGATTTTTGCCACTTTTATCAAATGTTTTTCATAAGCATCTCTTATAAAGTGGTGCCTGATTTCAATGTGTTTCGTTCGACTGTGAAAAACTGGATTTTTGACTATGCAGATGGTACTTTGATTATCTATATGAATTGTAGTGTTCATAAAGTTGTACCCATAGTCCAGCAGTTGGTTCTGAATCCAAAGGACTTGTCCACAGCAATTTGCAGCAGCAACGTACTCTGCTTCAGTAGTTGAGGTGGCCACAATGGTTTGTTTCTTGCATTGCCAAGAAATCAACCTCTTGCCTAGGAACTGGCAGCCCCCAGTTGTGGATCTTCTGTCCAAATTTGCACCAGCATAATCACTGTCACTGTATGCTTCCAACTTGAAAGGAGATTCTTTTGGGTACCAAAGACCTAAGAGAGGTTGGCCTTTGAGGTACTTAAAGATCTTCTTGACAGCATTGAGATGGGAAGCAAGAGGAGTGACTTGATGTCGAGAACAAACACTCACTGCAAATGTAATATCAGGTCTTGAAGCTGTCAAATACATCAATGAACCAATCATAGACCTGTACAGATGAACATTCACAGGTAGATCTGGTTCATTATTTGCTTTAGCCTTAGGAGCTTCATAAGGTGTTGTGGCAGTCCTAACACCTTCCATACCAAACTTCTTCAGAATGTCCCTCACATATTTATCTTGACTGATAAAGATGCCATCTTGTTTCTGCTGAACCTGAAGACCCAAGAAGAAAGTAAGTTCTCCCATAGCACTCATTTGGAATTCACCCTTCATAAGTTCCTCGAATTCCCTGCACCAAGCTTCGTTTGTGGAACCAAATATGATGTCGTCCACATACACTTGCACCAGAATGATGTCTGAGTAATTCTTTTTGAGGAACAGAGTTTTATCAATAGCTCCTCTCCTATAGCCATGCTTCAGCAGTAATGAAGAAAGCCGAGCATACCAAGCTCTTGGAGCCTGATGTAAGCCATAGAGAGCTTTAACAACTTTGTAAACATGATTTGGGTGATCTGGGTCTTCAAATCCCTTTGGTTGAGAGACATAAACCTCTTCTTCAATCTCACCATACAAAAAGGCACCTTTGACATCCATTTGATACACCATGAACCCCATATAAGAAGCATAAGCCAAGAAAATGCGAATTGCTTCAACTCTTGCAACAGGGGCAAATACTTCATCATAATCAATTCCTTCCTCCTGTCTGAATCCTTGTGCTACTAATCTTGCTTTGTTTTTAATCACAACACCCCGAGAATCTCGCTTATTCTTCAGAACCCACTTTGTCCCAATGGCATATTTGCCATCAGGTAGTGGTACCAAAATCCAAACCTGCTGGTTGTGAAATTGTTGCATCTCTTCTTGCATTGCTTCTAGCCAACTTGAATCATTGAGAGCTTGAGATACACTGGTTGGTTCCACTTGAGAGAGAAAGCAAGCAAACAGACAATGTTTAAAGTCTGTGTGATTGTCTCTTTGTTGGTTGGAGACATAAGAGAGAAAAGCAAGCTGTCCAAATTGAGGACTTGTGATAGCCCTTCGAGTTCTGACAGGTGCCAGAAGATCACCGATGATGTTGGATTGAGGATGAGCAATATTGATCCTCTGAGTAGCAGTGGGGTTGACTTCAATGGATGGATCAAGATTAGTGATGGTTGGATCAAATTCAGCATCATAAGAGGGTGAGGTGAAGATGCCAGCTTTGGGTTGATGATTTCCAAGATCTGAAGGTTTTGGAAAGCGTGTATAGGGTTCACCAAAGTCTAAGGATACTCGAGAAGGAACAGCATAGCCTTCAGCAGATTTGGGGATGGATGGTGTGACAGAGTCAACTTCAGCAGACACATTGTTTCTGCTGATTCCTTCATTAGCTACCCCTTCTTTCAGTTTCTCTGCTTCAAGCTTGGCGGCAAATTCTTGAGTCTGAAGCCTAGCGAGGTCCTCAGCATAGTGAGAGTCATCTTCATCACTCGAATCAGCAGCATCCTTGGAGGTGGTACCTGCAATATTGTTAGGAGAGAAAGAAGGCACAAGTATGGGTTGCTCATCATCTTCAAACTCATTTTCAGAGTCATCATTTAAAGGACCTGCAGTGTTAGTTGGAGATTCTTGAGGACCTGCATTTTGGTTAGCCAAATGTCTGGTGTAACCCAAATAATCAGTTAAGTAATCAAGATCAAAGGACCACGAATGACCTTGTCCTTGAACATTAAGCTTATCTTCCAAAAATCTCAGGTTCAATGTCTCCTCTATCTTCTTGGCTTGCAAGTTGTACACCCTGTATGCCTTACTATGAGCTGAATAACCCACAATATAGCCATCATCAGCCTTTTCATCAAACTTTCCCAACGGATCACTTGTGTTTAGAATCGTCACTTGACAACCAAAAGGTTTTAGGTAGTGAATGACAGGAACCTTTCCAAAGAGAAGTTCATATGGGGTTTTGAGTTGTGGTCTGGTAATGGACACCCTATTTAGCACATAGCAGGCAGTGCCAACAGCTTCAGTCCAGAACATAGTGGGCAGTTTAGAGTCTGCAAGCATGGATCTAGCAGCCTCTATTAAGGTCCTATTCTTTCTTTCAGCCACCCCATTTTGTTGCGGGGTTCTTGGATTACTGTAGTCCCTTTTTATGCCTTTTGACCCACAGAGTTCTATAAGAACAGCATTTTTAAACTCTGTCCCGTTATCACACCGAATTCCCTTAACCTTTTTGTTCAACTGATTTTCAACAAGAGTGATGAATTCAGTCAGCACTTGAGATGTTTCATCTTTGGTTCTGAGAAAGAAAACCCAACAAAATCTGCTGTAGCCATCAGTGATTACCAAACAGAAGAACTTATGATCAATGCTTCTGACTTGAGTTGGACCAAACAGATCCATGTGAAGCAACTGAAGAGGTTCAGTAATGATGCTCATAGCATTGATAGCTTTGTAAGAAGCTCTGTGTTGTTTTCCTTTGTTGCAAGCGACACAATTGTGATCATTTGTGAATACTTTGGTGGGAAGTCCTTCAACAAGACCCATTTTAGAGAGTGTGTTAATGGTCTTGAAGTTCACATGCGCCATTCTTCTATGCCATTTAGTGGACTCATCTAGAGATGCTTTAGCTACCAAGCAAGTGAGATCACCACCTGGTTGAACTTCATTAAGGTTGAATGTGTATAAGTTGTGAGTTCGAGGAACCTTCAGCAGGATTGAAGTTTCTTCTGGGAGTTTGAAGTCTTTAGACAGCACAAGACATTCATTCTCAGTGAAGAGAACTTTGTTCTTAGTGTCACAGATTTGTGAAACAGAGAACAAGTTGAAATGTTGAAGTTCCTTAACAAAGTACACATTTTCAAAATCCAGATGAGGTGTCTTTATGGTGCCCTTCCCAGTGATACTTCCATCACTTCCTCCAAAAGTCACATTGCCTCCTCCTTCTATAGGGACAAAATTATGCATCATATCCCTGTTTCCAGACATGCTTCTGGAACAACCACTATCAACAATACCAATATTCTTATGCTTAAGGGGATGATCCTACAAACAACAACAAAAATATATACAAAACAGTTAGTATTCAGAGGAGGCTCAAGTCATTACTGACTTGAACCTGCCTTGTGGATCACAGGTTTAGGGCATGAAGTTCTAGAGGATCCACTATTGTTCTTGGTCCTCCATTGATAGTTCGGTCCCTTGTTAGTCCAAGAACAACCTGCTGAGGGCTTCACAGCAGTGCTCCCATATCCCATCCCAGCATACATGGAGTCAACATGTGTAGGCCAATAGTCATGTTTAAAGTATGAGCTCGTTGGTTGGCCATAAGGTCTAGTAACTGAACTTCTCCAATGAGAGTCAGTGTTAGCTGCTTGTGGGACATAAGGTGGAATGTTAGCAACATTGGTCCAGTTGTGTTTGTGTTGAGTAGCACATGCACCCAATCTTTGTTCATAAAAATCACAATCCTTAATTAAATGAAATTTACTGCCACATACAAAACATGTCTTCTTCTTAGAAGTTTTATTCAAATAGGAAGATGTTGGATTACATGCAGAAGTACTTAAAACAGATACATTTAAGGACTTGATTTTAACAGACTGATTATTCAAACATTTAAAAGCTAAGTCTTCAGGAGAAACTGTCTTGGAAGATGATTCCTCAGCAGCTTCCCTAGAGGACTCACAAGTGGACTGGGGTGCAGGCTTGGGTGGTTCAGACTTCTCATTTGAATCACAGCTTTCATATGAAGTAGACCCTTGATCCGATGAATTGTCACTGTCAGAGCAAGAGACAAAGTCATTAGATGAGGTATCAGGGTCTGGCAAGTCTTTTGACTTTTTGCCATACAAGTGATGTGATCCATCAAAGTCAACAGTGATGGATAGGTCTGTGGGCATGAACTCACCTCTAATGGGACCAGGGACAGCATGCATTATACCTTCTTTAACATAATTAGCTAATCCTGCTGATGTAGGTTTACGCCCATCATACTTAGCTTCTGGACCTACATATTTTTGAAAACCTAATCCTATAGGACATGTCTGAGATTGACTAGTATAGATGATTCTATTTAAGCTTTTACCAGACATTTGCCATTCATTATGCCTATCAATTTCTTCAGCTAGTTTTGCCTTAAGTTCTTGGTTCTCAGACACAGCTTCATCCTTTGCTTTCTCAGACAGTTTTAAGTAATTATTTGCAACTTCTAGATCAAACTGTAACACTTTTATCTTTTCTTCATAAGCAATTTGATTCTTCTGAAACCATACTTTTTGTCTTTCTACAGTTTTTAACGCAAGTTTATGAGCTTCATTATCAATATAACATGCATCAAACTTAGGTTTCATAGCATCAAATTCTTCCTTAAGTTCATTGTATCTAAGACTACAGCCAAAAATACAATTGTGTACCTGAGATAGTCCCATTAAGGCAAACTGATCATGCCTTTCATCCAAAGTGCACCTTGCAAGCAGTCCAAGCTTGTCAGTATCATGAGCTTCCTCATTAACAGGTTCATGTGCAGTCCAGTTGACCTGTTCATCCATGGTGAGGAGAGCTGCTGAAGCTCCAGCTTCCTGCTGTTTCTGCTGATAGGAAAGATATTTGGCTCCATCTCCATTCTTTCTGTCCTTGCATTCTCTAGAGAAATGCCCCATCTGATGACAAGAGTAGCACCTGACTTTCCCCCTATCAAAGCGAGCTGGTTCTTTTCCTTTGAACACAAACTTCCTTCCAGCCTTCTCTTCAAACCTTTTGATGTCCACTGACAACAAAGCCACCTGCATTTTCAGCTTCATTTCCTCCATATCAAGAGGGTCCACCTGATCAAAGTCTTCATATGCAAGATACTGCTGAGTATCATAGTCAGCAACAAACGAATGAAGAACATCCTCCATCACACTACTAGACCTAGCTTGAGAACTTGGTGGAGTGGGACGGGGGTTATGTGGTGCAGGGGGAGCTGAGGATGATGATGGAAAGTAGTTGGAGCTAGGAGATGATGGAAAATAGTTGGAGCTAGGAGCTTGTACCATCATGTTGGAATGAGATGTCCCAACAAAAGCTGCATGGTTAGAAGGAGATGTACGGTAGGGAGTCCTGACATCTGGTTCAAGAGTTATGAGTCTGTTGTATAGCTCATCAAAGGTGAGCATGTCCAACCCTCCTTTAGCCTTGAGTGCAATACTAACATGCAACCATGATGGTGGCAAGGACCTCAAGAACTTTGAGTTGCAATCTTTATTGTCTGGTTTGGCATTTAGCTGATTCAGCTGACTCAAGATCCTGTGGAACCTGTCGTATCCCTTGTGGATACCTTCTTCTTCTGATATGTTGAAGTCCTGAAACTGTTGTCTTAGCATGGACTTCCTCATTCTCTTTGATTCTTCATTTCCTCCGAACCTTGCCTTGAGAGCCATCCATATGTCTTTAGCATCATCCATATGGTGAAAATCACACAGATGATCTTCAGGAATGGCTTGAAGCAGAATAGTCTTCACTTTATGCTCTCTCTGCATGGCCAGCACTTCTTCAGCAGTCTTTGGTGGAGCCATGATAAATTTCCCATCTCTGTCAGGAATCATCTTCTTTAGACTATTTCCTTTCTTCACTACTTCCCACAGATTCCAATCAATATTTGAAATCCAGTTTTCCATCTTCATAGTCCAAAGTTCATATTCTTCCCTCTTTAAATAAGGAAATTTACCATTGCTGTTTGTGAGACTGAGTTGTTGCATGGAAGTGGTGTTGGTGTTGTTTGTATTTGTGGTTTCGGTTTCATTATCGGATCCAGGCATGGTGAATGAATGTTCGATTGTATGGGGGTGAGAATGGTTCTTAGTATCGTAGAGACTTCCCGAGGCTCTGATACCACTTGTTAAACACAAGACCTTGATAGATCTTAAGCACTCGGGGATCGTTAGCCTTGCCTATGTAATCACAAGCAAACTAATAGAAGATCTCTACAACTTGGTATGGTAGCGGAAAATAAATACAAGTTATAGTGACTAAGAACACTTTTGATCCTCTATGGATCTTTGATTATCGAAACTCTATGTTTCGGATAGAATACAAGACTTGAGAAAACTATTGAAAGCTTATCTAATACTAACTAATATGGTTTCTTATATAGGCAAGAAACCCTAATGAGCGTTGACAATATACGCTTCTACTACTAAACTAGACTAAGCATGCAACTAGACAAGCATGCAACTAATCATTTTGTTTTGTTAATCATCGTGTTTATTCTGAGTAAGCTCTACATAATACGGCGCCAACCTATACATACGGCGCTGACTTTTACTCTAATCTGAGCTTATCTCTCCTACGTGGTTCCCACTTTCAGCAGCAACACTCTGTCTGCTTTATCACTTCTGCTGAAGTATAACTTCGGCAGCATCAATTCTTCTTCGGCAGAATCTCTTCGACTGAAGCTTCGGCAGAATCAGTAGTTTGTGCTTCGGCAGAATCAGTAGATTACCTTAATTCCCAACAACTACCTACATAATCATGTCACTATGATGTAATTTTATTGGTTGAGTCATTTAGTAATTTGATAGTAGTTTGAAGACTATAAGAGACTTTTAAAATGGCATCGTCGAAAAGGGCGTGTACTAACACTGATGCGATCCAAGTAGTAAACTGTCTAGTGGACGGGTGCATGGATGACCTTCGTAACTGCAGAATGTATCACCGAAGGCATAAGGTTTGTGAAGCTCATTCCAAGAGTCCATATGTTTTGATTAGTGGCCAAGCTCTACGGTTCTGCCAACAGTGTAGCCGGTACCACTTGTTCATTTCTCATCATTTTTGCTTCTCAGTTTGGTTATCTTAAGGGGCTTGAGAATTACCCAAATATTTTCTGAACTTATTTATAGGTTCCAGTCACTAGAAGAATTTGATGAGGAAAAACGAAGCTGCAGGAAGCGTCTTGATGGGCATAACAGAAGAAGAAGAAAGACTCAAGCATGTCTTTTTTCGCCACACAGTGGTCTGTGGTTTATATGTTAATATAGTAACATGGTTAAATTATCGATTGAATAATATCGTTGTACTATTATGTTAATCATACTTAAAATTACTACTTTTCAGGAACCAATATGTTGCAGTCCGATTGTCAACCAGTGCACCCAGCCATGGCTTTCATGAACCCTCATTTCAATCATCCGGTGGACTATACGGACTATGTTTACTCTGTAGTCTGTACTGTCATCGTCTTCAGGGTCATCCGGTACAGCCTGAGCGATGTGGAACACCCCCTATCTGGTACATTCTCTACCACATCAAATTATTCGGATCCAGGCCTATGTTATGCTAGTTTGGAGAATGATTTTGATGCGGGCTGGGATGGTGTGACCGACATGGGACCTTATGATTTTGATGCGGGCTGGGATGTTCAAAGTTCAAACGTTAACCACCAAGGGTACTTTAGAAATTAGAACTGTTCAAAGTTCAAACGTCAACCAGACAACTTTCTTGTGGTGACATGTTCCATTGGCCCCTTTGACTGGAAATTAACAGCCAGAAAGTAAATATTACATATATGTGTGTACATAATGAGAGAGATAATTAACCGATATAATCACCTGGGCATAAGAAAACTTCTGCAAAGCAACAAATATTTTTTTTGGGTAAAGGGGATTACCCCGGTAAAATAAAATCAACAAATATTTCATCACAAGAGTCCCTACAATCCACAGTGTAAATCGCAACTGAACTTGCGACATTTCTCATTCACTGATTTCTGCAGCATGACAAAACAAAACATGAACTGAGCTCATCTTGTAACAATACAAATTATAATTTCCGTAAGCTAGTAATAAAGAGCTCTACTTTGGCTGCAAGTGAACAACAACTAATAACCACGACGTCAAACTTTTCAAAGAAAGATAAATCAAAGCTTGACAAATCACCTGCACAACAAATAGTCAGACATGAGATGCCCGTAGCATATATAACTAGCATTAGGCCAATGCTAAGTAACGTTGCGCCTCCCCCCCACCGAATAGATGACCGCGTTCTCCCCATTAGCTCAACTTAAGGCAACCGATCACACATCCAACTTTTTCATTCTTTCGGTTGGGTAGCCAACTAAATCTTTCAATTGTTTTGTGTGTGTAGTAGTTTTTTTTTTTTTTTTTTTTGGGGTATGTTTTTGGTTGTGGTTGCTGTCGCCTTATTAGCAAATTGTGGTTGAGTTTAGTCTTGGAGAGAGAAAGCTTATGTTGGGTGACCACAATATTACGGTTACCATTAGCATTGCCCTTATGAATGCTATATGTTACGACCAATACCTTTCTCAGCAGAAACATGAACCATAGGATTAAAATCCTTCAAAGAATCACAACAAAGCTCAGCAAGTGAACCTCCGCCGCCCATTTTCTCGTCAAGCGGAATCAAAAAGTTAGCAGCCAATGCATCTTCAGTAACCAATATTCTTGCAGAACTACATCCATAATACCAAACCAATTCAAAAACTTATATTGTTAAATTTACATCATACATTGTTAAAAAAAACCCCGGTGCACACTATTTGGTATTGCTTATTAATTTCTACTCATTCGTATATATAAGCACTTGAGGAAAAAATGTTTGCATTTTCTTATATTGCAAAAAACTATAATAAAAAAGAACATTATATCAAATCCATATAAAAAGTTTTTAGGTTAAATATGATGGTATTTTGAATTAAGCAGCTATCTACCTGTTTGTCAGAAACTGCGTACGTAAACAAAAATAGATAGGATAACACAAAACTGTTTTTGCTTTGGCAAAACTAGTAGCGGCAAGTTAGCAGTGTTTGTTTTATAATAGTATTTGGAAACGTAGCTGTATGAGTGATTATAAAGTGTAAATAACTTAAAAGCTAAATGCCGTGTGAAAAGTACGCCTAACGAGCTTTCAGATTTAACCGCTCCTAAATGCTTTTTGTCAAACACACCCAGCCTTATATTACACAAAAATATACAAACTTAGGTGCCGTTTGGTTGGGTCCTTTAGCATGGGTTTTTATATGACATGACAGTAATAAGTTGTTTGCTTAATGCTTTGACTTAAGGATTTTGGATTCGAAAGAAAATAGTTCCACTATTTAAAATCTCAGGTGTAGTGGTGGTTTTGAGATGGTTTTCTGACAATTTTCTGATTTGTGGGGTCACCATTTTAAGCTTCTCTCTACCATTTTATTTTTTTATATTATAATTTAATAAAAATCAAATTTTTGTACTTTAATTAATTATTAAAATGTTATTTTTTAATTTAATTATATTATTTTCTCTTACTTTATATTTTTTCTATCTCTTACATCAAACCCAAATCCAAATCTTAAACAAAATTTAAATCCAAATCCAAATACTAATCATAAACCCACCTATATACCAAACGGGCCCTTAGTTAAGTACCTTCGTTGAGCATCAACGCCCCAAACCCTCATTTGACCATCATATAAGGCAGTTTCCTGTCCAGTTTTTTTCAATTGAAGGAAATAGTGACTGTCAATTGACTAATTAAGTGGAACTGAAAGATGATGATTGATACTTGAAAGGTTTTAAGGTTGGGGCCAAAAATTGTAAAAATGTTTAAAAGTTTTTGGGCTTTCAAATTGGCAACAGCCCAGTATAGCTTTGTATTCGTTTTGTGCAACTTTGCTACCTAGCTTTTAGAAAGACCTGTGACAAAAGTGTTTGATGACCAAAAATAGGTACCATCTATATGTGTGTGCGCTTTTCCGAAACTGCAATTTATTAGCACCGAAAGATAAACGGTATACAAGAATGAGAACAACCTCAACAAGTAGCTACTAAACCAAACAGCTACAATAAATTAGAGTGGAATTATAAGAATTACTTTAGTTTGGAGCAATTATGCCAAAACAATCTTACTAAAAAAAATTGGGCCAATCAGATTGCTTTATTTTGTCACTACACGTGACAAAATCGTGTAATATGATTGATCAATTAAAAGTCAAAATTAGAGCTCCAAGGTCGACAACTGAAACTAACGTGTGGAAAGTTATTAAAAAATTAAAACGCCTCAAACATATGTGTTAGGTATTAATTAATTCTTTAATATTTCAAAATGTATTACTAAAATATTAGGGAAAAATATCTATGCTCATCTGCAGTAGTAGCCAAACCTTTGCAGCCATATTTTGCTAACCCCTCAATTTGAGGCATATTTCCTCACGTATCAATCAAATTACAGTACTAGGTTAGTTTCTCAGTGATTTTTTTAAAAATGGATCATTATATTTACTTTAAATTAACGTTTTATTTTGTGTTTTTTTTAATGAGATGACAGCTTAAAATTATTAGGGTTTTCATGAGGAAAGTATATGTTACGATACAGTTTTAATTGGATTCCATATTTATAAACCCAATAGTAATTAAAAAGTGACTAAACTCTTTAATAGTTAGGTTTAACATGATTTGATATTAACGTATTCACAATTTAATGATCCGTGTTAATTTTAATGGCTTGTTGATATTGTTTACTGTTAGTGGTTCGTAGGAATGTTAATATTGTTATGATAGTTAAGTATTTAGCATGACTTTCCATGCTTTGTTAAATGATTAATTGTTTAACAATTAGTTTGCACTTCATCTTGGTAACATGTGTAAATATTTTCAGTGCACACGATGCCGATGAAAGAAGGATGATGTAGAGAATTCGTAAACACAGGAAGTGGTTTCAAAGGTTCTTAAAACAAGAATAACCACGTTCTCATTTTTGGAACAAAGGTTTCATAACAATGATGAATAAGCGGAGAAAATGAAAAAAGAAGGGTCATATATAATTCATCATCATTGCCAGGTGCATTCTATTTTAGCTATAATAGTGTTTGTTGATTGAGTGTCTTTTTTATAACTGTTACGCTAAAAGTATCTTCATTAATGCATACTAAAAGCTTGAACCTAAGTAAATTAGGTGGTAGATTAAAGAACCTTTAGAAGAGATACATGTGGTGCACAAGATTGACAACAACCATATAGAAGATGTTGCATATAACCTTTCCACCAAGTTATTACCTCTTTTAATGTTTCCATTTATAGGTTTGTGGTTACACCCCTTTTAATTGCTTTCACGTACAAAAGTAGTCAATAAATCTAAATATGGCATTAAAAGTGTAACTGGTTTATTTTGTTTTTAACTCGGAAAGTACAAAGTTAGTAGGCTTAAGCGACACTCAAATGTCAATTATATTACATAAAGAATTAGTAATACTTATGATTCTAATGTTGTATTGTGTTGGTATTCATCAAATTGTAAGAAGAGTGGCTTCAATAAAAGGCATCCACAACAAGAGTTAATAAAGTACGTACTACTCTTAAACCAATAAAGCCTTTTTCTGTATATCATTTAAACTGTTTCATGTTATTTCTTGATTTCAACTATAACAGCTATTCTTTTAAATATTATTATTGGTCTAACCATTTATGGTGTTTTTTTTCTTCTTATAATTATTCTTTTCATATTCATGTTAATTAAGTTGTCAAGGTTTGTAAAAATATCAGATGATTTTATAGCCCAACAAATCTTTATTTTGTCCGGTTGTTAAATGCTTCCAAGTTTTTTCTGTGTGGGGTAACTCTGTATATATGCCGACAGAAACAGCCAAAATGTTTAAATATAGAAGGGGGCCATCTAGGTATAGTGGTTATGCGGTGGTAAACAACCGTGGGTCCTCTCTCTAGTAGTCCTATAATTTCAAAAGGGTTGTACTATTGGAACCCCATCATAGGAGAATATTCCTTTTGTCTCTTATTTTTTTCAATACAATACAGTTTTTTGTTAGTTTCTGTTCCGTATTTCTGACAGTTTTAAGCGTTTGACTTATTAAACTTTATATTTACTGTTCCGCATTTTCAGGTTTATAGTTTTTTGATATAAACAAAATTATAAAACTAAAAAATAAATAAAAAAAAAACAAAAAAAAAAAAAAAACAAAAAAACAAAAAAAATAGGGGGGGTCAATCTTAAATTATAGGGGGGTCAAAATAACTCAACCATTTCAAAAGAAGCTTCGTCTATAAGTGTATTTTTAAGTTTAAAAAAAATATAAATTAATATATAATTTATATAAATGATTAATGTTATATATGGTATATTAAAAACTAATCTTTTACACATAATTGTTTAAAACAATCTATGATTTATAAAGAATGAAAATATGTAATTATTGAATATAATAATTTATGTAAGCAATATCATATATAGCAAGAACTAATTTATATTTCTTTATATTTATAAGTTGTATAATATTTTGACGAATATTAAACAACAATAATCAATTAGCGACTATTTTTCATCGGCAATCATCACAACCTTATAATACTATTTGCATAAGTACTTGACATTAATGAATTATTGTGAGATAAAGTTATCCCATAATTCTCGTCACAGATAAAGTCATCATCATGAAAAACATGTAATCGAAAAATATTGATAGTCAAAATTTTTGATTACACGGTATCTACTGCCGCAACTCGCGAGTACCTTACTAGTATATTTTGATAAATAGATGTCTTGATGAAGTTCGATTAATAGAAGACAGTGTAAATATTTTATAGTTAGATAACATGATAAGTGGTAATGTTAACCATCACCAAATTTACCAGGTGTAAGAAACTTGACCTCTTTACGAAAAAATTAAATTTCAAATTTCGCTAAATACACATTTGGGGTGGCTAGTGAAAAGGTCAGTGACGGTCATCAGAATACATCAGTTATGCCACGTACATCTAAGTTAGAGACTCGCATTCCCGATAACATGAAAAACAAATCGATCTTATATTAAGCGGTAACACTACGATATGTATTAAAGGCTCGGACTTTGGTAAATTATTATGCCACATCATTACTTTAAGGTAGTAGCATGTCGTTTCAAGTATATTGTCTTATATTGATGTTTAGCGTCGACATCTTATTTCACGGTTACACATAACATCTTCAAAGACTCCTGATATCTGTTGGGTCATTTCAGCGTCCATTGAACTTATTTGAACATAAAATAACTTAAGTATAACATAGCCGTACAGAAATACCTAGCATAACTCCTTCTGAGGTCTTAAAGACAAAAAGTCTTAACTTCAGTGCCGATGCGATCCAGCTACCGAAGTACAAGTTCCAATAAGGTGTTCACTACATTGAGGTTGGCAATGCCTCACTGAGGGATCTCTGATCTCCTCATAACCTAAGACACTAAGAAACGAATCTTAAGTATCTAGAAGATCAAGGGCGGAAAAATTTGCAAAAGTATAAAGGGATAAATCAAGCCTTCATAGTATTCAACACCTTTCTAAAGTTGATAAAAAGGTGCAACTATTATCAATATTGTTTTCTAAAAAATAGTATATCCCTTTCCGAAAGTAGAAACATTTAATGCACACCTTACCTAACCATTGAATGCTCAACATGTGTAAAGTAGAAACTTTTAGAATCCCTAATACTCTACTATAAAAGATAATATTTGTAGGGGAGTAAGTATAAGTTCATACTTAGACCCAACATAGGTTTTGTGTTTAAGTTACAGAAGAAATCACTTCAATTATCATTCAACTAAGATTGTTATTCTACAAACAATCTTTGCCAAATTATTTGATTCATTTCTAAAACCCATTATGTAAATCTTGTTAAATTGTTTCTGCTTGTGATTCATAAAACCGTTTTAAAACTCATTTGTTAACATAGAGACTGATTCTATAACATCGTTATCTTGTTATAATCGCTCTAAAAGAAACAACAAGTGGCATCAAAGCGGTTTGATTTATAAAACCTCTTTAATAAACCGCTCAAAAGTTTTTAAAATCAAGATCCTACCCTGTCAACATCTGATGTACCTCAACCTCTAGTCTCAAAGAGTAGTGGTTATGTATCTACTTTGACAGATTTACCAAAGAATTTTTTTTATATCATATTACCTCATTAAATGTATTAATGATGGTCTATATGTTCTTAAGACCACAACAAATCTTGAAAAACCTGAAGCTCAATGGACAAATGAGGAAAGAAGTGTAGTCAATCAAGACCAACGCCTCAAAAGTATCATCAAATCACGCTTAACAAATGATAATCAGTAATTGGTAAAACTTATCACATTCCCTGTTTATTATAATGTATTGGTTTAATAGACTAGGTGACAAATTTGTTAAATTGGTGTATACATGTTTATGATAATAGATGGAAATTATATATTAATTTTAATATTAGTTTGTTTAAATTACATGTTTAAATTTTCTGCATATATTATGATCAATCACATGCAAAACTGATAATAAGCAACCCAATGGTAGTATTGTACTTCCTCCGTCTCATATTAAATGTACAGTTTGAAATTTTGAAGTCATTCGTTCTCAACTTTAACCTTAAATATTTTTGTTTGTGTTAAATAATACTTGGTGCAAAATATATAAATGGATTGTGTTTTAAATTTAATTTTCACCGCGTCTAATTTTTATCAAACACTATATAACACAAGCAAAAATATTTAAAGTTAAAGTTGAAAAAGAAATACTTGAAAAGTCAAAACTGGACATTTAATATGGTACAATAAAAGTAATATTGTTATTGTTATCATGTATAACCCCTTATATTATTTGCCATCTGTCATGTTTATTGCCATGATTTGTAATATTGGTGATTTATTCACGCCATGATTTTTGGCGTTTTTGGGAATAAGGCCTAGATGATGAGTTGTATTTTTATTCATTTTTTGTATTTGTATTCATTTCAATTGTATGCATTAAATAAGTTATATTTTTTTAATTTTAATAAATGTAACAAGACTAAGGGGGCGTTTCTTTTTTACTTATCTGCCTCTTGTTGGGCTGGTTGCTAACATAAGTGGGCCCCGGTTTACATATTGGTGTTTCTTTTTTTCACTGAATCTATATGAGCCTCTAATTGTGGAGACCCTCAAAATCCTTCCTCTTTCCACTCAGACTCTCAAAGGGTTAAAACTAAACCAATTTATCTTCTCTTTCTTTTAACCCTAACAAACAAAATCTTAAGTTTTTCTATATTATCAAAGACGATGGGTCACTTGTAACCATAATCTCCAACAAACCGCTGAACCATGTTACCGGATGTCGTCGTGCACTCATGCCTCCGGCGGCCCCCTTTCCGTCATCCCTTAGCAGTCACCGATCTACTACACAGGTGGTAAATCAAGTCGACATATTTCTGATACTTCCAATATTCATGATACTAGAAGTTCTTGGCTCCGGTTTTTGTATCTTCAATATTCATGGGTCACGTTTTACCGGTGAGGGATGAAGCTTCTTTTCGATGGGTTTTGTAATTTTTGTTGTTTATCCTTTTTTACTGTTGATGCTAGTGTTCAGTTTGTGCTTAAGATCAAGTTTATTTGGTAAAGATCTGCCTTTGTTAATTCCTAATTTAGTGGTAGATTTGTTTTGGTTCCTTTTTGTTATAAGTTTGAGTTACTTTATCACCTCAGCAAAGAAATGGTACCATGGCTGTTCGTTTGTGTAATCTTGTTTGATCCAAAGAATTTGTTGTCTGTGCAAACTTGCATTTCGCTAAAAAACCAAATTTTGATAAAAGGGCAAAAAAGTTGTTTAGTACTATTATCCAGATGGTTATACAAGACAAAAAAGAAACAACATTTACTATTCCATTTCTTTTACCAGCCACCCATATTTATCTACAAAGACACCATATCAAACCAGCACTGAATCCCTTTAAAAAAAGAAACAGCCCCTAAGGGGGCGTTTCTTTTTTACTTATCTGCCTCTTGTTGGGCTGGTTGCTAACATAAGTGGGCCCCGGTTTACATATTGGTGTTTCTTTTTTTCACTGAATCTATATGAGCCTCTAATTGTGGAGACCCTCAAAATCCTTCCTCTTTCCACTCAGACTCTCAAAGGGTTAAAACTAAACCAATTTATCTTCTCTTTCTTTTAACCCTAACAAACAAAATCTTAAGTTTTTCTATATTATCAAAGACGATGGGTCACTTGTAACCATAATCTCCAACAAACCGCTGAACCATGTTACCGGATGTCGTCGTGCACTCATGCCTCCGGCGGCCCCCTTTCCGTCATCCCTTAGCAGTCACCGATCTACTACACAGGTGGTAAATCAAGTCGACATATTTCTGATACTTCCAATATTCATGATACTAGAAGTTCTTGGCTCCGGTTTTTGTATCTTCAATATTCATGGGTCACGTTTTACCGGTGAGGGATGAAGCTTCTTTTCGATGGGTTTTGTAATTTTTGTTGTTTATCCTTTTTTACTGTTGATGCTAGTGTTCAGTTTGTGCTTAAGATCAAGTTTATTTGGTAAAGATCTGCCTTTGTTAATTCCTAATTTAGTGGTAGATTTGTTTTGGTTCCTTTTTGTTATAAGTTTGAGTTACTTTATCACCTCAGCAAAGAAATGGTACCATGGCTGTTCGTTTGTGTAATCTTGTTTGATCCAAAGAATTTGTTGTCTGTGCAAACTTGCATTTCGCTAAAAAACCAAATTTTGATAAAAGGGCAAAAAAGTTGTTTAGTACTATTATCCAGATGGTTATACAAGACAAAAAAGAAACAACATTTACTATTCCATTTCTTTTACCAGCCACCCATATTTATCTACAAAGACACCATATCAAACCAGCACTGAATCCCCTTAAAAAAAGAAACAGCCCCTTAGGTTAAAACTTGATATATGGATACAAGAGTTCTTAATCATGTACATTTAATTGTACTACTTTGGTTTGTTATGTTGGTTAAAAGACTAATTATCTGTTTAGCATACCCAAGTAGTTAAACATATAAAGAATAAAATAAAAGAATTACCTTGTTTAACTATACCAATCTTAGACGCAAGTCTTATTGTAGAAACAGATGCAAGTGATATCGGATATGGTGGAATATTAAAACAAAAAATGAAAAATGATAATAAAGAACAGTTAGTAAGATTTTTCTAAAGATCTTGGAATAACACTCAAAAGAATTATTCCGAAGATGGGAATAATTATTGTAGTTGGGTAATTAACACAATAAAAAAAATCTTGAAAAGTTCCAACAAAGCTTCCAATGCAATAAAAAAGTAAGCTTTTTGACTAAACAAAGTTACTTTTTTTGAACTAAATAATTCTTGTTTCTTTTGACTTTGTAGTATGAAATTTGTGATATACCATGATCACCTTTATGAGGAAAACATAAAATTAGCAACCTACGTTATCAAGTTGATAAAGATGAGAGAAAATAAAAAATCATTTGTGAGCATGACGTGGAAATTTTAGACTCGAATAGCTGTGGTCCTAGCCCTAGACAACATAGTACTTTGTGGTTGAGTATGTCATTAACTTACCTGCATGTGATGTTAGGCTAGTCCCAGTCGCAACCTGGGACGACCTGGGACAACCTGCGCCACGTCAGCTTTCTCTCTCCAGCGACCTGGGACAACCCGGATGCCCCAGTCGACGACCCGAGGATTTTTTTTTTTTTTTTTTTTTTAATTCAAACATTTTTAACATTAAATTTAAATTTCATTCAAATTAAAAAAACATTACATTACGAAATTAAAAAAAAAAAAAAAAACATTACACTACGAATTTAAAAAAAAAAAAAAAATTACAATACGAAATTCAAATAAACACTAGAATACTTAAATCATAAATCTAATCTGAATGCTCCCCGCATGCAGAGTCATACGAGGGAGTACGAGAACCGGCAAATCCCTCGAACAGAGGTTCCCCCGGTAGCTCGAAGTTGGTAGTCGAAGTTGATGCACCAACACCATCGTCTTTGTTCTCCCGATAGCTCCAATTGATTTTGGTGCTGATGTTGTTCGTTATCATCGAAACAGCTTTCCACAACTTGTCAGCAACCTCGCGATCTTTGCGGGCTTGATCTTTCAAAAAATTTTCGATCACAGCTTTTCTTTCAGGAGTAATGTCGTTGCAACTCTGGTAGTTTTGTCTCATTTGTTCCTTCTCGGCTTTCGCCTGGTCAAACAATTCGATGACGCTTATAATAGCTTGTTTCCGAGCCTCATCGTCGATATTACATTGATTTTGAACGTACACTTGCATATCTTCAACAGAATGGGGGAGACGGCAAGCCATATTAAATCTTGTGTTAAGAAGTATTTTGAGGTTGAATTGTGTTTGAAATTGTGTGTTAAGAAATGTGTGTGAGGTGAAGTTGGTATTTATAGAGTGGTAAAGTTGGTTTGAATTTTTTTTTTTTTTTTTTTTTTAAACAAACGGTCACATTTTGGTTTGAAATACAAACGCATAAAACCACATCGGTCTAAAACTCACTCGATGTTCCATTTTGGCCGACCCCGACCGATGTGCCGCCCGACCTTCGCAGTGGTCTTGCTCGATGTAGACATCGGTTGTGCACAAAGAATTTGCACACCCAACCGATGTGTAACCTCACCAATGCGACAAGCCTTAGGAAAATTAGAGAGATCAATATCTTGCGACAATAGAAATTCACAAGTCTCAGTGTTAATTTTTTATTTTTTTTTTGGAATGTCTAACCAATACTCTTAAGATTTGTCATTTTGTGGTTTTTAGTTACACAAATGGTCTTTATAGTTGACACATAATTACATATTTGGACAGAGGACCCACATGAATAGTTATTATAAACCACAAAATGACAAATCTTAACCAATACCTTTAGGGCATTGGTTAGACATTTATTTTTTTTATTTTTTTTATTTTTTTGTCAAAAAGGTAAAATATATTAATAGCTGACAGGTACTGTTATATGTTTGCTAATGTAGTCCATCGAACACACTAAACCGGACACTGCATGGCGAATTCACGCTATTATAATCATTTGATGTAAGTTAATGTGGAGGCTAATATTAATTAACATAAGGGGAAGATGTAATTTCTTTCAAGATCGTTGGGTCGTGTGGCTCTGTATGGAGGCAGTTGACAAATGTCATAAGATCATTTGCTGGGAAGATAAATTTAAATTTTTTCCTTAAAAAAAAGGTATCTACTTTATTTGACATTTTTTAGTTTGTGGTACACTGGTACCTTATTTTATCCCATTTTAGTTTATGTACTTTAGGAAATAGTAATGATCTTTCAACAGTACTCAGCAACACTTTTTTTGTTTACTGCTATATTTTGTTCACAACTATTAAGATTTGACAATATTAAAGAACGTTTGTGTGCAGGGGCGGAACCAAGACGGAATTTGACCAGGTGCATTAACCAAAAATTATACAAAATGCGGAACATAATTTTTTGGGACCAGGTGCATTTACGAAAAATCGAATGTTTGTATAAAAATTAACACTACGCCATAACATTCCATGGGTGTCCCGGGACCCACCCTGGTTCCGTCCGTGTTTGTGTGAAAGCAAATAAACGGTGGTTAACAGGTGTATTAACGAGATATATTGGTTGTAAAATATTCAATATATAGTGACGTAATTTACGGTTAAATTTACCTCATAATTTACCAAACTTTTTTAAATGAAAACTTAAGGGCTTTCTTTGTGAGCTGTAATAATTCATGGATTTAAATATTAGTCAAACATTTGTTTCCTAAAGTCACGATCAAAGACTAATATTAAAAATTGTCAAAACTCTTCTAGGACGTGGCAAGGTGTGATGCTAAGATATTTTAGGAAAAATTTAGGTTGAACGCTGAATATACGTAACAAATTTTTCTCAAATTACCCAATATACGTAACATACTTATTTTAATCTTCGCATACGTAATATACTTTTAAATCTTTAACAATATACGTAATATTGACAGGTTACCATTTTAAAAAGTTACAATAATGGTCTTTGCCGTTTGTGTTGGCTTTCACCGTTAGTCTTTTGACATTTTTTCACTTAAAAAAGTTACAGTAATGGTCCATGTGGTTTGCTTTGGCTTTCATCTTTTTTCATACACGTTTTTACACGTTTTTAAACATGTTTTTACACACGTTTTTATATACATTTTTTTACACATTTTTATACACTTTTTTACACGTTTTTATGCACGGTTTTATGTACGTTTTTTTACACGCTTTTTAAAAATGTTTTTATATACGTTTTTTACACAATTCTATGCACGTTTTTATATACGGTTGTATATACGTTTTTCACACGTTTTTTTACATGTTTTTATACACGTTCTTTACACTTTTTTATATACATTTTTACACGTTTTTATACACGCTTTTTAAAAACGTTTTTATATACGTTTTTACACAATTCTATGCACGTTTTTATATACGGTTGTATATACATTTTTCACACGTTTTTTTACACGTTTTTTACATGTTTTTATACACATTTTTATATACATTTTTACATGTTTTTATACACGTTTTTATGCACATTATTATACACGGTTTTATGTACATTTTTTTGCACGTTTTTATACATAATTTTAAAAAACGTTTTTATATACGTTTTTTACACGATTTTATGCACGTTTTTATACACCATTTTATATACGGATTTTACACGTTTTTATACAAGTGTTTTACACGTTTTTATACACGTATTTTACACGAGTCTTTATATACGTTTTTTTACATGAATATATGAACCTTTATACACAGTTTTATATACGTTTTTATACACGTTTTTTACACGTGTATAAAAACATGTATAAAAACGTATATAAAACTGTGAATAAAAACGTGCATATATTCATGTAAAAAAACGTATATAAAGACGTGTGTAAAAATGTGTATAAAAATGTGTGTGAAAAACGTGTAAAAAATGTATATAAAACCGTGTATAAAAACGTGCATAAAATCGTGTAAAAACGTATATAGAAACGTGTGTAAAAGGTGTATAAAAACGTGTATAAAACATGTATAAAACATGCATAAAACAGATGAAAGTCAAGGACTAACGGTAAAAGTCAAATAAAACCAAATGGACAATTATTATAACTTTTTTAAGTGAAAAAATGTCAAAGGACTAACGGTGAAAGCCAACGCAAACGGCAGGGACCATTATTGTAACTTTTTAAAGTGGTAACCTGTCAATATTACGTATATTGGTAAAGATTTGAAAGTATATTACGTATGCGGAGATTAAAATAAGTATGTTACGTATATTAACAAATTTGAGAAAGTTTGTTACGTATATTCAGCCTTCACCCAAAAAATTATGAGGGAAAGATTAAAAGCATCTTTTATTATTGGGTTTTTCTAAAATTTGTCCTCACATGTTAAGATGTGATAATCAAAATAAAATTTCCATAAAATCTTTTATATAATAAAAGAATTACATAATTTCGGAGTGATTTTATCAATTCATTCTAATTAAAAAATCAATTGGGCTAATAGGAGAATCAATTGCGCCACGTAAGCAAAATCGTGTGATGTGATTGGTTAATAAAAGTCAAAATTAAATTGATTTTGGTCAAATTTTAATAAATTTGATGGAAAAATTTGGTTGATAAAAAAAACACATAAAAATATATGTGTCAAATTTGTGAAAATAAAAACTTAAAAAAAGATGAGGTAATTAATAACACTTTAGTGGTTGAATTTTTAAAAATTATATAGAGTTAAGTGTAATATTATAAGCCTCCATATTTTTTAATAACTTTGGATTATAAACAAATAATCCCTTATACTTTATACCCTTTATACTTTATATCTTAAAAAATACAATGTATATGATGTTTTAAAATAACAACATATAAATTTGCATAAGATTATAAGTATCGGTTTTTTTTCCTATATACGTTCAATAACGACTCATTTATTTCATTTTTAAAAGTTTAACTTACATGGGCACGAGTTTACATTTTAAATACGACTAAATTACTGAAAACGGATATATAATTATCAAATTGTAAGCACGGGGTTGCTTTAATTTAAAAATAAATATACGCGATTATACTTATAACAATGACTCATGTAATTCTTATTTATTTATATAAGGATATCTAGAAAAATATTTTTAAAATACTTTAAGGTGTATACTTTAACTTTATTAACGCTCATTATGTGCTATTAAACTTGCAAAATGTGTACAACTAAATATCAGTAGTGAAATTTATATAACAACATTAACATCTTTGTCAGCTAAATAAAATTAAATCTTAAGTTACATAACAGAAATTTTTACAAATATTTTACCAAATTTTAATGGATATTAATGTATAATGAAAAACTCGTGCATAAGTATTATAACTAGTTGTAATTAATGCACATTAATTATGCTTAAAAATTACTTTAATTACATGTAATTTTTTATTTAATGAACTATAACTTGACTTTTTTACTCGCTTAAAAATGTGCTTTCGGGGCACATTAAAAAAAAATCCCTTATTAATATAGATAAAAGCATCTTTTATTAGGATAGATAAATAGACAAATAGATGTTTATAGTGCAGCGATTGTTATTTCTTGCAATTAATGTGAAATAAATTTAAAAGCATTTACTTCTCGAATTAAACTTAGGTCGCTGAACTTTTCAGTGAGTAAGTATATGAGTTCATACTTAAACCTCTGTTTAAGTTAGAGAGGAGACCACTTAAATTATAATTCAACGAAAATTGTTATTACACAAACATTTTTGTCAAATTATTTGACTCATTTTTAATAAGAATTTTAAACGTTGAAAAACTTATTGTGGAAATCTTGTTAAACTGTTTCTGCTTGTGATTTATAAAACTGTTTTAAAACACAGTTAACATGAAGAGTGATTATATCATTTAGTTTTCTCTTTATAATCACTTTAAAAGTAACAACAATCTCTTTTACTCTAAGCTATATGTCGACATTAATCATTCAAACGATCTAATAATGGTAACATTCATTGAAGGTTCCTATTTGTTATGCTTGGATGTCAAACAAATCTTAATCATAATATCAACTGTTTTGTCTTGTTATGCTTTAGTTTTTAAGTAACAATCTTAAGGGATTGTCCAATTTGATCGGTTTAGTTTTTTTTGGTTTAATCATTGTTACAACTTAATTACAACTTACAATAGGCATGGTCCAATTAATGTTGCATATGGTCTTTAGTTGTAACCTCGGTTAAAATTTGTGCACCCAAGTTGATTAACCAAACTACTTTATTTATATTTTTTTTCACAAATAATATTCACATTATTAGTTAAATTTGTTTCAAAATAATTTTCCACTTTTAAGGTTACTTAATCAATCAAAACAATTTTGCAATGAAAGACATTTGATTGGTTAATAGTAGTGAAATATTTATACATTTTCAAAATTATGTGTAATAAAAATCACCATAACGGAACTTTTATATCATGTTGATTTAAACAAAGGCTACCCAAACCTAAGACAACATATTATATCGTCTCTAATCAAAGCTTTGTCAAAGTTGATAGATTAGCTAACCGTTTCTTTATATCTAAATCAAGTGCTATCTTAACTTAAGTAGACAGTTGTACTTGTACATGGTTAGGAGATACTAGCAATACATTTCACTTTCGCAAAAATAATATATATATATATATTATACAAGAATAAGAATCAACAAATATATTTACTTAACAACATAGAGCCAATTCTAAAAGTGATCACCTTTAATTTTGGGTTGGTGGTCAAAAAATAGGATTTTTTTTTTAATCTTATGCGACTGGTAGACTGTGCGAAATTTAAAATAGCACAAAAAAAATTCGAAACTTAAAGTTTTTGAATTTTTTTCGAAAAAAACAAACCTTGGTCGCACAAAAAACATGACAGCCGCCGGTCGAGAAAACTTGTGTCGTCGGTCGAGAAAAAACATCC
The DNA here is from genome assembly GCA_019973895.1 of Chrysanthemum seticuspe. Classification (NCBI taxonomy): domain Eukaryota; kingdom Viridiplantae; phylum Streptophyta; class Magnoliopsida; order Asterales; family Asteraceae; genus Chrysanthemum; species Chrysanthemum seticuspe. The sequence goes on from BPTQ01000004.1 coordinate 302,306,305, forward strand.
ATCACGGGTCTCGTTTTTCAAATAAGGCAAAACTGGTTTATCAACCATTACATCGGTCGAGCAAATCAAACCATGGTCGTACAAAATGTCATTTCAATCGAGCAATAATTAAACACTACCTACCTTCCTTCGAGACACTTGTCAAAAATCGAGTGAGGTCATCATAAGTTTTGACGATTGCACAAGACTAAAATTGGAAACATTTTTTTTACTGCAATGTGGACAGCAAAGAAAAAGGTGACTTCTTGAAATTGGCTCTTAAAACGTTTTGTCCTTATCATACATCTTAATCAAACTGACCACACAGCTTTCCATAAATTAGCACGAAACCAACCTTATTATAGAAACTCTATTATTTGCCATAAATAGAGACTCCCCACCACCAATCATATGGATTTTAGAATCTTATTTGAAGCTCAAAAACAAACCACCCTTTGATCATCTTTATGCGTATGCAAGTTAGCTATATTTATGCAAAGTAGCAACTTTTGTTAAATATATCTGCATTTTACTATCTACATAATCATGTTATTGTGATAAAATTTTATTGGTTGAGTGAGTTAGTAGAGTAATTGATAGTTGCTTGAAGATACATAGTATATAAGAGACTTTAAAAATGGCATCGTCGAAAAGGGCGTATACCAAGGCAACTGATGCAAACGAAGTAGTAAATTGTCTAGTGGACGGGTGCATGGATGACCTTAGTAACTGCAGAAAGTATCACCAAAAGCATAAGATTTGTGAAGCTCATTCCAAGAGTCCACAAGTTTTGATTAATGGCCAAACTTTGCGGTTCTGCCAGCAGTGTAGCCGGTACCACTTGTTCATTTCTCATCTTTTTTGCTTTTAAATTTGGTAATCTTAAGGAGCTTATGAGTTGAAGTAATTATTTTGTGATTGTATCTATAGGTTCCATTCACTAGAAGAATTTGATGAGGAAAAACGAAGCTGCAGGAAGCGTCTTGATGGTCATAACAGAAGAAGAAGAAAGCCTCAACCATGTCTTTTTTCGCCTGGTTGATATATTATGCTAGTTACATGCTTAACTTATTGATTAAATAATATATACAGTTGTACCATTATGTTTAATTATACTTTCAAATTACTACTTTTCAGAAACCAATATGTTGCAGTTCGGTGGTCAGCCGGCGCACCCAACCATAGGTTTCATGAACCCTCGGTTCAATCAGTCTCCAGGTCGGATGGACCATTCGGACTACTCTCACTTTCTTCTGTCATCATCTTCAGGGTCATCTGGTACAACCTTGAGTCATGTGGCGCACCCTCCATCTGTTTCATTCCCTACAACGTCAATTCATTTGGATCCAGGCCTGCGTTTTGGTAGTTTGGAGTATGATTTTGATGCGGATTGGAATGGTGTGACAGACATGGAACCTCATGACTAAGCATCTCTTAATTGCAATCCTTCGCCACTTCTATCGAAATTGTCATTATTTGTATGCTTTAGTTAAGACATTAAGGTATGTAACTGAAATAAAAGGTTATATATTTGAAACTAGTTCATTTTAGCATTTGTTATCAGCAGGTAACCAACTTTGTTCTAAAGTAGATTGTTAATACTTCCAAGCCAATTAGGGTTCAATTCCTCAGTTTAAAAATATATTGTAGCTGATATGAAACTGTCAATGGTTACATTTATTTCTTTTCTATCTAATATAGTAGAGTTTTGAGCCGGCCTCTCCCTAATTAAATCTTTCTAAAAATACTAAGCGCCTACGTACGTTTTGACAAGTGTTCAACCAGTATTTGAATTAGCCATTTCAGAGTTGACGAGTACAAATTGGGCCTGTTTGGCAAGAGATTTATTTGGGAGCTGTTAGCTTTTTGTTATAAAATAATCTCTTCTAAAATAAATAGCTCCGTTTGGATACGTTTGGATGCATTAACTTCAAGCTTTTATTTCAAACAAATAGCTCCTAAATGAAAAGCTGATTCATGAAGCTTTTTAAACATTTTGGAGCTGTTAAAACTTTAAATTACTGATATACCCTCTAAACATTTGTTTATAATTATGTATATGTCCTTTTACGTCATTTTACATCTTATAATTACATTTAACAGCTAACTTACCAAACACTTTTATTGAAAAAAAGATACAGCTTGTAGCTCATGTTAACAGTTTTGCAGTTAACAGCTTACAGCTTACAGCATACAGCTTACAGCTAGTTTTGCCAAACATGCCCATTATCTGTTAAACGTTTTTGAATGAGCTCATTTGACATGGCCAAATAGCATTAAATCGTAAAATCCTTATTTAAAGATAGACGTGTTTTAATTTTGTTAATAACGGTAAGTTTGTAAAGTTTTAATTTTTGTAGCTAGGTATTTTCAGAATGGATATATGTTCTCCTATGGAACACTTTTTTATTTGATTTTCGTCAAATCATTGTTAAATTTGAACACCAATATATTCTTTCGTTTGATTATATTATGCCAAGCATGATATATATAAGCTAGGCCACCCACATTGACGAAGAAAATCATTCTCCTAACCAAGGCAGAAAAATGTGTCCCTCCATTAGCTTGTGAGAGAAGCCATAATTCAGAAACTTTTGAAACACACAATTGAAAACAATGAATCGTAACAAATTTGTAGTCAACCCAAGATTTTATGGAAAGTAACTGAAAATTCCTAGAAAAATTTCATGTTCTTTGAATAATGAAATACTACTTTTACTGGAAATTAAGGTTAAGTAGGCAAGTTCAAGAATTTCATTTAAAAAATCTGCACACAAAAGGAAGGATACATGTGTACTGTTCATTTTTGCATAGTCTTCAAATATTTTGCATAATAACTTAATTCGTCTGGTTCGGATATACTTTTGGAACTTGACAATGTTTTGAATTTCAAACTACTAAGCACATTTAAACAACAAGATTTTTGCATAATCAACAATTTATGTGTTTCTATTTTTTTATAACGATATGTGTTTCTATTTCATGTGTTACATTTTCTCTAAACCTTCGAATCTGTAGGTACATTATATGAGTTTCTAAATGGTTTTTTTATAATTTGCAGATTATCAGACATGCATGGTTTTAGCATTGTCGTAGATATGTGATGTATATATAGAGGGCGAGTGATTCAACTATGAAGTTAAACGTACTAGAAGCACGCACGTTCCAAACGTACTAGAAGATGTTTTAATACTGAGGCATGCTTTCACACGTTCCAACCTATAACACATTGTTGATCTCATCCATCAACTGATGGTGCTATCAATGAACAACATACAATATGGCCTGCATTTTGTATGTTTTTCAGAAGCACCCACAATTTAGCAAGAAAATAAAGGGAACCTGTTGCTGACCTTTATTTATTTGTTTGGGGCATTTGCATATATATCCAAAGCATCAATTCTCACCCTCAAGACATTTGAGCTCTGCCACACCCAAAGTGCATTCAGAATGCATATCATCGC